>WNWK01000326.1:0-510667 GCA_009830355.1 Cherax destructor | reverse complement strand
GAAGGTTTCAACAAGCACACCTCACTATCACCCTTCAACATAAGTCTTGAATCAATTTCCCTATGTGCATGTATATTATACACACAATTATAAAATGACCTAGGTAGTAGGTTGGTAGACAGCAACCACCCAGGGAGGTACTACCGTCCTGCCAAGTGAGTGTAAAACAAAGCCTGTAATTGTTTTACATGATGGTAGGATTGCTGGTGTCTTTTTCTGTCTCATAAACATGCAAGATTTCAGGTACATCTTGCTACTTCTACTTACACTTAGGTCACACTACACATTCATGTACAAGCATATATATATACACACCCCTCTGGGTTTTCTTCTATTTTCTTACTAGTTCTTGTTCTTATTTCCTCTTATCTCCATGGGGAAGTGAAACAGAATTCTTCCTCCGTAAGCCATGCATGTCGTAAGAGGCGACTAAAATGCCGGGAGCAAGGGGCTAGTAACCCCTTCTCCTGTATATATTGCTAAATGTAAAAGGGAAAACTTTCGTTTTTCCTTTTGGGCCACCCTGCCTCGGTGGGAAACGGCCGACGTGTTGAAAGAAAGAATTATAAAATGAGAGTATGGAAAGAAGAGGTTCTGAGTTCTGAACACTACTTACAAATGAATTTAAAAAATGCATGAATGTTGTAAGTCGGGGCCCTACGTTTTGCTAATACTGTATGTACTATACTGCATATAAAAAATCCAAGCCTGAACTGAGCCTATTGAGATATTTTTAAAGTGAAGTGAATAAGTGATGTAAAAAAAAAAACAATGGGTACCCTCATGACTTAATACTATAAAATTACTATAGGTATAAATATACATAGTATAGTACATAAATAGAGAAGAATTTATGACACTAATATTGACTGTTACATACACTAGTATTAAGGCACATGAGTCATTTTGCCAAAGAGCAGTTGCTCTTTATGGGTATGTCTATTATCTATGTTAGTTTAGTTTGATATCTTTATTATGCACCCCATACCCATCCTGTGGGTGGTAGTCAAAAGATTACAGAGGTACATAATGGGTCCAGGGACTGGATAGCTGAGCATTATGCCAAAAGCAATTTTAATTTTTAATAAAATTTAGAGACATTCTTAATACAGTGAATAAAGTTTACAATACCTGATAAAACTCAACACCATGATCTGTTACTAAGACCAAGTCATCATGTGTGTCCAAATAAAGCCCAGCAGATTTGCACCTTTGGCACGACATTCTTGCACACTTCCAGGACCAACTTCACCATCAGAATAAGTTAGTAATTCCTATAGTAAAATGAAGTTTTATGTATAATGAACAAAGTTATAAACACAGAAAGTGATAAAAAATAATTTGCATTATTTGCCTTATCTTTAAGAAAAACAAATACAGTGGACCCTCGGTTAACGCACACCCCGGAAATCGTGCAAGTATGTAAGTATAATATTGTAAGTGCTTGTGGAAGTGTATTTTTGGGGGTCTAAAATAGACTAACCTACATGACATTATTTCTTAAGGACGTAAATTCGTTCGGTAATGGCACTTGAGCAGGCTTCTGCAATGAATTTTTTTCGTTAACCGAGGGTCCACTGTATAAATTTAGCTAAGAAAAAACTTGTAAATTAACTTGAGTTGACAGACAAAGTTAAAGTATGTCTCAAAGAAAGTGGCATAGTATCTCCTTTTATAAATATTTAAGTAATCTAAATGAAAATTTAAATTACTACTTGAAAATTGGTAGGAGGTAAACCTTAAGTCAACGTGTAGGTAGGTACAACTAAGCTACAGGAACCTTACAGTAGGAAGCTAAATAAAGTTGCTGCAAAGATAACTCTGGACATTTCTTCTCCTCCCTTTGAAACAATAAGTAGCAGAAGAATGCTATCTTTCTGCAGAAGACAAATTACATTCATGGGGGCACTAAACCCTTAGGGGTCATACAACACCTGGGAGAATGAGAAGGATTCAGATTCGAATAGGAATTAATTCTCCAGTATGTCCCTACAAACAGTATATTATTTTGTCAATCACTTTATTAACTTGTTATATTATTTCAATATTTTTTTAACACATCTGCTGTTTCCCACCAAGGCAGGATGACCCAAAAAGAAAGAAAAACCCAAAAAGAAATAAAAAGCTTTCATAATCATTCAACACTTTCACCATCACTCATACATAATCACTGTCTTTGCAGAGGCGCTCAGATACGACAGTTTAGATGTCCCTCCAAACTGCCCATATAAAATAATTTCAATTTTTACTAATATGTTACCACCTAATCACCCTAAACTAAATACCCTAACTGTAAATTACTCTCAAAATGCCCAATGTTATTTTCATTAAGATAATTTAATTTTTACTATTATGTTCCATCCTACTAAACACTTGTTACAATGTCTATCATCATTTTGTAATGAACAATGTATTATCATCATATAATTAGAATGATCTACCAATACAAACTCACTCAATTACTCTAATATTATGTTCATAATCTATAAGCCATTAGATTAAGCTGCCCCTAATGCCAAGGCATGCCAGAGGCTCTCCTTGCACTTGAATTTATGATTGTCATGAAAACCTATGTACTTGAGCAAAGAAATAAAAATTGTATTGTATTGTACTGTATATCCCAAACCCCTCCTTTAAAGTGCAGGCATTATACTTCCCATTTCCAGGACTGAAGTCAATATATGTATTGAAAATGTGATGCTAAATACTATCATTAGTCAACTTTAACTGTCTTCTTGACAGATAATCATCTTTGATTTTTTAGATTTAAAAGAATAATTTCTGCACTAAGTTCCAGTACTCATGTGGTGACAGTGTCAACTTGGAAAGTAAATTCCAGAGATAACCATGAGTCAAGTGGTGTGCATTAGAGATAAATACTGTACACATCTCCACTAGCTGTTTAATTTGATGTGACACCATCTGCTAATCATTATACTCTACACTGTATTCATAACATTGCTACTAAACACCTACATGGCTGAAAAATAAATTTATCCAGTACAGTGGTCCCTCGGCTTTCGTGCATCTCCAAACTCGAACATTTATGTAAGTGTATTTTCGTTAAGTGCTGTTGCAAGTGTATTTTTGGGGGTCTGAAATAGACTAACCTATGTGACATTATTTCTTAAGGAAGTAAATTCGTTCGGTAATGGCACCTGAGCAGCATTCTGGAATGAATTTTCGGCGAAAACCGAGGGACCACTGTATATATACTACTATAATAGTACATTGCTGTAAGATATATGCACGGCTATTTTGAAGCAATGCAATTTTATACGAGTAATTTTGAGATGCTTTATATTAGTCATAACATACAATGCCCTCTAAAATACTACATATATCAAATAATTACTGCAATTACGATAACTGATAATACACAGGGTTACTAACAAGACATTTTTAATGTGGTGTCTAACACCTCTGAGGCATTAACATGCCAAATTTGACACCAGTCTCTTATCTGGTTCAGAGAATGTATCACAGACCAAAAAAATTGACCCCCAGCAAAATTATTTCTGCTGTGGAACCTTGGGACCCTATAGGAATGTCATACCTAGTGTCTACTTATCCTAACCCCAGGAAAGTCTTAGTTTTCATCCTAGAAAATATCTCAAAGTTGCTATTTTAAATGAAAGACAGATCTACATGATGACCACTAAATTTTTTTTTTTTTTTTTTATTAACACATCGGCCGATTCCCACCAAGGCAGGGTGGCCCGAAAAAGAAAAACTTTCATCATCATTCACTCCATCACTGTCTTGCCAGAAGGGTGCTTTACACTACAGTTATAAAACTGCAACATTAACACCCCTCCTTCAGAGTGCCGGCACTGTACTTCCCATCTCCAGAACTCAAGTCCGGCCTGCCGGTTTCCTGAATCCCTTCATAAATGTTACTTTGCTCACACTCCAACAGCACGTCAAGTATTAAAAACCATATGCCTCCATTCACTCCTATCAAATACGCTCACACATGCTTGCTGGAAGTCCAAGCCCTCGCACACAAAACTTCCTTTACCCCTCCCTCCAACCTTTCCTAGGCCGACCCCTACCCCGCCTTCCCTCCACTACAGATTTATACACTCTCGAAGTCACTCTGTCTCGTTCCATTCTCTCTACATGTCCAAACCACCTCAACAACCCCTCCTCAGCTCTCTGGACAATCGTTTTGGTAATCCCGCACCTCCTCCTAATTTCCAAACTCCGAATTCTCTGCATTATATTCACACCACACATTGACCTCAGACATGACATCTCCACTGCCTCCAGCCTTCTCCTCGTTGCAACATTCATCACCCATGCTTCACACCCATATAAGAGCGTTGGTATAACTATACTCTCATACATTCCCTCTTTACTTCCATGGACAAGGTTCTTTGTCTCCACAGACTCCGAAGTGCTCCACTCACCCTTTTCCCCTCATCAATTCTATGATTCACCTCATCCTTCATAGACCCATCCGCGACATGTCCACTCCCAAATATCTGAATACATTCACCTCCTCCATACTCTCCCCCTCCAATCTGATATCCAATCTTTCGTCACCTATTCTTTTTGTTATCCTCATCACCTTACTCTTTCCTATATTCACTTTCAATTTTCTTCTTTACACACCCTACCAAATTCATCCACCAACCTCTGCAGCTTCTCTTCAGAATCTCCCAAAAGCACAGTGTCATCAGCAAAAGCAACTGTGACAACTCCCACTTTGTATTTGCTTCTTTATCTTTTAGCCCAACACCTCTTGCCAAGACCCTCGCATTCACTTCTCTTACAACCCCATCTATAAATATATTGAACAACCACGGTGACATCACACATCCTTGTCTAAGGCCCACTTTTACTGGGAAATAGTCCCCTTCCCTCCTACACACTCTAACCTGAGCCTCACTATCCTCATAAAAACTCTTCACTGCTTTCAGTAACCTTCCTCCTATTCCATACACCTGCAACATCTGCCACATTGCCCCCTATCTACCCTATCATACGCCTTTTCCAAATCCATAAATGCCACAAAAACATCTTTACCCTTATCCAAATACTGTTCACCTATATGTTTCACTGTAAACACTTGGTCTACACACCCCTACCTTTCCTAAAGCCCCCTTGTTCATCTGCTATCCTGCTTTCTGTTTTACTCTTAATTCTTTCAATAATAACTCTACCATACACTTTACCAGGTACACTCAACAGACTTATTCCCCTATAATTTTTGCACTCTCTTTTGTCCCCTTTGCCTTTATACAAAGGAACAATACACGCTCTCTGCCAATCCCTAGGTACCTTACCCTCTTCCATACATTTATTAAATAATAGCACCAACCACTCCAAAATTATATCCCCACCTGCTTTTAACATTTCTATCTTTATCCCATCAATCCCAGCTGCCTTACCCCCTTTCATTCTACCCACTGCCTCACGAACTTCCCCTACACCCACAACTGGCTCTTCCACACTCCTACAAGATGTTATTCCTCCTTGCCCTACACACGAAATCACAGCTTCCCTGTCTTCATCAACATTTAACAAATCCTCAAAATATTCTCTCCATCTTCCCGATACCTCTAACTCTCCATTTAATAACTCTCCTCTCCTATTTTTAACTGTCAAATCCATTTGTTCTCTAGGCTTCCTAAAAGGGGTTAATAATTCTGATGGCTGAATGTGAAGATTCTTGTGATAACCAGATGGTTCGGGTAGCAAAATAGTTGGCTTGAGTATGAAACCGGCCTATAAAAGGCTTCAAAGTGGGCAAAATTGCTGCCGTGTAAAGTGCTCCCAGCCTTCAATTTTGCACCTGTGTAATTCCTAAAGTATTATATCAAATTTTGCACTGTTGGAGTCATTACCTTCAGAAACATTCTCTACCATTTAAAAAAATAAAAAAAAAATTATGGTGACATAAGTCACTTTCAAAGTGGGGAGTGTCAATAGTTAAGGGATTAAGAGTCAGCAGATGTTATGGTTGCTAAGAGAGAGAACTAGCAACTGGTAATTCATAGCTAAGTGGTAGGGCTTTCAGCTTGCAACCAAAATGACCTGGGCTAAATCCTTGGTGGGATGAGAAATATAGTTCTGTACAGGCAAGTCTCCTAAACCTGCAGTCCATTGTTACCTGGTGGTACTGTAAACATATATATATACGTACATGTATATGTGTACCTGGAAATTAGTGGGTCACATCCTGGGAAAAGACATGATAAGAACTATACTTGGATTTCTTGGGTTATTCTGGGTTATTAACCCTCTGGGGTTATTAATATGAATAAAATCTTTTTCTGTTCCACTTAATTTTGTATGTGCATTCATCTTCTCTAGTTGGCCAACATGCCAACAAAGAATTAAACAAAATTCCAAGTGATATTAAATGTTTAGTTAAGAAAAAGTAATACTATAACAGTGATAAATACAAACATACCACTGCATTCTTGCTTCGTTGAACAGCTAAAACTGAGTGGTCTGGTGAAAATTTAAGGCAGGATATGGGTCCACGATCTCCCATTCGAAAGGTATGATCACGGCCAATGCCCCGCACTACTACCCCTAGTGTTCCACCACCTCGTACACTTAGAACCTGCAAAACAAATATTTTCTTTTTTGGTTATATATTAAGGTGAAAATGCAAGACATATATACTGTACATCATACTGTAACAAAACTAAGTCATAAGGGAATTTTATATCCTGTGGTTCAGTTGATAGCGCACTCGGCTCACATACTCAGCATCCGTGGTTCAATCTCTGGCATGGGTAGAAACACTGAATATGTTTCCTTACACCTGCTGTCCCTGTTCACATAGCAGTAAGTATCTGGGTGTTAGTTGACTGTTATGGGTCACATACTGAGGTACAAGATTAAAAGGACCTCAATGGAAATAAAACAGTCACCGATGATGCACTGACTTTAGTGGGTTATCCTAGGTGGTTAAGCCTTTGGCTTAAAAATCCAAATAAAATCTTATTTAATTTTTATCTTATACTCCAATAAAAGGTTTCGAGCAAGTCAAATTATGTGTATACTTGTCATTACACCTAGAAGATTTGACAGCTCACCCCTCCAAAGCAAACTTAACCAAGTCAGACCCCTAATACAATTTAACTTAAGCAGGAAGCCATGACACTTATACGTTTTGTTCTGCAACTTTAAAACAAAATTTGTTTCAAGGCTTAACGGAAACCCATCAACCAACATAGTCCTCTCCACCTCCATTCACACCATGATAACCAGGACTAAATGTGGTATTCTCAAAGGTTTTCCCTAAGAGCTCTAAATATCTGCAGAAATGAATTCCTTAAAGAGTGCTTTTTCCCTAAATAAATTATCAAACTACAATATTCTCAACATTTCATCAGAGACTGCAGACAATGTGCCCATAATATTCGCCCAAACACAGCAGCGACAAAATGAGGTAAGTTGTCGTCCCCAACAACCCAACACATCTCCAAAGTCTTCTCCAGGGAGGGAAGGAAGGGCAGGAAAGATGGAGGGAGGGGTTAAAGGAAGTTTCAAGTGACATTACAAGCTATTCTGGAAATATACCCTGACTTTACATAGTGTAAATAACTCTTAACTACTTAAACTAATTTAAATTAAACCCTACCTTGCTAAAACATAAGGTATATAAATAATTCAAGGGACTAGGTATCACTCCTCAGCAGGGGTGAAACATTGGTCTGCCTATTGTCCTAGAAGTAGGTACCTGGAAGAGAAGATTAAAAAACCTCAATGGAAATAAGACTAATAGTCCCTGATGATGAAAGGACTTCATTGGATTATCAGAATGGCTAACCTGCAGGCTAAAAATCTGAACAAAATCCAACTCATTTTGATTGTAACCAGATATAAACATGTAAATATTTCATTACCAATGTAACTTACTTGGCTATCATAACTACTGCCCATAGGACAGGTATGAGGTGCACAATAAAGATGTTAAACCAACTAGCCTAAAAAAAAAAAAATTACTCCAAAAAAACTGCCAAAATGTTTAATGTCAGTAATTACTGAGATCAAGTCTTTGTGCGAGTTGATCAATAAACTATTCCTTAAAATGTTCAATATTAGGGGTGCTTTAGCCATGGGTATATGAAAAAAAAAAAAAAATGACTCCAGACAAGCAATTATATAAAATATTATTCGTACCTCTTTACTTGTATCGTCGAAGAATACATTAGTGACTTTGCTAACAGGCTCAAACCTAATTGGATTTTGAGACAATTCAAGATATCCATTTTGATCTCCTAATTGATCCATTTGTTTTCCCCTCTAAAATATTTGTTCTTGTAGCTGTTTGGTCTTCTCTCCTAGTGATGACTACACAAGCTGTAGTCACCAGTGCCACTATGTAGTAATAGATTTCTTCTTCTCCTTGTTAGAGTTTATAAGGTCTGCAAGAAGAGTTTTCTTGAGACTAACTGTTGTTGTTGTTGTTGGGGTTTTATAGGGCCACTGACAGCATACGCCTTGAGGCTAACTTATCTTTTTTCTTGTTATTGTTGTTGTGAGTTTTGAAGGCCACCAAAGCTTACACCTTACCGAGGTCTTCCTCTTTTAGGTATAGTAAATTTATTCAGGTATACACAAATACAGTTACATAGATTATAACACAAGCAGCATATGTGTAGAGAACCTAGGATAACCCAAAAAAAGTCAGACAAAGTGACTTATTTCCATTGGGGTTCACCAGCTGATTTAAACAATGATATGATAATGATATCTTCATTTCTACAAGTACATGTACAAGGTATACAGCCCTATCTGACATCAATGACGTACTACTATATAGAAAGCCCCTCGTTACGCAGAGCATTTCCCACAAAATAGGTCAATTTTGTCCCCAGGATGCGACCCACACCAGTCCACTAACACCCACGTACCCATTTTAGTGATAGGTGAACATGGACAGCAGGTGTCTTAAGGAAACACGTCCTAATGTTTTCTAGTCGTACCGGGGATTCAATCCCCAGACCTCAGTGTGAGAGCTGAGTGCGCTAGCGATCGATCTAAGTGACACATGGATTTCCTACTCTATTTCTGCAACATTGAAAGCTCCTGATGGTGTGTTGATTGCAACACGAAAGACCTAGAGCTATTATTCAACTCCCCTTGTGGTTATTTTGCACTTATGAATATAAGAATGGAAATACACTGCAAAAAGCTTACCGACCCATATGAAGCA
Source organism: Cherax destructor (assembly GCA_009830355.1). Taxonomy (NCBI): domain Eukaryota; kingdom Metazoa; phylum Arthropoda; class Malacostraca; order Decapoda; family Parastacidae; genus Cherax; species Cherax destructor. The sequence continues at coordinate 501,486 of WNWK01000326.1, read as the reverse complement.
GGTCTTTTTAAGCCAAATCCTTTTAAGAAAATATTTTTCCAGCCCATTTACAGCATACCTGGAGAAGATTTCGGGGGTCAACGCCCCCGCGGCCCGGTCTGTGACCAGGCCTCATGGTGGATCAGGGCTTGATCAACCAGGCTGTTACTGTTGGCCGCACGCAACCCGACGTACGAACCACAGCCCAGCTGGTCAGGTACTGACTTGAGGTGCCTGTCCAGCGCCTTCTTGAAGACTGCCAGGGGTCTATTGGTAATCCCCCTTATGTATGCTGGAAGGCAGTTGAACAGTCTTGGGCCCCTGACACTTATTGTGTTGTCTCTTATCGTGCTAGTGGCACCCCTACTTTTCATTGGGGGATGTTGCATCGTCTGCCGAGTCTTTTGTTTTTATAGGGAGTGATTTTCGTGTGCAAGTTTGGTACTAATCCTTCTAGGATTTTCAAAGTGTATATAATCATGTATCTCTCCCGCCTGCGTTCTAGGGAGTACAGGTTGAGGAACTTCAAGCGTTCCCAGTAATTTAGGTGTTTTATCGCAGTAATGTGTGCCATGAAGGTTCTCTGTACATTTTCTAGGTCAGCAATTTCACCTGCCTTGAAAGATGGTTAGTGTGCAGCAATATTCCAGCCTAGATAGAACAAGCGACCTGAAGAGTGTCATTATGGGCTTGGCATTCCTAGTTTTGAAGGTTCTCATTATCCATCCTGTCATTTTTCTAGCAGATGCGATTGATATACTGTTATGGTCTTTGAAGGTGAGAACCTCTGACATGATCATTCCCAGGTCTTTTACATTAATTTTTCGCTCTATTGTGTGGTTGGAATTAGTTTTATAATCAGATATAGTTTTAATTTCCTCACGTTTTCCATATCGGAGTAACTGAAATTTCTCACCATTGAACTTCATATTGTTTTCTGCGGCCCATTTAAAGATTTGGTTGATGTCTGCCTGGAGTCTTGTGGTGTCTTCAATAGAGGACACTGTCATGCAGATTCGGGTGTCATCTGCAAAGGAAGACACTGAGCTGTGGCTTACATCCCTGTCTATGTCAGATATGAGGATGAGGAACAGGATGGGAGCGAGTACTGTGACTTGTGGAATAGAGCTTTTCACCGTAGCTGCCTCAGACTTTACTCTGTTTACTACTACTCTTTGTGTTCTATTTGTTAGGAAATTATAGATCCATCTACCAACTTTTTCTGTTATTCCTTTATCACGCATTTTGTGTGCTATTACACCATGGTCACACTTGTCAAAGGCTTTTGCAAAGTCTGTGTATACTACATTTGTATTTTGTTTGTCTTTTAGAGCATCCAGGACTTTTGTCATAGTGGTCCAGTAGTTGGGACAGACAGGAGCGACCTGCTCTAAACTCATGTTGCCCTGGGTTGTGTAAGTGATGAGTATCTAGATGAGTGGCGATCTTGCTTCTTAGAACCCTTTCAAAGATTTTAATATGGGACGTTAGCGCTATTGGTCTGTAGTTCTTTGCTATTGCTTTACTCCCCTTTGTGGAGTGGGTTTTTGTCTGTTGTTTTAGCAGCTGTGGGATGACCCCTGTGTCCATGCTCCATCTCCATAGGATGTTAAAAGCACATGATAGGGGCTTCTTGCAGTTCTTGATGAACACGGAGTTCCATGAGTCTGGGCCTGGGCCAGAGTGCATGGGCATGTCATTTATCGCCTTTTCGAAGTCATTTGGCGTCAGTGTAATATCAGATAGGTTCGAGTCTACCAAATTCTGTGTCTCTCCCCTAAAAAAATAATTTAGGCCAACGATTCTCAGTCTGGTTAGCAGCTCGCTAAAAACCGAGTCATATTGGGACTTGAGTAGCTCACTCATTTTCTTGTCATCTGTGTAGGACTCATCTCGTTTAAGTAAGAGCCCAATACTGGACGTTGTTCTCGACTTTGATTTGGCATAAGAAAAGAAATATTTTGAGTTTCTTTCAATTTCATATATGGTTTTTAGTTCTTCCCGCATATCTTGGCTCCTGTAAGATTCCTTTATCTTTAGTTCGATGTTTGCTATTTCTCTGACCAGTGTCTCCCTACGTATTACAGATATGTTGGTCTATTTTAACCGCTCTGTTATTCTTTGCCTTCGCCTGTATAAGGAGCGCCTTTTTCTTTCTAGTTTACATCTCCTTTTTCTCAAAGGAATATGCCTTGAGCATACCTCGAGTGCCACAGAGTTAATTTGTTCTAGACATAGATTTAGATCCGTGTTGCTTAGGCTATCTTCCCACTATATATCACTTAGGGCCTGGTTTACTTGGTCCCACCTTATGTTTTTGTTATTGAAGTTTGTTTGTTATTGACAAAGTCAGGGTATTTTTGCAGAATGGTTGATAAAATACCACCGAGTGAGTAGTCTCTGAATTCATTAATTTTATCGCATTCTAATATATAGTGACCCAAGGTGTGACAATTGTCTACATGGCAAAGTTTACATTTAGTTTGGTCTACATTTAACCTGTCAGAGATACTAGTAACCCAGCCGGAGCCGGGCGGTCTACCTGGAGTCTACCTGGAGAGAATTCCAGGGGTCAACGCCCCAGCGGCCCGGTCTGTGACCAGGCCTCCTGTTGGACCAGAGCCTGATCAACCAGGCTGTTACTGCTGGCCGTACGCGGTAGTGACAACCTAGAACTTGCTTATTTGGTTTGATGCACCTGATTAATGTTTGTATAAATAACTCATTACGATTGTGACCAGTATAAACTTGTAAATAGTTCATTACCTTTGTAACTTGTTCAGCTATCAAAACTTTGTGGCCCAGTCCCTGGACCCATTTATATACCTGTGTAATCCTTTGACTACCGCCCACAGGGTGAGTATGGGGTGCATAATAAAGATGTCAAATTAACTAACTGCATCATAGACATGTGTCTCCTCCTGTATGATTGAATTATGATAGGTGGACTGACTGTTCTCAATTTCCCTCAGTATAAAGTCAATGGATTTCAATAAAGACATCGCAAAATGCATTAAACAATTGTTTTTTTTTCACAGATAGCCAGATTTTAGATAGATTTAGATTTTGCCACCGAAGTGGCTAGTTTATTGTGCACCCCATATCCATCCTGTGGACGGTAGCGCAAGAGCATATGGATACACAAAAGGCCTAGGCACTAGGCCCCAAAAGGGTTAACAATTGTACATTTGGATTTATATCTACATTTCACTTATCTGTTGCAAGCAAATTTAGGAAATTTGCTTAGTGAGGGAAAATAAAAGTCGCTAATAACACACTCACTGCTCAGAGGAAGCTCTGTTTAAATGTTAGGTTATTTCTAAATTATTAGATTATTTATATAGTTACACTCTGTTAGAGAGGCATCATAAATACTCTATATTTCTATTAACAGGGTAGAATATGCAATTCCTCACACACACACAACTGTGTGTTTGTTAAAACCTGCCATCCCTCACACACAGAGCCGTGTGTTTGCTAGAGCCTGCCATTACTCATACAAAACTTAATGTTTGATAAAGCCTGCTATCTCTCACACTAACAACTACAATATCTCTACACTGCACCATAGAAGTGGGTGTTTACCAGAGCCTATCATGTCTTATTTACCCAACTGTGTGTTTGCTAGAGCCTGCCATCTCTCAATGTGTTTGCTAGAGCCTGCCATCTCTCTATGTGTTTGCTAGAACATGCTATCCTTCACATACACAGCCGTGTGTTTGCTAGAGCCTGCCATCTCTCAATGTGTTTGCTAGAGCCTGCCATCCTTCACATACACAGCCGTGTGTTTGCTAGAGCCTTCTATCCCTAATGCTCACAACTTAGTGTTTCCTAGAGCCTGCCATCCATCATATTCACTATCTCTATACTACACCATCTCTACACTACACGATCATTGCACTTCACCATCACCACGCTGCATTACATCACTATACACTACCACTACCCCATCCGTCCGCTCATTACCTTTCCACCTGACTACAGCGCCGTGAGCTTCGGAAGGCTAGGTGTTCCATCGTAACTGTATTTATCTTGCGATAAAGATGTTCCAACTAATTTTTTTCGTCTTCGCGGCCGTATGCAGGGTCGATTCGATTGCTTTATATCAGGTAAATGAGTTGATGGATGAAAGGGAGGCTCTGCACATTAAGGTTGTCTAAGCAGAGGGAACCTCCAGTGCAGCTTATTTACCACCCACCGAGTGGGGTAATGGTGGGTGGTTTTAAGTTCCTTAGGCACCGCTGCACAGTACCTCTGTCTGTAGTGAGACGTGAGGCAGCTGGAGGAAAGGTTTCAGTAGCTGCAAGTCGCCCGTACTAAGAACAATGGGTTAACAAAGGTACTCTTTGTGTCGCTCTCTTACTGGTGTTTGCAAGCATAGCTCCAGTATTTGTTGTGTGGTGCAAGTGTACCAGTTAGCGTGTTAGGCACGACTCTGTAGCTGACACAGACGTCACTACTGACACTGTTGTTAGTAGTGACACTGTCAGCACTAACACTGACTCTGGTGCCAGTAACGACACTAGTGTCAGTAATAACGATTGAGATGTTGGCCCTAGGATGTATACTGGTTCTAGTACTGGTACTGAGAGCAGTTCCTGAGCTAGAGCTCGAGTCGGTAATGGCTCGTTTTAATGGAAGCGTTGGGTTATCGTCGCTGCTCTTTTTTTCATAATGTAGTAAACCCTAAATTATACTTGTTATAATATGACGAGTCATCGTGAGTCATGCGTAACGAGGTGTACAATGGTGAGAAAAACTTGCAGTTCAACAGAACACCTACACTGAATGGAAGCGATGCCAAAATCCCATATACCATTCTCCTATAGTGGGAGCAGCCCTGCAGAGTGTATGTCTTCGCTTGGAAATTAGAGCTGGAGAGGCGGCTTCAGGAGCTTAAAGGGCGTTGACGAGTATTACGTACACAGGTGTAGACATGGCCTGCACACCTTAATACGATAACCACTTAGGAAAGAGCAAAAAGACAGCAGGAAATAAATTAATATATTTCTTTCATCAAAAGCAAGCTGGAATTTGCAACATATTACCTGGAGTTTACCTGGAGAGAGTTCCAGGGGCCAACGCCCCTGCGGCCCGGTCTGTGACCAGGCCTCATGTTGGATCAGAGCCTGATCAACCAGGCTGTTACTGCTGGCCGCACGCAGTCCAACGTACGAACCACAGCCTGGCTGGTCAGGCACCGACTTTAGGTGCCTGTCCAGTGCCTGCTTGAAGACAGCCAGGGGTCTATTGGTAATCCCCCTTATGTATGCTGGGAGACAGTTGAACAGTCTTGGGCCCCTGACACTTATTGTATTGTCTCTCAACTTGCTAGTGGCACCCCTGCTTTTCATTGGGGGGATGTTACATCCCCTGCCGAGTCTTTTGCGTTCGTAGGGAGTGACACTCATGTGCAAGTTTGGTACTAATCCCTTTAGGATTTTCCAAGTGTATATAATAATGTATCTCTCCCGCCTGCATTCTAGGGAGTACAGGTTTAGGAACTTCAAGCATTCCCAGTAATTGAGGTGGTTTATCGCAGTTATGCGTGCCGTGAAGGTTCTCTGTACATTTTCTAGGTCAGCAATTTCACCTGCCTTGAAAGGTGCAGTTAGTGTGCAGCAATATATAGCCGGTGTACAGTATTTACAGCTATGTACAATGAGGCAAATGCAAGCACAAGACAGAGTGAAACTGTGGTTACCAGCAAGGAAGGCAAGTCTGCCAAAGTTGTTTTACGAGTGTACCACATCGCTTCAACAGCTTGGTGGGCTTGCTTGTGATTGACTAGTTGAACCAAGGTACTGGAATAATGACGTGGCCCTTGATCGTAAAATCCTTATCACCTGGTTCACTGGTAGGGAGGCATGTCTACATGGGAGTGTGTCATACACCGAATAAAATGTAACATACTCTTAGAATGACACCCCCCACCCAAAAAGGGCTATAACAGCCAGGACTAGGCATCCTCCATGGGTAGTGTGCCACCATGGCACGAAATACTAATGGAACCGCCTTTCCTCTCAACCATCCAGGTCATTAGGTAGTGTTAAACTCCATGAGACTTCCAAGTCAGATACGACCTTAGAGCGAGACAGTAGACAGTAGGGCTAGCGTAGGTTCAAGACACTTGCGGACGGAAGCAAGTGTCCCCTCACTAAAAAAAAATCCGTATGGCCAGATTAACTCATATTTTACTCTATGACCATAAGGAAAAAAAAGAGCTTAGTACTCATGTTGTCTCTAACACATCCCAACAACATAAAGATTTAGACTGGGCGTCTGCCAGCACATTATCTTTGCCGGCTATGTGGCGTATGGACAGGTTGTAGGGCTGCAACCTTAAAGACCGTCTCATCAGACGCATGTAGCGCTTCTATTTGATTATAATAATAATAATAATAATAAGACGCATGTTCTTGTTCTTCATTGAGCTGAGGTACGTCAGAGGATTGTGGTCACTGAAGACGGTGACCACATGTGACGTACTGGCGAGGAACATGTCGAAATACTCCAGCGCAAGTACCAGGGCCAGGGCCTCTTTTTCAATAGAAGAGTAGGCCTGCTGATAGGCCTAGTACTTGGCTGAGTAATACGCCACAGGAGGTTGGAGTAACACTGCCCCAACCCCCGAATCCCAAGCAACAACCTGTAATACATAAGGTTTTGAAAAATCGGGAGACAAAAAAAAATGGGTGCAGTGCATAAGAGATGATTAACACGGTTAAACACCTGTTGACAATTTGGAGTATAGTTAGTTTAATATCTTTATTATAAATCCTCATACCCATCCTGTGAGTGGTAGTCAAAAGATTATAGAGGTACCTAATGGGCTCAGGGACTGGACCCCAAAGTTATGATAGATGAACTAGTTACAAAGGTAATGAACTCCAGGTAGATCTGGTCACAATCATGGCAAGTTACAAAGGTAATGTACCATCTACACTCCTATACATGGTTATAATCATGAACAAATTACAAAGTAATGAGCCACTGACACGTCCACACCTGGTCACAATTTTAATGAGTTATAAATACAAATATTAAGTGGGTCATACATACAAACATACACACACACACATGCACGCATACACACACATCAAGTGCTGGACACAATACACACAAATGAGGAGGAAGTGAAGAGGCTACTAAGCGAGCTAGATACTTCAAAGGCGATGGGGCCAGATAACATCTCTCCATGGGTCCTGAGAGAGGGAGCAGAGGAGCTATGTGTACCCCTAACAACGATCTTCAACACATCTATCGAAACAGGGCAACTACCTGAGGTTTGGAAGACAGCAAATGTAGTTCCAATTTTTAAAAAAGGAGACAGGAACGTAGCACTAAACTACAGACCAGTGTCACTGACATGTATTGTATGCAAGGTCATGGAGAAGATAGTCAGGAGAAGGGTGGTTGAGCACCTAGAAAGGAATGAGCTTATCAACGACGGCCAACACGGTTTCAGGGACGGGAAATCCTGTGTCACAAACCTACTGGAGTTCTACGACAGGGTGACAGCGATAAGGCAAGAGAGAGAGGGTGGGTAGATTGCATATTCTTGGATTGTAAGAAGGCGTTTGACACAGTTCCACACAAGAGATTAGTGCAGAAGCTGGAGGACCAGGCAGGGGTAACAGGGAAGGCACTACATTGGATCAGGGAATACCTGTCAGGGAGACAGCAGCGAGTCATGGTACGTGGCGAGGTGTCAGAGTGGGCGCCGGTGACGAGCGGGGTTCCACAGGGGTCAGTCCTGGGACCAGTGCTGTTTCTGGTATTTGTGAACGACATGACGGAAGGAATAGACTCCGAAGTGTCCCTGTTTGCAGATGATGTGAAGTTGATGAGAAGAATTCAATCGGACGAGGACCAGGCAGAACTACAAAGGGATCTGGACAGCCTGCAAGCCTGGTCCAGCAACTGGCTCCTGGAGTTCAACCCCACCAAGTGCAAAGTCATGAAGATTGGGGAAGGGCAAAGAAGACCGCAGACGGAGTACAGCCTAGGGGCCAGAGACTGCAAACCTCAATCAAGGAAAAGATCTTGGGGTGAGTATAACACCAGACACATCTCCTGAGGCGCACATCAACCAAATAACTGCTGCAGCATATGGGCGCCTAGCAAACCTAAGAACAGCATTCCGACATCTTAATAAAGAATCGTTCAGGACCCTGTACACTGTGTACGTTAGGCCCATATTGGAGTATGCAGCACCAGTTTGGAACCCACACCTAGCCAAGCATGTGAAGAAGCTCGAGAAAGTGCAAAGGTTTGCAACAAGACTAGTCCCGGAGCTAAGGGGTATGTCCTACGAGGGAGGTTAAGGAAATCGACCTGACGACACTGGAGGACAGGAGAGATAGGGAGACATGATAACAACATATAAGATACTGAGAGGAATTGACAAAGTGGACAGAGACAGAATGTTCCAGAGATGGGACACAACAACAAGGGGACACAGATGGAAGTTGAAGACTCAGATGAATCACAGAGATGTTAGGAAGTATTTCTTCAGTCACAGAGTTGTCGGGAAGTGGAATAGTTTAGGAAGCGATGTAGTGGAGGCAGGCTCTATACATAGCTTTAAGCAGAGGTATGATAAAGCTCATGGCGCAGGGAGAGTGACCCAGTAGCGGCCAGTGAAGAGGCGGGGCCAGGAGCTTTGACTCGACCCCTGCAACCACAACTAGGTGAGTACAACTAGGTGAGTACACATACGTGGTAATGCTTTATTTACAGTGAGCAAAGTCAGGGTATTTCTCCAGAATGGTCTGTAATATACCACATTTCTGAGTGAGTTGTCTCACTCAGAAATGTACGTAATGTACATAATGTAATGTACATAATGACGCAGGGTGTGACAATAGTCGGTCTGGCAAAGTTTACATGGGACTTGTGAGGTTAGGGGTGGCTACAACAGTTTTTGCAGACTCTTCAATAGAATCCTATCATTCCCAAGAACATTTGCAGGGACTTCTTATCCTGAGCAACGGGTTAATTTTTATTTGCCAACACTTACCGGTTGGACAAAGTTCCTGGAGAGCGAAACGTTGCTATAATAAAATGTTACATTAGTTGCACTTGTGTCCTTTTACCTAACACCTTTTTATATTATCGCAAAACATTCATATTACTGAGATGTGCGATAAATTATCCTTGCTAGGGGGAAAGAACCAGTACATTGGTTCGACTCCAGCCAGAAAAAAGTGTTGCCACAATGACCATGTTAACGAAGGCATAACAAAATTAAACATGAAAAATGCTAATTTTTTCACAATTATATATATATATATATATCCTTTACATATTTTGTAAGCTTTTCTTTAACGTCAATTTGGCACACTCATAGAATAAGACTTATCTTACTACTGCCACTTTATTTACATTAATGACCACTCAGGCGGGATTTTTACCTCAGTCATACACAAGAATATAGAGCAGATGCACTTGTTGTGTTGCTTCACGACGGTATACCAGGTGTGAAGACGATCTGCCAAGTAGAACTGCATCGGTGCTCCTTTACATTTATGTTCCACTTATTCATATTGATTTCTAGATTTCTTGCTTACATGTACTTTCTTGTACTCGCAAACATCACTGAAAATTGTTCATTCTGTTTCACAAACTGGCTTTACCGCTATTAACTGCAAACTTTGGGCTCAGTGAACGACTCTCGCTCTGACGATTTCCACACTGGCTTTCATTCACCATAAAAAAATATTATATAACAATAGTGCACTTTTACTTTAACACGCAAGTAAACTGTGCTCCAGGACTGTTACTTCACAATGTGTTCCAACATCACCGAAGAACCCCATGACATTCTCCCAAAAGGAAAAAAAAAACATGAAAAACCTGGTACTAGATGGAGTGTGATAGTGACGGAATGCTTGCGTGTGTGTGTGTGTGTGTGTACTCACCTATTTGTACTCACCTATTAGTGGTTGCAGGGGTTGATTTGCATCTCCCGGCCCCGCCTCTTTGCTGGTCGTTACTAGGTCCACTCTCCCTGCTCTAAGAGCTTTGTCGTATCTGCGTACTCACCTGTTTGTGGTTGCAGGGTTCGATTCGTAGCTCCTGGCCCCGCCTCTTCGCTGTTCGTTACTAGGACTACTCTCTCCCTTCTCCAAGAGCTTTATCGTATATCTTCTTAAAGATATACATCACTCTCCCAATTGTTCCACTTCCTGACAACTCTATGACTGAAGAAATACTTTCTAACATCCCTGTGACTCATCTGAGTTTTCAACTTCCAGTTGTGTCTCCTTGTTGTCGTGTCCCATCTCTGAAGCATTGTTTCTATCCACCCTGTCAATTCCTTTCACTATTTTATATGTTGTTTTCTTGTCCCCCTATTCCTCCAGTGTCGTCAGGTTAATTTTCCTTGACCTCTCCTCGTAGAACATATCCCTTAGCTCCAGGACTAGTCTTGTTGCAAACCTCTGCACTTTCTCTAATTTATTAACTTGCTTGGGTTCCATATTGGTACTCCATACCCCAATATAAGCCTGACGTACACAGTGTACAGTGTTTTGAATGACTCCTTACTCAGGCGTCGAAATGCTAGTCTTAGGTTTACCAGGCACCCATATGCTGCAGCAGTTATTTGGCTTATGTGCGCCTTCAGGAGATGTGCTCGGTATGATACTCAGCCCAAGATCCTTTTTCTTGAGTGAGGTTTGGAGTCTTTGGCCCCCTAGCGTGTATTCCGTCTGCGGTCTTCTTTGACCTTCGCCAATCTTCGTGACTTTACACTTGGTGGGGTTAAACTCCAGGAGACAGTTGTTGGACCAGACTTGCAGCCTGTTCAGATCCCTTTGTAGTCCTACCTGATCTTCGTCTGCTTGAATTCTCTGCATTAGCTTCACATCTTCTGCAAACAGGGACACCTCTGAATCTATCCCTTCTGTCTATCTACCCCTCTCCCTTCTGTCTTACTTCTGTACTGTTACCTTGTCGTAAAACTCACGGGATTTTCCCTCCCTGAAACCATGCTGGTTATCGTGTACATGTATAAGCTCATTTCTTTCTAGGTGCTCCACCACTCTTCTCCTGACAATCTTCTCCCTGACTTTACATACTATGCATTGTCATTGGCACTGGTCTGTAGTTTAATGCCTGTCTGTCTCCTTTCTTGAAAATTTGGATTACATTTGCTTTCTTCCACACCTCAGGTATTTGCCCCGTTACAATAGATGTGTTGAAGAGTGTTAGTGGCACGCGCAGTGCCTCTGCTCTCTTCTCCTCGGTTGTGTAGTGTGTCCAGCATATGTTGGTGTACCCTGCCATCCCGGTTTACTGGAAGCCTTTCTGTTTCCACTGAAAATACCTCCCTAAATCTCGTGTTGAGCTCCTCACATACTTCTTGATCGTTTCTTGTGACCCCTCCTTCCTGCCTCAGCCTGATTACCTGGTCCTTGATTGTTATTTTCCTCCTGGTGTGGCTGTACAACAGCTTTGGATCAGATTTGGCTTTCGATGCTATGTCATTTTCTTATTGCCGCTGGGCCTCTCTCCTTATCCATGCATATTCGTTTCTGGCTCTTCGGCTCGTCTCCTTATTTTCTTGGGTCCTTTGACTTCTCTACATTTTCCATGCTGTAGCGCACCTACCTGTGGATTCTCTACTCCTTCGGGCGAACCAAGCGCTCGTTCTGGTCTTTCCATTGTTTCTGTTGTCTTTGGGTACGAGCTTCTCCTCTGCCTCCCTGCACTTTGTGGCCACGTGTTCCATCATTTCATTTACTGTCTTTCCTTCCAGTTCTCTTCCCCACTGCACCTCGTGCAGGAATTGTCTCATGCTTGTGTAGTCCCCTCTTTCGTAGTTTGGCTTCTCCCGTTCTTGTGCTGCTGCTGTGTGTACGCACCTATTTGTGGTTGCAGGGGTCGATTTACAGCTTCTGGCCCGTTTTGTGTGTGTGTGTACGTGAGGATGGGTTGCGAAGATGAGACGGCAGTTTCAGAAGAGCTGACAAAGACCACTGCCTGGTAAACTAGGAGGGGTAGCCACTGACTGTGTCTGAGAGCACCGGACAGATGATACACTAGTCGCAGCAGCATCTTAAATATCTAACATAATAATGATTACAGCAGTAACTATACCTAAAATATAGTCACAAATGTAACATATTTTTTTTACCTGTTAGAACGAACCACACCCTACTTGTTCTGCAAGACTTGCGTTGTTTATACACAAGAAAAAGTTCGTCCTTTCTGCGCGGGATAAATATTGTGAAGTTCTTGACCCACACAGTACAAGTAGTGTTTACAGTGTGTCACGCTAAAACATGTATGGTTCAAGCTAACATATTTCCCATCGAAATCTGGAATGATGATGACGATAGCGAGCATGGGAACTTGATAAGAACTGACACTAGTTTTGGCAAAGTGATAAAGTATGGAAATATCCATCTAAACCAGGGGGGTAATTACATTATACAAAGTTTATCGTCACTTTGCTCGTAGTGTGATTGACGGGCAAGTCCCCTCCCTCCCCCCTCCCTGTGGTCTATACCATGGTGTCATCTGCTCTGGAAGCCACACGGCGGCGTCTGAATTCACCCAAAACTGTTTCTTTAATCGAAACTTATTGAATTTGTAAAAGTTATAAAGTTAGTGTGAACTTCGTAAAGACTAGAGACACATAGATGATTGACCTGTGTTGGCCTCGAAAGTCTAGCGTTAATTTATTTTACCTAGATGCGTCCTACTTAAATCATAGAGGTCCTAGAATAAAAACAGGCGATATTAAGATGGCCCTTGTTGACCTGCTTTGAAAAGTATGTGTTAACAATAAGTCAGTGTATAGCAACGTCTGGGGAAGTTCTTCCTCACTCCTCTCTTGTGAGAGTTCATGTATATAGCTGGAGATCTATAGAAAGAAGTTTGGTTAAACTGAAATAGTGTGGTAGTGCAGGTGAAGCAGGTCACCCGCGGAGATTATGCAGTGAATTATTACTTGTTCATTCATATTACATTTGTTATTATTATAACCAATAGCAGTAATATGGTAATTTGAAGTTAATCTTAGTGTTTCTCATAAACGCCTGAACGGTGTTGGCACAGTATTCTCAGTGATACGTGTATAATATCCAATGTACATCTCTGCTGAGACACGACACAACAGCGTAACAATCCCACTAAATCTTAGAACAATCAGTAGCTATCTCCTGTGCACATTCATAGCTTTATCATCGCAAATATACAAGAGAAACACTGTATGCTAACAGGCTGTACCTTACATGTAGCTGGTCGTGTAGGCATTTGTCCTTGTCAGTGACTGGACTTCAATGTACCAAACGTACCCTGGCCAGACCAGCCCTGCAGAGCCACAAAGTTATTAACTTACTGTCCTTAATGTGAAAGCTCAGACTACTGCATAGTTATTATTCAATAATAAAAAGAACGAGTTCATTATATGTACGTCATTGTTAAAAGCTAACATCAACCGCCTGGAAGAGAAAGACGCAATTCTTCAAGAGAGAAGATTCAAGGCCGTGAAGACAACACTGATTATAAGCCAACGTGTTTCTGAAGGTTCCGTCTTCACCGTTCACTGTGCTAAATGACCCACGTAGCGCTCAGTACTTCCTACTGTACAGCACTAATAATTAGATGCGGCCTTAGTAACTACATACCTGAGATTGTTTTTTATGTACTCTTCTCCCACCATAGGTAAGTCGACCACCCGTACTTTTGACGCGAGGGATTATTATTTTTATTATTATTATTATTATTATTATTATTATTATTATTATTATTATTATTATTTCAGGAGCCAGATGACTGAAGAGTTGCAGTACGAGAGAGCCGGTGGTGCAACAGGGATACCTGGAGGTATACTTGCTGTATGCTGACATAATGCATCAAACTAGTTATGTATACTTTGAATTATACTTGTAACAAGACAGTTAACACTAAATCAGCTACAGGACCATCAGAAAATATTTAAACTCTTGGGATATATTCCATGTCAGGACGTGTCAGATATACTCATGTGATAGTCATGCCCCAGCAGCTGTGCCCAGCAATGTTACCCATCACCCAGCAGTGTACCCATCACCCAGCAGTGTACTCACCAACCAATGAACTCCATACCCACCACCAACGTACCCGACGCCTAGCAACGTACCCGACGCCTGCCACCGTACCCATGATGGACCAACGTACCAACACGATACAACGTACCCAACACCCAGGAATGAACCAATGCCTGAATCACTGTCTGAACCACTGCCTTGAACCACTGTCTTGAACCATATGATCTTCATTTTTTTTACAGTTTAGATTCCGTGAGATATTTTGAGAACATTTTGTCTAATCAACTTGAATCTTAAAAATATTAATATATCGTAGGGTAATATTATGACCGAGTAGACTTCCACTGATTAATTGTATTAGTGTTGTTTGTGGCAGGGGATGGGAGGCCTTTGTTCACTCCCAGGTACTGCAAGTGTTGGTGGTGCTTCTGAACACTGCCTTTGTTCACTCCCAGGTACTGCAAGTGTTGGTGGTGCTTCTGAACACTGCCTTTGTTCACTCCCAGGTACTGCAAGTGTTGGTGGTGCTTCTGAACACTGCCTTTGTTCACTGCCAGTCTTCTGGGGGAACTAGTAATGTTTCTGTCACCGCTTCTAACAAATGATATTTTCCCTGCCTCTAATAAATCTGTTTCGTTTCATTTAAATATTCAGGACAATGCATGTAGTGATGCCGTATCTTGTGCCGAGACTGCCAGAAAGTTACGTACACAGCACCAAGTGTTAACACGACTACACTGGAATTCCCGTTACTCTCTGACGAGACTTCCTGACTTTGTGGATTTTAACCCACTTCTGGTATTTGGTTATGTCACCCATTTGGTGCGGAGTTTTGACCCTGCGAGGACGTGGAGAGTGGTCAGCGAGGGTGAATATGGAGTTTGAGGTAATCAGTCCCCCAGTCTGACCCTCAGCCTCCTCCTCATCCTACACTGTTCTTCACTGTACTGGACTGAGGGTGACCATGCACCTGTGCTCCACTCACAGACTTCAGGTACTCGTACACAAATAGCCCTCACATGTAAGAGAGGAGCTTACGACCACATTTCGGTCCAACTTGGGGTTATTTGTGCATTGTTCCAAGTCACGGTATTGTGCCTTTTTGTTGTTCATGTACTCGTTTTATGATGCAATCTTGATGATCCGATAAGTCAGAGGAAGACCTCGGTCACATGAACAAGAGCTCTACTGAGTGCGTTATCACGTGACTTACACCACTGCCAGGAGAAATTGTCTTTGATCCGTAGAATTTTCCTCTTCCTGCCCCTGGTGGTAGAGCGGGTACCAGATAAAAGGTCAGCAGTTGATCTGACTAGTAGATGTGACACCCCATCCAAGTGAAGGTCATTCTAGCACCACTGGTAGCACTCGTGAAGGTCATTCTAGGACCACTAGTAGCACTCGTGAAGGTCATTCTAGCACCACTAGTAACACTCGTGAAGGTCATTCTAGCACCACTAGTAACACTCGTGAAGGTCATTCTAGCACCACTAGTAGCACTCGTGAAGGTCATTCTAGCACCACTGGTAGCACTCGTGAAGGTCATTCTAGGACCACTAGTAGCACTCGTGAAGGTCATTCTAGCACCACTAGTAACACTCGTGAAGGTGAGTCTAGCACCACTAGTAGCACTCGTGAAGGTCATTCTAGCACTACTAGTAACACTCGTGAAGGTGATTCTAGCACCACTAGTAGCACTCGTGAAGGTCATTCTAGCACCACTAGTAGCACTCGTGAAGGTCATTCTAGCACCACTAGTAACACTCGTGAAGGTCATTCTAGCACCACTGGTAGCACTCGTGAAGGTCATTCTAGCACCACTGGTAGCACTCGTGAAGGTCATTCTAGCACCACTGGTAGCACTCGTGAAGTTCATTCTAGGACCACTAGTAGCACTAGTGAAGGTCATTCTAGCACCACTAGTAACACTCGTGAAGGTGATTCTAGCACCACTAGTAGCACTCGTGAAGGTCATTCTAGCACCACTAGTAGCACTCGTGAAGGTGATTCTAGCACCACTAGTAGCACTCGTGAAGGTCATTCTAGCACCACTAGTAACACTCGTGAAGGTCATTCTAGCACCACTAGTAGCACTCGTGAAGGTCATTCTAGCACCACTAGTAGCACTCGTGAAGGTCATTCTAGCACCACTAGTAACACTCGTGAAGGTCATTCTAGCACCACTAGTAGCACTCGTGAAGGTCATTCTAGCACCACTAGTAGCACTCGTGAAGGTCGTTTAGCACCACTGGTAGCACTCGTGAAGGTCATTCTAGCACCACTAGTAGCACTCGTGAAGGTCGTTCTAGCACCACTAGTAACATTCGTGAAGGTGATTCTAGCACCACTAGTAACACTCGTGAAGGTGATTCTAGCACCACTAGTAGCACTCGTGAAGGTCATTCTAGCACCACTAGTAGCACTCGTGAAGGTCATTCTAGCACCACTAGTAACACTCGTGAAGGTCATTCTAGCACCACTAGTAGCACTCGTGAAGGTCATTCTAGCACCACTAGTAACACTCGTGAAGGTCATTCTAGCACCACTAGTAACACTCGTGAAGGTCATTCTAGCACCACTAGTAGCACTCGTGAAGGTCATTCTAGCACCACTGGTAGCACTCGTGAAGGTCATTCTAGCACCACTAGTAGCACTCGTGAAGGTCATTCTAGCACTACTAGTAACACTCGGAAGGTCGTTCTAGCACCACTAGTAGCACTCGTGAAGGTCATTCTAGCACCACTAGTAACACTCGTGAAGGTCATTCTAGCACCACTAGTAACACTCGTGAAGGTCATTCTAGCACCACTAGTAGCACTCGTGAAGGTCATTCTAGCACCACTGGTAGCACTCGTGAAGGTCGTTCTAGCACCACTGGTAGCACTCGTGAAGGTCGTTCTAGCACCACTAGTAGCACTCGTCAAGGTCGTTCTAGCACCACTAGTGTAAGTAAATTTATTTAGGCACATATACACATAATTACAATTATCATATATAGTGTAAATTACCTAAGATAACCCCCCTCCCCCCAAAAAAATCAGACAAAGTGACTTATTTCCATTCTGGTCCTTGAGTACTTAACAAAAATAACAACAACAACAACAATAATAATAATAAATAATAATAATAATAATAATAATAATAATAATAATAAATCATACTGTAAAAGAATAAGACACTTATGTTTCGCAAATACAGAGAACATTAGAAGATGAGGAGGAGGAGGAGGAGGAGGAGGAGGAGGAGGAGGAGGAGGAGGAGGAGGATGAGGAGGAGGTATTCAGTCCCTGACTGGAGTCGATGTGTTCAGTCCACCAATCTTGAGAAATGTAGGTTAGGTATTAGTTTTGTCAGGAAACAGGACAAGTGTTTCCTGACGCTAGTCTTAGTCATATGATGTCTCACAGCTGGAGTTTATCGTCGTCTGACCGAGACCTTCTGCTGGCTTACCCGTCCACCCCTATCATTATAATCATTTCTTGTACAACATATGTGCGGAGAAGTGGCTTATATACTGTGAGTGGGGACAGGTTAGTTGAAGCAGGAGGAGGCGGAGTGACCAGTGGAAAAATCCACTAGTGTAAGTGGGTCATGTCTATATATTACAAGGACCCCAATGGAAATACAAGGACCCCAATGGAAATACAAGGACCCCAATGGAAATACAAGGACCCCAATAAAAATACAAGGGCCCAATGGAAATAAGTCACTGACTTTTTTTTGGGTTATCCTGGGTAATCTACACATATGCTACTATGTAATAATTTATGTAACTGTATTTATGTGTACCTGTACCTAGGCAAGAGTTGAATAATTCCCTCATATAAATCACTCATATAATTACACAGTAGAGTGTCTGCACTCTGAAGGACGGGTGTTAATGTTGCAGTTTTATAACTGTAGTGTAAGCACGCCTCTGGCAAAACAGTGAGGGAGTGAATGATGATGAAAGTTTTTCTTTTTCGGGCCTTGGTGGGAAACGGCCGATGTGTTAATAAAAAAAATAATAATTGCACAAAAGAAGTGTTAGACTATCAAAACTCTGGGGTCCAGTCCCTGGACCCATTATGTAGCTCTGTAATTTTTTGACTACCCCCCACAGGATGGGTATGGGGTGCATAATACAGATATTAAATTATATTAATTGACTTGCCGACACTAACAATGCTCTTTTCTGTCATGTTAGAGATGACAGTCATCCTATTGACTGGTCCTCTACCACAACTCTCTCCTCTTCTAGTCTTCACGGACACCGTCTTATTGAAGCATCCCTTATATAAACACAACTTTCCTGATATGAATCTTAGTCCTGACTTTGTCTCTGTTGATGCCATCCTTTCTGAGTCTTCCTCCAGTCTTGAGAACACCCGTGACGACCTGATTTTTATCTCACCCTTACCTCTTTTCATTTTCTATATTTTATTTATCTTTCCTTTCTTCTGTCTATGAGTTATTTTGCTCCGTGTGTGTGTTTGGTAAGTAAGTTCATTCAGGTACATAGATTATCATACATAGCAGCATATGAGTAGAGAACCATCCAGGATAACCCAAAAAAGTCAGACAAAGTGATTATTTCCATTGGGGTCATTAGCTCTCCTGCTGTGCTTCTTTTTTCTTTTTTTTCTGTTGTCTTTAGACTACCTCCACTACTACTACTATTACTACCATCACCACCACCACTACTATCTTTTACTAGTACCTCTCGGGTTTTTTCTGGCCCGCCCTCTCGTATATGTACTGGTTCCCTTCCCATCGCGCTTATGTGTGGCTTGTCAATGGTGCAAGTCGGGCCAAAAAGTCGTCATAAGTTTACTTCTGTGTGTGTGTACTCACCTAATTGTGGTTGCAGGGGTCGATACTCAGCTCCTGGCCCCGCGTGTGTGTGTGAGAGCGTGTGGTGTGTATGAGTTAGATCCCAGTTGGCAAAGGCACTTGTCGAAAGACACTTAACCTATTCTGTTAATACTGTATGTGTACTCACCTATTTGTGGTTTCATGGGTCGAGTCACTGGCTGTGAGTGCGTGTCTGCCTCTGTCTGTGTGTGCTTCTCTCTCTCTCTCTCTCTCTCTCTCTCAACATAGTGCCATAAAGTGACTGGGAACATGACTGCGTGTCATCATGCATCTCTCCACATTATAACCCTCAGTCACAGCACAGAGAGAGAGAGAGAGAGAGAGAGAGAGAGAGAGAGAGAGAGAGAGAGAGAGAGAGAGAGAGAGAGAGAGGTGAGACACAGTTTACCGTGAAACAGAGATGAACAAGTGTAGAGAGTGAAAGTTGACCCAGGTGCAGGAACTTAGGTAAAAAGATAGGCCAGCCAGTTTCACTTAAAATTACCAGGTTGTCTTCTGAGTGGAAAGACTGAACCTCAGTTACTGGCTCATCTTACTTTGTTATTGTTGTTGTTAACTGTAATGCTTGTTCTATGTTATTGTTGTTAGTTGTTATGTTTGCTCTATGTTATTGTTGTTACTTGTTATGTTTGCTGTATTTCTTTTATTACGACCATAATTAAAAGTTAATAATTTAAGCACCAATCCAAAATGTTAATACAATTCAAATTTATCAAGTTTTTATTTCAACTTATCTAGATAAAATATAATTTGAAATACAAACGACAGGAATTAATTTCTCCAAAATAAGAATCTATTAATTAGCGACTATATTAATACTAATAACATAATTATTAATATAGCTAATAATATAACCTGCCACACTGTGTACACCTTGACTTGTTTAATTAAATAAACAGAACATTATGGCCTATTAAAATAGAAGTGCCTCTCTCTGTTGGCACAGTCAACGGTGGTCCATACTGCAGATTTATGGCACACTGCTTGTTGACGTAGATCATACTCAGTGACTTGTAAAGTCCTGCCAACAGTTGTAGCAGTGATCCTTTCTTAAAGTCTCACAGCTCACCGATGACCTTTCAGTAAATATCAGCACATTCCTTGAACCTTTCAAGACCCTGGTTGTAGGCAGTAATGAAATTAATCGAGTGTGATTCACACGTAGTGGCCAGGAGAAATTCCTCTCTAGGTCCTCCCTCAGGACGAGAGAGAACTAAAGAATTACCAGGTCTAATCACAAGCCTGGTGCTCCTGGGTATAGGAAACACCGCTTAGATTAAGCTAGGGCCTGGCTGAGTGGCTAAAGTACTGCGTACTTTGATGTAGATTGGACTGATATATATACTCACTTGATGGTGAAGTCACTCTCTAAGTCCTGGAGAATGAGTTAACCATCAAGTTATCCTTGCCATAGATGTGCTTGACGGAGATGCTGTAGGGTTGAAGTCTTAATTAAGGCCCAGCGCATAAGATAAATGTTTTTGTTCAGCATAAAGCTCTGGTAGGTCAAGGGGTTGTGGTCGCTGTAGACTTGAACCACACGAGTAAAAGATGACAGATAAATGTCGAAGTGTTCCAGTGCAAGGATCAAAGCCAGGTCTTCTTTTTCTATCGTCGGGTAGGCCAGTTGATATGGTTTCAGCTTTGTTGAAAATTAGGCGGCTGGATGAATGACTCCATCAGAACCACACCAACTCCCGCCTCGCAGGCATTTACCTGTACGAAAAAATACTTTATGCAATCTAGAGACAGTATGGGAGCGGCGCATAATATTCTTTTAATTAAATAAAAGCCGATAAGTAAGATACATATGCAACAGTTAGGTATCTTTATTCTGAAATGTTTCTCCTACACAGTAGGCTTCTTCGGTCGAGTACAGAAGAGTTAGCAGAAGCAGTAGAGATGTGAATACCATGTAATCAGTCCATCACTATTGAAGACGTAGTTTTTAGGTGGTCAGTCCCTGGGACTGACCAGGTACGTCGAGACTGTCTCCTCTCCTCTGTATCATATTCTTCCTTTGCAAAGGCACACTGTTCCCTAGTTTGCTCATGAGATAAATTTGGCTCACCATTAGTTTCTACGGATGAGAGGTTGTCAGACAGACGTTCAGGAGTATGATCTGTACCATTGTGTGCAAGGAAGTGAAGCGGGGAGCGGAGATTAACACTAGCTCACTTAGCAGCTGAAGCACCATGCTGCAACGCCATGCAGTGCGATTCGGATCATAATTTGTTGCGTATTAATTCACTAAGTTGCACGAAACTATAGCAGTAAGAGCATGTTGATACTCCATGCCAACTGAACTAGTGATTCGCCAGCAACGCCGCAGAGAGAGTGTGGACAAGTTTTGTAAAGTATACCCCGTCACCAGATGCCTAACACGCGCAGGTGGCATAACCAGCCAACACTACGCCAGCAATACGCTCAACTTACAAACAGCTGTAAGTAGAAGCACGCAAACAACGTCAGCAGTGCAGTAGCGCAAGAAAACAACGCAAATGAAGTGTAAAGAATACAATGGATTCCAGACAGGCACCATGCTACGAACACAGGTTGTAGTCCTGTAGCATCTGGCCGTAATTAAATCAACAAAGCACACAGCAGGACAGAGTAAGGGCAAGACAAACACAGTAAGAGCAGATTTCTTTACCCGTGTATTCTGTCACCGATATTTACACTATGTACAATATTAATGATTAGAGAAGAAATCAGATTAAAATCGTGCAATCCAGAGCCACTTAAAGCAGTAGTGGTCACGACAAGTGTTTGTGGAAGTCTGCCACTCAGCCAGGAGGGCTAAAGTGACCGCCATCTTACCTGAAGTAGCCGGCTTTTACGTGATTGGTGGATTGAATTGGAAAATAAGCGCAGCAGTGGGGCCCCAGAACTGCTACACTTTAAACTGCCAGTTGACTGTTAGAGAGGACGGCAGCAGTGGGGCCCCAGAACTGCTACACTCTAAACTGCCAGTTGACTGTTAGAGAGGACGGCAGCAGTGGGGCCCCAGAACTGCTACACTCTAAACTGCTAGAGAGGACGTGCCAAATGGTTGTGTGATGAATGTCGAATAAAATGTAACACATTCGGTGCATATCACATAAGGAGTATGGGTAATTTCAAATTTAATACTTCAGGCCATAACCTTTAAAACATAAGGTAGAAATACAGCAGCAGGCCTAACAACCTACTCTTTCAGGTCCCTCCAAAATCCATCCCACCACCTATACATATATCAAGCCTACAGTAATATTAAGCAATAACAAATTGTTCTTTATACAAAGCAGTTTCTTCACTTCCTCCTGGGTTGTGTGTAGTGTGTCCAACACTTGCAGGTGCACCCTACCACCTCAGTTTGCTAGGAGCCTCTCTGTCTCCACTATGAATTCCTCCCTGAATCGTGAGCTGAGCTCTTCACATACCTCCTGGTCGTTTCCTGTGAACTCTCATCTTTCCTTCCTCAGTCTGATTACCTGTTGTTTGTCTGTGTGTGCGTGCGTGCGTGCGTTCTAGGACACCCCTGAGTAATTATCTATTGTCACTACTTAGTTCCGTTTCCGGGTTTTGAGCTTCGCCTCTTGAGCAGTGTATTACCACTCTGTTTTCGAACGTGATCAGTTGATATCATATCTGGCGTTATCTTTTATTATCATATCTGTTATTGAAGGTGGACGCTATCATGACCTCCACATCGATGTTTCCCCTTGTTATTACAAACTAATATTACCATAGTGACTCCTGACACGGTGACACCTCTGTGCTTCCTCAGTGTTCACCTTCCATCTATCTCTCCCACCATCCTACTTTGCCCTAAGGTAAACACTTGTCTCTGCACTCCTATCTGATAGTTTATATATATCGTTGTCATGTCTCCTTTTCTTTCTCATAGCTTCTTGAGGCTAATTCTCTCTTATCTTTTTTTTCGTGGTTCCTGTTTTTCATTTCCGACACCAGTATAGTGCCTAATGTTCGTAGAATTTTCGTTTCCCCATTCTTTTTAAGTGTGGATTTCACAGTGGCGAAACCCAAACAGGAACAACACTCTAAATGACGTTCATAGTGTGTCTCCGAGGTTGGGTGCGATGTTTATTCAGATATTTTTTTTTTATTATTATTTTTGGTTGCATGATGATGCGAGATGAATTTCTCCCTTGTAATACATTCCATCCCGTCACAGTTCTCTTCCTTCCAGTTTCATTACAGTGCATTTGTTGGTGTTGAATTCAAAAGTTTACTTTTGTTTTGGCTATGACTGTAAAATGTCCAGGTCGTCGTATAGATTCTTGAAGCTTTTGTTTAATGTCCAGGTCGTCGTATAGATTCTTGAAGCTTTTGTTTAATGTCCAGGTCGTCGTATAGATTCTTGAAGCTTTTGTTTAATGTCCAGGTCGTCGTATGGATTCTTGAAGCTTTTGTTTAATGTCCAGGTCGTCGTATGGATTCTTGAAGCTTTTGTTTAATGTCCAGGTCGTCGTATGGATTCTTGAAGCTTTTGTTTAATGTCCAGGTCGTCGTATGGATTCTTGAAGCTTTTGTTTAATGTCCAGGTCGTCGTATAGATTCTTGAAGCTTTTGTTTAATGTCCAGGTCGTCGTATAGATTCTTGAAGCTTTTGTTTAATGTCCAGGTCGTCGTATAGATTCTTGAAGCTTTTGTTTAATGTCCAGGTCGTCGTATAGATTCTTGAAGCTTTTGTTTAATGTCCAGGTCGTCGTATAGATTCTTGAAGCTTTTGTTTAATGTCCAGGTCGTCGTATAGATTCTTGAAGCTTTTATATTGCAGACAGAATGTGCGTACCAGGACTGATACGGGATCTGAGGAGATAATTGTGGGATCTTGCTTTATTAAAAGAGAAAGTTATTTCTCACTTTGAGCTGTGTAAATTTTAATTTTCTCATTTTACTCAATAAATTAACCTTCCATGTAAAAACTAAGAGAATGCTTCTTCTGACAGGTTTCAAACTCTAAACTTTGAAGTATCTTACTTGGAAGGATTATTGTATTGGACTCGGGCTGTGTTAGCGCCAATTTGCCAATTTTATAGAAAAATTATATCAAACTGGACTCTCTGAAAGACACAAAATCAAATTTGTTTTTTTAAACGACTGTAGTGAATTTCTGTACAAAACAGAAATGCAAAAAAGAAATTTGAGAAACATGTCCCTCTCACTTTTTCATTGCGTTTTTTTTTTTTTTACGTTACACAAGTTTAGTGAACCCATAAATTTATCCCAGGGCATTTTATTTGTAACCTCGGGAAGACTTATCCGATGAGGTCGATCACCATGCCCAGCCCTTCTAGGGCAGGGTAGGTGCCAAGGCTGGAGCTTGCTACCATCTGCAGCTCGTAAGCCTGCCCTTCCCGTTAGGGAATGTAGCAGACCAGAGAGGCCTAGCATCTATCTACCTCCATGCCTCGTTCTGGTGGGGAATGTGGCTAGGCCTGGGGCCAGTTGGTCCCGCCGATGAGGGGTATCCCCTTCCATGGGAGACATAGGTCTCTGACACTCCCACGCCAGGGAGCCGGAGCCGGGTCGCCATCTGGTAAAGACCCGGGCTGGGAGAATTTCCGGTGAATCAACACCTCCTCCTTATCCGATGAACGTCAAGTTTTCAAGCCTTGTGAAGCCTAACTTAGTGAAGAGAGGCGCATCACCGGGCCAGGGCAGCTGTCCTCTCGCCAGTCTTCTATAAATCATTACCCGATATTGATTTCCAAGTGGTAACTACTGTAGAAAAGAGATAAGATCTTGTTCGGATTTTTAACCCCGGAGGGTTAGCCACCCAGGATAACCCAAGAAAGTTAGTGCGTGATAGAGGACTGTCAGTCTTATTTCCAATGTGATCATTCAATCTTGTCGCCCAGGATGCGACCCACACCAGAACGACTGTACTATCTTCGCGCGTTCAACTTTAACATATAGTTTATTTCATTCTGCTATTATTTTAGTTGCAAAAAAATGCATACGTTCTTTTTCCATCTTCTGCTTCGCAGATACATTATATTATGTCGAGGTATGGACGTCTTTAGCATTTTAAATGGTTCTTCGTGCCTGAGTGTGTCAAAGACATTTAATATCTTCATAGTTTAAGGCCTAACAGTCTTTATTTCCTAAGAGAGAAAATGTCAAGTGCTTTGAATCTTTCATCATCCTGGTCTCAGACTGGACCCCGGGGGCGGTGACCCCCGAAACCCTCTCCAGGTAAACTCCAGGTAGTTTGTTCCTGACTGATGATACGAGTTTATCATCTCTTCTCTGTGTCCTCACCAATATGTCTTCAATTTCAAAATTGAGGTATAACAAATGCATCTTAGAGAGTTAATACCCTGAGGTTTCTAGCTAGGGAATCTAGCATTCTGTTAGCTCTTAGCTTGTAAATAAAGTTAGGAATTGTTATGCTCTAGACTGCGTAACGTAAATAAAAGTCCTGGCTCCTAAGGGTAAACGACCTGTCTAATCTAAGAGGATTTATATTATTTAAAATAGAAATAGGGCGTGTCCGGGATGCTCAGGACTAATACAAGTTCGGTTTTAGAACAAATCCCGTTAACTGACATTATATATGGAGCGTTTTTTATACACAATATTTTCTACAATACACTGCATAATTGGAACCCCCAAACCTAACCTTGTAGAACCCTGTGTAAAAGAGAGAGAGAGAGAGAGAGAGAGAGAGAGAGAGAGAGAGAGAGAGAGAGAGAGAGAGAGAGAGAAAGAGAGAGGATACAGTTAGAGTAAACATGAGTCAGCTACAAACTTGTATTAAAACATCCAAGACTTACTGTCTGACTGAGAAGATTACCTCAGAAATTCTTGCTCTCCTGTTCATTCACTACGTCTTGCTAAGTAATGGTATGTTTTCAGCTCAGATGCTGGCGAAATAGATTTATACCATTACACGTTAAAACGTTAAAACTATACATGTATGTATTTGTATATATGTGAAAAATACCACAGTGAAAATAGGAAATAAAACCTGAGCGATTTCATGTGCTTACACACATATCTTCAGAGGAATAGAAAGATAAGACAAGATCATTCTCTGTATATACCCGTTTCTGTGTGCTGCATTGGTATAAAAATCGCTTGTGAGGTCAGAACATACAGGAGGAGAATGAAAAAGCTTGAAACCATGCTTGAGGCTCATTGGTGTGCCCGGGCTGGCAAGAAACCTGACTTGTAAATTTACAAATTTGTGCAGCTTTTGAGGCATTTGGGGCCGAGTGGTCTAGAGCATCACATGGGGAACCTTGACACCTCCTCTCCCCCCGAAATGGCTTTAAATCCTGCTGACTGCGGTAAGACTTGCGATTTTGGCTTAAATAGCAACGCTCTTCTTGCCGAATAAGGCAAGCGAAATTTGGTGTATGCAATAATTTCGCAAAAATCATTCTGAACCTAACGGAACAATATATTTCATTATGTTTGTTTATTATTAAATTATTGTAAACTTATCTAAAATATATTTAGTTTGATTAGGCTAAATTAAATTGCGCTTATTATAATAGGGTTAGGTAAGTTTTCTAAGGTTCTTTTGGTACAAAATTATTAATTTTTAAAATATATATACATAAACGTATGAGAAAATTTTAGAAAGGACTTAATTTTACGTGAGTTTTTGCTAATTGACCAATTTTACCTATTCGGCACCATATATATATATATATATATATATATATATATATATATATATATATATATATATTATATATATATATATATATATATATATATATATATATATATATATGGTGTGTGTGTGTGTGTGTGTATGCACACACACACACACACCTAGTGGTAAAGCTCTTGCTTCACGCACGGAGGGGCCGGGTTCAATTCCCGGTGGGGCAGAAACATTTCGAAGTGTTTCCTTACATCACATAACACACACATTATATACAACAGGCCTAGTGTCTAATTGACATGTGCCTAGGACAAAATGGTAACTAACTAACACCTGCGTCTTATGTAATATATATAGATTTCCAGAAGGCTTGCGAGAAGACCCAAATAATGACTCATGATATTAGGGGCTAAATTCAAACCAGAATCAATGAGTGACTCATAAGAGGACGTCGGGAGTGACTCATCAAGAGGAAGAC
The DNA here is from genome assembly GCA_009830355.1 of Cherax destructor. Classification (NCBI taxonomy): domain Eukaryota; kingdom Metazoa; phylum Arthropoda; class Malacostraca; order Decapoda; family Parastacidae; genus Cherax; species Cherax destructor. Next base: position 474,506 of record WNWK01000326.1, on the reverse strand, counting down.
AGAAGTGGTTTTGAACAGTTAAGTTTATGAGTGGCTGAGCGTAGTCGTTCCTCAAGGTCTCATGCTCTGGCTAATCATTTTCACAATCCACGTAAATGATCTCGAAACAAGACTAATATCTAAACTGGGAAAGTAGGACGATGGCAGAGAATATGAAAAAAAAAAAGATGTACCCACAAGCAAATACAGACGTAGAGATTTTGCCGGAGATGTCGAGCATTATGTTAGTTCCTTGAAGCGTGATAACACTTGGACATACTACTGGCTTTTGAAGTTGTATGTCCTGACACAACGCAGGATTTTAGAACCGGTTAAACAACCACTTACTAAATACAGGATTAGACATGCATACAGCAACAACAAGGAATTGTTGTAGCTACTGGAAATCTGGTCATAGTTCATGGACTACCCAGGAGGACTAGGTATGATCGGAGATGTGACTGACCCAGGAGGACTAGTAGATCATGGACTACCCAGGAGGACTAGTAGATCATGGACTACCAGGAAGACTAGTAGATCATGGACTCCCAGGAGGACTAGTAGATCATGGACACCAGGAGGACTAGTAGATCATGGACTACCCAGGAGGACTAGTAGATCATGGACTACCCAGGAGGACTAGTAGATCATGGACTACCAGGAGGACTAGTAGATCATGGACTACCCAGGAGGACTAGTAGATCATGGACTACCCAGGAGGACTAGTAGATCATGGACTACCAGGAGGACTAGTAGATCATGGACTACCCAGGAGGACTAGTAGATCATGGACTACCAGGAGGACTAGTAGATCATGGACTACCAGGAGGACTAGTAGATCATGGACTACCAGGAGGACTAGTAGATCATGGACTACCAGGAGGACTAGTAGATCATGGACTACCCAGGAGGACTAGTAGATCATGGACTACCAGGAGGACTGGTAGCTCATGGACTACCCAGGAGGACTAGTAGATCTGGACTACCAGGAGGACTGGTGCTCATGGACTACCCAGGAGACTAGTAGATGGTAAGAGATTAGACCATATGACACTAGGGATCTATATGTGAGAACGTTTCGCACACAGAATGGCTTCATCAGTCCATCAAGGAGAATCGTGAAGAACAGGAGGAGTGTGAGTTGTCAGGCCCTCAATCTTGAGACGATGTTGTCAGTCCATCAATCTTGAATAAAATAACAGCATATGAGCAGAGAGAAGCTTATATACTGTAGACAGGAGAGGTGCAGCAGTTGTAGGAGGTGTCACATTTGTTCAATGTGGAAGTAGGTCGCTTGCCTATTCCTTGGGCACGACCTACTTCCACATTGAACAAATGTGACACCTCCTACAACTGCTGCACCTCCTGTCTACAGTATATAAGCTTCCTCTGCTCATATGCTGTTATTCTATTCGAGATTGATGGACTGACAACATCGTCTCAAGATTGAGGGCCTGAACTCACACTCCTGTTCTTCACGATTCTCCTTGTATGGACTGATGAAGCCACTGTGTAGCGAAACGTTTCCTCAATAAAGATACCCAAGTGTTGCATATGTGTCTAATTTACCAACTCGTCGGTTCTCTGAACCATTCATTCACAGGACTAGTAGATCATGGACTACCCAGGAGGACTAGTAGATCATGGACTACCCAGGAGAACTGGTAGCTCATGGACTACACAGGAGGACTGGTAGCTCATGGACTACACAGGAGGACTGGTAGCTCATGGACTACACAGGAGGACTGGTAGCTCATGGACTACCCAAGACAACTAACGAGTCTTGTAGTAGTGATAGTAGCAGTGGTTGTTGTAGCAGTTGAAATAAAAACTATATCCACCTTTCCTAATATAATTCTATGCAGGTGTTTCATGGCAATTTTCTTTACCGGTGATTTCAAACCTGGTAGTGAGTGGAGAGATTGAGAGCGTCATCTGCCATACTATCATTGCATCACCTGTCTAGACAGAAGTAAAATTAGGTAAACTTCATTTTGGTGTCATTAGATAGCTCTGATATGGAGAGTAAGGTCTCTTGTTATAAGACTAGGTGAAAAGATAGGCCCCTTGAACTTATGGGCCAGTAGGCCTACTGCAGTGTTCCTTCTTTCTTATATTCTTAAGATATATGTAGCATTTTCAGCATCTATTTCCTATTTGTTTTTACGCAAATGGATACAAACAACAACCAAGAAGTCAGTAATTATATTACCCAGGACGAAAATAAATGATGTAATATCAGCGTCACCAGTGACATGGTCCTCAAACTAACATTTTTAATTTATCTCTTCAAACAGGTGTAGTGTCTGATATGTGGAAGATGGCTAATGTAATTCCTATTTTTAAAGCAGGGGACAAGTCACTACCGTCAAACTACCGCCCAATAAGCCTGACCTCAATTGTAGGCAAATTACTAGAGTCAATTACAGCTGATATTATTAGAAGCCATCTAGATAACCATAATTTGATTAATGATACCCAGCATGGATTCACGAGGGGCCGTTCCTGCCTATCTAATTTATTAACCTTCTTCAGTAAAGCTTTTGAGGCTGTTGATCACGATAAAGAATTCGATATTGTTTATTTAGACTTTAGTAAGGCTTTTGATAGAGTACCGCACCAGAGACTGTTAAAGAAAGTGGCAGCTCATGGCATTGGGGGAAAAGTGCTGTCATGGATCGAGTCATGGCTCACCAACAGGAAGCAGAGAGTGTGCATAAATGGGGTTAAATCCGAATGGGGACTTGTAACAAGTGGTGTTCCACAGGGATCAGTCTTAGGCCCATTGTTATTTATAATATATATAAATGACCTTGATGAGGGAATTACTAGTGATATGAGCAAATTCGCCGACGACACGAAGATAGGTAGGATAATTGATTCAAACATAGATGTCATAGAACTTCAGGAAGATTTAGACAAACTTAATTCGTGGTCAGAAAAGTGGCAGATGCAGTTCAATGTAGATAAATGCAAGGTTCTGAAGCTCGGGAGTGTCCATAACCCAAGCACTTATAAGTTAAATAACGTAGAACTTAGCCATACAGATTGCGAGAAGGACTTGGGGGTGATGGTAAGCAGCAACCTTAAACCAAGACAGCAATGCCTAAGCGTACGTAATAAGGCAAATAGATTACTGGGATTTATATCAAGAAGTGTTAGCAACAGAAGTCCAGAGGTTATATTACAGCTTTATACATCATTAGTAAGGCCTCACCTAGATTACGCAGCTCAGTTCTGGTCTCCATATTACAGAATGGACATAAATTCGTTAGAAAACATTCAGCGTAGAATGACTAAATTAATACATAGCATTAGAAATCTTCCTTACGAAGAAAGATTGAAGACCCTAAAATTACATTCACTTGTAAGACGTAGAATGAGGGGAGACATGATCGAGGTATACAAGTGGAAAATGGGTATTAACAAAGGGGATATAAATAAGGTCTTGAGGATATCTCTCCAAGAGAGAACCCGCAATAATGGATTCAAGTTAGATAAGTTTAGATTTAGAAAGGATATAGGAAAGTATTGGTTTGGAAATAGGGTAGTTGATGAGTGGAACAGTCTGCCTAGTAGGGTTATTGAAGCTAGGACCTTGGGTAGTTTCAAATTTAGGTTGGATAAATTCATGAGTGAGAGGGGTTGGATTTGAGTGGGACTCGCGCATGAGTGGGTAAAATTGTCAAAGCTTATTTCTTGGGTAGCATTGAAAATTGGGTTGAGCAAATATTCTGTTAGTGGGACGGATTGTGAAGGACCTGCCTAGTATGGGCCAACAGGCCTGCTGCAGTGTTCCTCCTTTCTTATGTTAACTAGATAGATCACCAGGCGTAATGAACTATTTCCAAGGCTTCTAAAGGGATATAAGAAGAAACTTAGCCAGCTGTTATCCAGTCGCTTCCATAGGTCACTACAAAAGGTATCGTATCCGATAAATGGAAAACGGTGAAAGTAATATTCATTTACAAAGAGAAGATAGGTCCTTAACCTCAAATTATAGATCAATCGGCCTAATCTCATTTATGGGAAAGTACTAGATATAATCAGTAACTGCAGATGTATTTCAAAGCATCTTTGAAAGATATGATCTGATCATTGAATCTCAGCACGGTTTTGGAAAGAGGCGTTCTTGCCTTACTAACCTATTTCACCAAGGTACTCCAGACAGTAGACCACGGCAGAAAATACAATATTGTGTATATTGACTTAAGGCTTTTGATAACGTTCCACACAGGATAATGGTGAAGAAAATAGCAACACATGGTGGAGGTAAATGGTATAAAATACCGACACGATGGAAAAAATTAACACAAAACTGTATAATCTGATCCTTTATTGACTTCGTTTCTCCCACACAGTGGCTTTATCAAGTCACCCAGGTAGATCTGTTTGTGACTTGATAAAGCCCACTGTGTGGGCGAAATGTAGTCAACAAAGAATCACATTATACTGTTTTTGTGTTTATTTTTCCAGGAACACATGGTATATGAGAAGAAATTATTTCCTGGGTTGAGGCATAACCGACTGACAGGCAACACAGAGTGTACATAAATAGAGCGAAATCAGAAAGGAGACTTGTTACAAAGCGATGTTGGTATAAACCTTGGTAATAAATACCGACAAGTTGGTTTAGAAACACGCATAAACAAACACTAGGACATATTTATTAGAAAACGCTTCGGTCCTGGGACCTTGATCACTTCTAACATACAGATTGTTGTTGTTGTATGTTCGCCGGTACCACCGGCCCGGGTCTTCTCCAAATGGTGACCCGGCATTGGCCCCCTGGGTAGAGGGTGTCGGTCATCTTCTTTCTTAGAGGCCCCTGGGTGGGGGCTAACATACATTGTTGTTGTATGCTAACATACATTGTTGTTGTATGTTCGCCGGTACATCCGGCCCGGGTCTTCTCCAAATGGTGACCCGGCATGCTAACATACACAGGTTGAAAACATTATATATAGGCGGAGAGTGAGGTGTGAGTGACGCTGGTGACCTGAGTGAGGTGTGAGTGACGCTGGTGACCTGAAGAATGCCATGCTGGGATGAGGACGGGTAGACGATGAGATCATGTGACTCCTGTGTTGCTGGGTAGATGTTGCTTCGCCTGTCTGAGTATCATGTATGCTAATGTTTTAGAAATGTTGTTGTTTACAGTGTTACGTTCTATTGTGTCGGTGACGGCGATTAGCGATGTTCCACAGTGGTCCGTATCGAGACTTTTTGTTCACAATCTCCATAAATGACGTTGATGAGGGAAATAAACTTCGACACGAGAGAGTTTTCCGATAATGCTATAATAGACCGTTAGATAATTTCTGAAGAGGAGGCTAGAGAGCTATGGGATGACCTGGTTTGTTGTGGTGGGAGAAGTGGCAGGTGCAGTGTACTGCAGACAACTCTAGGACAAGAAAATAACTATTACATTTATAAGGTAAATAATATAGATCTTAGCCAAAGTGAATGCGAAAAAGCTTTATGAACTCTGGCTAGCAGAAATTTAAAGCCAAGTATATAAGTGTTTGCAATAAAGCTAGTAGAATTCTTGGCTTCATATCAAGAAGTATAAATAATAGGAGTCCTCAGGTTATACTTTAACTTTATATATTCTTGGTAAGGCCCCATTTTGATTATGCTGTTCAGTTTTGGTTCAGTATTATAGAATGGTCATGCACTGGAAAACATACAGAGAAGAATGACGAAGTTGATCCCATGTATCAAAAACCTAAGAAGATAGAATGAAGGAACAAACCTCCATTTTCTCATAAGACATAAAATTAATGGAAATATGACTTGACGTGTGCAAATGGAAAACTGGAGTAAGATAAGAGGATATACATTGCATCTTGAAAGTATCTAACCACGACAGGACTCGCAGCAATGGATTCAAATTGGAGAAATCTAGATGGGAAGTACTAGTTTGATGATAAAGCTGAGGGTGAGTGGAACAAACCCTAGGTAGCGACACTAGGTCGGGTTAACCTCAAATGTAGGTTGAAGGAGTACATGAGTGAGTGGGTGTCAGAGGGACCTGCCAAACACAGAAAGGACGAATGTCAACATTCCATTAGAAATTATTGAAATATATTTCGATGATGGTAACTTGGTACGGACTTTAAAACTTAAAGTCTTTGGAACGTGTAGGGAAAATGGCAGTAGTATGGTGAGGTGTAAAGAAACAATCCATACAATACTCCATGAAAGCTACTACAATGATTGTATAAGAGTCAGTCCATTTACCAAATAACTCATGACATTAGGAAGGAATTAACATAGATATGAAGCGGCATATCCGCGGGGGTTAGGAACGTGTAGTGAGTTAGTTTTTGTCCTCCACTGTTCGTCTAGTGCTTAGATAACGGCCCTTAATCCCTTCTGAACACCTGATAATTATTGTAAGAGACGACCACCGATAGGCTACATTGCCTAATTTAAATACATTCACTAGAATTTTTGACACAAGTGGTGAAAGTGTCAGGTTGCGGTAAAGCGCCAATCTCATGGCATCGGGCGGAAACCAGCAGAGAAGAAAAAACTTGGTGGACCACAGTCAATATCTCGCTGCCGAGGAAAAATCTTAAAAACCCGCTTAACGAGGACATTTAAATATAGAATCACTTGAGGCTCAAATAGCAGGAGGTTTGATGCTGGTTGGATCAGGTATAAGGCTGTCATAAACACCTTGTAACAGACATTGGCTGCCCAGGTGGACTATGGGTTCGCAGAATCTTGAGGGTACATGAAATATATAATGCATAGATCACTGGAAAAGTCTAAATGAATAGTCTCAGTATAATACAGAAGCGACTTTGGGCGAGTAACATACCCTCTTATATAGTAATAATGTACGATTATCGAGTCCTTGTTTAGACGAGGAACCTTCGTTGTCACATAGCTCACTGGTAAAGTTTGAATCCTGGCCTGGGCGAGATGGATGAGAAAGTCTCCTTAAACCTGCTGCCCCTGTTTGCCTGCCTGGAGGGTGTTCCGGGGGGTCAATGCCCCCCAGGCCCTGTCCATGACCAGGCCTGGGTGTTAGACGCTGCTCGCATCCTGGGGAAAGAGGTGGCTGTAGACTATGACTTAAACTCGTCTGAGTTTTCGTATGAGCTGAGGTAGTACTACCGGTCCTAAACCTGGAACTCAAATGTGTAACAAAACAATACATGTCTACAGTGTGACTCCATGTTGACTGAACCACTGAACAATCCAAACGAATTCTTTATGAACAAACCTGGAACTTTGCCCATATTTAAGATGTTAGGGTCGTGTCACCCAAACTTTACTGTGCTTCAAAACTGGTGACAGCATGCCCATGCACGCTGTCTTCACCACAGACTTCTTGAATGTGTTGATCAAAACTAGAAAAAACATCAGGTCTTAAATATACGATGGGGAGAGGAACTCAAAACAGGTGAAATTCTCGAAACTTTAAATACAAGAGCTTTAAGTGATTCACTTGGCAAAGGTGACAGGAAAACATTCACAACAATAGTAGGTAAGTCTCACCTACTGCCTCTCTAAAACATTGGTGAGGGCAGTAGATAACAGCAACTTTCACCAATATACTGAGAAATGTTCGCTTTACTGAAGCTAACAGTGCTCTTTTCTGTTACTTTATAGTTCATATCCATCCTTCAAGATGGTCCTCTGCCAAAACAACCTTTCCCTTCTTCTAGTCTTCATAGACGCCATCTTGTTGAATCGTTCATCGCACACAACATTCCTAATATGAAGCTTAACTTCTGTTTCCTCTCTGTTGATACTTTTAGCAACACATCACAAACTGTTGTGCAGAACACATCTCACTTGATTTATACTTGGCTTTCCCTTCGCCTCCCGATCTGTTTCTTTAGAATACTCTTCACCTGACTAGTCTTCTGGCAACCTCTTCACCTGACTAGTCTTCTGGTAACCTCTTCACCTGACTAGTCTTCTGACTTTCTCCTTACCTCTTAACCTAACCTACCGTCCGGTTCTCTCAGTTTCTCAACCAGTCATGACTTAGCAATATTCCAGGATAAGCCAAAACGCCATCTACAATTTCCTTTCTCTATATTTATGTTAATAGTTAAGCAGAAATCACTAACATTTCACATTAAAATATGTGAATATATGGCTAGAAGTACACCATGAGGCCTGGTCACAGACCGGGCCGCGGGGGCGTTGACCCCCGGAACTCTCTCCAGGTAAACACTTTCAAAATACAACCATGACAAAAAATTCTACGACACTCTATGATTTTTATTTTTAAACAGGGTGGAAGCCTTATATTAGATACACCAGTTCTTCCTAAACCTGATCAAAAACTTGACGTGGCGTTAAAATTAGGACGGACAGGAGTACAAGTGAGAATTATGGGACCCTTCTTAGCATGTGCTGTGATCCACTATGCTTACGTTCTCATATTCTTATAAATTACCGAAAGGTTAATGAATATGGCACTTGTGCAACACCTGGGGTATCTCTGTTGAAAAGACGTTTCGCCCAACAGGGGCTCTATCAGTTTAATAGATAGACACGAGAAAGGTAATGGTGTGAAAAAGCGAGGGTGGAGCTTGCTGGTCAATATGCAATTTAATGTGGTGGTCGTTGAAGTAGTCATCAGATTTGATGTGCAGTGAAGCAGTGACAGTAGTGGTCATGCAGCAGTGACAGTAGTGGTCATGCAGCAGTGACAGTAGTGGTCATGAAGCAGTGACAGTAGTGGTCATGAAGCAGTGACAGTAGTGGTCATGCAGCAGTGACAGTAGTGGTCATGAAGCAGTGACAGTAGTGGTCATGCAGCAGTGACAGTAGTGGTCATGCAAGCAGTGACAGTAGTGGTCATGCAAGCAGTGACAGTAGTGGTCATGCAGCAGTGACAGTAGTGGTCATGAAGCAGTGACAGTAGTGGTCATGAGCAGTGAGTAGTGATCATGCAGCAGTGACAGTAGTGGTCATGAAGCAGTGACAGTAGTGGTCATGCAGCAGTGACAGTAGTGGTCATGAAGCAGTGACAGTAGGGGTCATGAAGCAGTGACAGTAGTGGTCATGAAGCAGTGACAGTAGTGGGTCATGAAGCAGTGACAGTAGTGGTCAGGGGAAGCAGTGAAGTAGTTCAATGAGCAGTCTGAAGTATGAGACAATGCAAGCAGAGACAGTATGGAATCAGAGTGATTGTAGGGTAAATGAACGTAATAGTTGATTATAAGACATTGAGTCAGTCAGTGGTCATGAAGCAGTGACAGTAGTGGTCATGAAGCAGTGGGAGTAGTGATCATGCAGCAGTGACAGTAGTGCTCATGAAGCAGTGACAGTAGTGGTCATGCAGCAGTGACAGTAGTGGTCATGAAGCAGTGACAGTAGTGGTCATGCAGCTGACAGTAGTGGTCATGAAGCAGTGACAGTAGTGGTCATGCAGCAGTGACAGTAGTGGTCATGCAGCAGTGACAGTAGTGGTCATGAAGCAGTGACAGTAGTGGTCATGAAGCAGTGACAGTAGTGGTCATGAAGCAGTGGGAGTAGTGATCATGCAGCAGTGACAGTAGTGGTCATGAAGCAGTGACAGTAGTGGTCATGAAGCAGTGGGAGTAGTGATCATGCAGCAGTGACAGTAGTGCTCATGAAGCAGTGACAGTAGTGGTCATGCAGCTGACAGTAGTGGTCATGCAGCTGACAGTAGTGGTCATGAAGCAGTGACAGTAGTGGTCATGCAGCAGTGACAGTAGTGGTCATGCAGCAGTGACAGTAGTGGTCCTGAAGCAGTGACAGTAGTGGTCATGAAGCAGTGACAGTAGTGGTCATGAAGCAGTGGGAGTAGTGATCATGCAGCAGTGACAGTAGTGGTCATGAAGCAGTGGGAGTAGTGGTCATGAAGCAGTGACAGTAGTGGTCATGAAGCAGTGACAGTAGTGGTCATGAAGCAGTGGGAGTAGTGATCATGCAGCAGTGACAGTAGTGGTCATGAAGCAGTGACAGTAGTGGTCATGAAGCAGTGACAGTAGTGGTCATGAAGCAGTGACAGTAGTGGTCATGAAGCAGTGACAGTAGTGGTCATGAAGCAGTGACAGTAGTGGTCATGAAGCAGTGACAGTAGTGGTCACGCAGCATTGACAGTAGTGGTCATGAAGCAGTGATAGTAGTGGTCATGAAGCAGTGACAGTAGTGGTCATGAAGCAGTGACAATAGTGGTCATGAAGCAGTGACAGTAGTGGTCATGTAGCAGTGACAGTAGTGGCCATGAAGCAGTGACAGTAGTGGTCATGCAGCAGTGACAGTAGTGGTCATGAAGTAGTAACAGTAGTTGTCATGAAACAGTGACAGTAGGAAGTCATGAAGCAGTGACAGTAGTGGTCATGCAGCAGTGACAGTAGTGGTCATGCAGCAGTGACAGTATTGGTCATGAAGCAATGACAGTAGGGGTCATGAAGCAGTGACAGTAGTGATCATGCAGCAGTGACAGTAGTGGTCATGCAGCAGTGACAGTATTGGTCATGAAGCAATGACAGTAGGGGGTCATGAAGCAGTGACAGTAGTGATCATGCAGCAGTGACAGTAGGGGGTTATGAAGCAGTGACAGTAGTGGTCATGCAGCAGTGACAGTAGTGATCATGCAGCAGTGACAGTAGGGGGTCATGAAGCAGTGACAGTAGGGGGTCATGAAGCAGTGACAGTAGTGATCATGCAGCAGTGACAGTAGTGGTCATGGGTAAGGTTTGCAAGTGGAGATGTAATTAATTTGATGACTGAGACTTGGAGTCTGAAGAACAACCAAGCCAGAGCTTAAGTGATATCGAAGCTCTGAGTGATTGTTATCGTGGTATTAGATGTAACAATAATAGTTTATTATAAACATTTGAGTCCCCGGAGTCCTTTATGATCATTTTGTTGCTGTTTTGATTTCATCACGTGTCCACTTGAGCTCCTATGTATAACACATGAAATGTCCAGCCATTTACTAGTCTCCCCAATGTCACCCAATTACAGCCCCCACACGGTATCAGGTTAACTCTCACACTGGATTGTGCAGTTTCTTATGGCTTGTTCCTTGCGAGATACTCTGTAGTGATAGATCCTGGAGAATAATAAATATTTTGGGCAGTGTATAGTACATGTTGATGGTGTTCTCCGACGTGTTAGACAGTGCTTTCTTCTTAAGGTAACTGATAAAGTGTTGTAAAGAGTAAATTAGTGAACACTTATTATATTATATGAATTAATGCAAGAAGAAAACACTTTTTGGTTTACAATATTACTAGCGCAAGCAACATTGCAACAGATAATTAGTATGGCTAAACACCAGCAGAGTTTAGAACATTGCTCACGCTCTAGCCTACAAAATAGCTGCTACTACTACTACGGCTACTACAGCTACTACTTCTAGTACTAGTACTACAAGTACTATTACTTCTACTAATATAACTAATACTGTTAATACTACTACTGCCATCAAGGATCTCACCATAAATGACTAGAACAAACTACACAATCGAATGTAGGAGTGTAACATGTAGAGGAAGCAGTAGGGTTTATAGAACAAAAAAAAGGCACAATACCGTGAGTGGAACAATACACAAATAACCCACACATAGGCGAGAGGAGCTTACGACGACGTTTCAGTCCGACTTAGACCATTTATAAGTCACACTAACACACGAAGGTGAGAGAGCTATTATATATATATGAGAGGGGAACAGGGAATGGCAAAGAGAGGAAGAAAGAAGGACACGGAGAAGTAGTGGTAGAGGTAATGCTGGTAGTGGAAGTAGTGGTAGAAGTAGTAGTGGTAATAGTAAGTAGAGGGAGTAGTGGTAGTGACACAAGAGACAAAAGGGGGAGCGAGAGACCACATAACCAACACTTGTGTTGGTTATGTGTCACAAAAAAAAAAAAATCCAAAAACACGGATGATCAGAATAATAAATTATTATTATTTTATTATTATTATTATTATTATTATTATTATTATTATTATTATTATTATTATTATTATTATTATTATTTTTTTAACAGCCAACACCATAGGATAAACACAGGAAACTTTCAATATCTCTGAAATTCTACTCTGGTTTATGATAAGCGAGGTGAGGCAGTTATGAGGTAAACTACAGCTTTACTGGTAAGTGCCACCCACGCACCCGTGACCACTTCTTTTTCTCCTTCATTGCACTTCAAACCTGTCCATTACTTTCACGGTCATCGCATTAAAGTAGGTGTCAATTAGCAATCCTCGCTACACGTATAAGACCAGAGTTATAGGTGGGGACAGCTACCTCTCTGGTTCCTTGAGACTCCCCTCGTCACGTCTCTGAGTTATGAAGCACCCTGCTGGGTTACACGTCTCTTAAATAAAGACAAACAGGTATTACAAGTCTGCTTAACCGCTGGTGGAATTTGTATCATCTAGAAAAGCAAAGCATCACTAAAATTATATGTGAGATGACTCATAAATAAAAGAGAGAGAGAGAAAGAGGGAGAGAGAGAGAGGACGTGATATTAAATGTATAGAGACGTGATAGAGAATTCCTCATCAGGATCAAGATTAAGTCTTTACTATCCAATTTCATTTCCTAGTTTTCACACACAGTCTATAAAAATCAACACGATACTAACCAAAAATAATTTGTGTGTGTGTTTTCTGTAACCTCCTTCATATATAAAAACAGAACTTAATGTCAAACAAGACCAAAAAAAATGGAAGAAAACCTCACCAGTTAGACGCTACGAAGGCATTAGCGTCGGTAGGAGGTGAGTTAGCACTTACACATGGACACAGCCTCACAGCTGGACACATCACCACCGCTGACACTTCTCCGCGTGTGTCCTGTCTGGTAAGTTTATATTTCACTTCTCTTTTGAATGTCTTTGTATAACATCTCGCATTTTGTTTCCTCGTAAGATTTATTATATTTTCATCAGGAATTTAGGAGGTATTGTGGGTAAGAAAGTAGAAGAGGAAACAAGGGAAGGGGAAAAAAATCTCCGACACGAGTACTGTTCTTGGCACCTTTAAAAGATTCGTAAAATTTTCATTGTAGCATTGGTTGTGACCTTGTAAACAAGAGGTCACCTTGTAAACAAGAGGTCACCTTGTTAACAAGAGGTCACCTTGTAAACAAGAGGTCACCTTGTTAACAAGAGTCACCTTGTTAACAAGAGATCACCTTGTTAACAAGAGGTCACCTTGTTACAAGGTCACTACAGACTGTTTTGTCGTGGGGACGAAGGCGCACTCACTGCTAAAACTGGCGAAGGAGTTCCTAGATTAATCACTCCTAGGAGCACTAGAGAGACGGCAGTTTTGTCTGGGTCCTGGTTTAATGGCAGAGGTAAGAGAAGGTGACTCTTAGGTGGCAGTTTTTTCCCAGGATCTGACAGGAAGTAACTTAACAGTTATTGGATAGTGTAGTGGCAGTGTTGACACTGTTCTTGTGCAGTATCCTCAAATATCCTGGCACTGGTAGGGGTATCCCAGGTATAGACGATGACCAGCTATGCACTGTTGTCACTACTGTGACATGCTTGTATCAGGGACACTATATGTGGCCCAGCAGAAGCTTTCATGGTACCTGTTAGTAGCTGCTGCTTGCTACAGTGTAACTGTGTTAAGTCACATCTTGATGTTACAGTTGTGTATCTCATTTGTCTTCCAATAGATTGGACCAATAGGCTCGTCTGTCACAGACTTGTTGGGGAGGTGGCAGCTACATGTTTATTACTTGTAATTATTTTCGAAGCTTCGTCTTCAAGCTTGTTTCTTGCGCCACCAAGATGGAGCCTAGACGATGGAAAACGTTTCGCCTACTGTGTAGGCAAAACGTTTCATCAAATATCGGGGTCTTAGGACTAGCGACCTCAGCAACATTAATAATTGATAAAGTAACAATTTGAACTTTTGAATAATGTCATTACCTGATACTATATCAAAATCAGCTGCTATTAAGAATAACCCCCCATCCCAGTCTGCGTTCTTGAAGTTACAGGCATCCCCATTGATGATGATGGTTGTTGAAGTTACAGGCATCCCCATTGATGATGATGGTTGTTGAAGTTACAGGCATCCCCATTAATGATGATGGTTGTTGAAGTTACAGGCATCCTCATTGATGATGATGAGTGTTGAAGTTACAGGCATCCCCATTGATGATGATGGGTGTTGAAGTTACAGGCATCCCCATTAATGATGATGGTTGTTGAAGTTACAGGCATCCCCATTAATTATGATGGTTGTTGAAGTTACAGGCATCCCCATTGATGATGATGGGTGTTGAAGTTACAGGCATCCCCATTAATGATGATGGTTGTTGAAGTTACAGGCATCCTCATTGATGATGATGAGTGTTGAAGTTACAGGCATCCCTATTGATGATGATGGGTGTTGAAGTTACAGGCATCCCCATTAATTATGATGGTTGTTGAAGTTACAGGCATCCCCATTGATGATGATGGGTGTTGAAGTTACAAGCATCCTCATTGATGATGATGAGTGTTGAAGTTACAGGCATCCCATTGATGATGATGGGTGTTGAAGTTACAGGCATCCCCATTAATGATGATGGTTGTTGAAGTTACAGGCATCCTCATTGATGATGATGAGTGTTGAAGTTACAGGCATCCCCATTGATGATGATGGGTGTTGAAGTTACAGGCATCCCCATTAATGATGATGGTTGTTGAAGTTACAGGCATCCCCATTAATTATGATGGTTGTTGAAGTTACAGGCATCCCCATTGATGATGATGGGTGTTGAAGTTACAAGCATCCTCATTGATGATGATGAGTGTTGAAGTTACAGGCATCCCCATTGATGATGATGGGTGTTGAAGTTACAGGCATCCCCATTAATGATGATGGTTGTTGAAGTTACAGGCATCCTCATTGATGATGATGAGTGTTGAAGTTACAGGCATCCCCATTGATGATGATGGGTGTTGAAGTTACAGGCATCCCCATTAATGATGATGGTTGTTGAAGTTACAGGCATCCCCATTAATTATGATGGTTGTTGAAGTTACAGGCATCCCCATTGATGATGATGGGTGTTGAAGTTACAAGCATCCTCATTGATGATGATGAGTGTTGAAGTTACAGGCATCCCCATTGATGATGATGGGTGTTGAAGTTACAGGCATCCCCATTAATGATGATGGTTGTTGAAGTTACAGGCATCCTCATTGATGATGATGAGTGTTGAAGTTACAGGCATCCCCATTGATGATGATGGGTGTTGAAGTTACAGGCATCCCCATTAATGATGATGGTTGTTGAAGTTACAGGCATCCCCATTAATTATGATGGTTGTTGAAGTTACAGGCATCCCCATTAATGATGATTGTTGTTGAAGTTACAGGCATCCTCATTGATGATGATGGGTGTTTAAGTTACAGGCATCCCCATTGATGATGATGGGTGTTTAAGTTACAGGCATCCCCATTGATGATGATGGGTGTTGAAGTTACAGGCATCCCCATTGATGATGATGGGTGTTTAAGTCTCTGACTTAAGTATCGGTGGGAGAGTTAATAAAAAAGTAAGTTAAGCCCATCAGCATCTAGCGCCTCGGAGTCAAGACAATAACTGAACAAACAGACGGGTACACTTCATTGAATTTAATTCTGCATGCGACTGTGTTGAAAGTTGAATTCAATAATACTCATTTTGAAGGCAATTTATTGCGAACACAGATGGCGACTCTCTGACAAGTGCCAATGTCTAAGAGCAGATCCGTCTACAACTGTAGTGGTTAGAAGTTTCTATTGTAGACAAATAACGGATAGTCGATAAAGTCCTATCGGCAAAGGAAGAAGTTGTGCCTGATTGTCCGTAAAGCCATGACAGTTCCACTATAAGATAGCGTACGTGTTACTTTAAGAGTGTCGGTTCTTGTGAGAGCGATATACTCTAGCATTTTTGTTCCCACGTGTGGGAGTGTCTGCTGGACCATCACGTGGGGAGTGTCTGCTGGACCATCACGTGGGGAGTGTCTGCTGGACCATCACGTGGGGAGTGTCTGCTGGACCATCACGTGGGGAGTGTCTGCTGACCATCACGTGGGGAGTGTCTGCTGGACCATCACGTGGGGAGTGTCTGCTGGACCATCACGTGGGGAGTGTCTGCTGGACCATCACGTGGGGAGTGTCTGCTGGACCATCAAGTTCCCGGTGAGAGATTTCTAGACTGGAGTATGAGTCTTTGGAAGACGATCTCGGTAGAGTTCGTCTTTGCGGGACCCATTGTAGTTGGTTGGGCTGAGACATGCACAGGGTGAGGCTGAGACATGCACAGGGTGAGGCTGAGACATGCACAGGGTGAGGAGAGTGACTCGTGGCTGGATCATTGGCGTGCCTTCTCTCTCTCTCTCTCTCTCTCTCTCTGCGGTAACAGCAAGTCACTATTTAAACCAACTACTCAAAGTCCTCTTCTGGTGAAAGATTCGCTGCAGAGTTCATGTTGGTATGATCATTTGCTGCAGTCTCACACTATCAGTTTCCACACACAATATGTTCTATCAATTTCCACACAATATATATTCTATCAAAAGTACGCTACCATGTTCCTCAAGCGACAATGCTCATTCTGTACTAATTACCCTATCCCTACCCCACATAATTATGGTATAAGTGCTTGGGAAGCCACACCAGCAAACCACCTACAACCTATTGTGGAATTCACTTCCAGAAAATGCAAAAAGTTCCTAATCCGTCACCGGCTATTCAAAAAATAATTATAAAGTCCTTCACGTGACCTAAATTCTGCATAGACCAATTATGTTTAAACCCAGTTTATCAGCATTATCCCTGTTTATCTAATTCTCATTAGCATTCACATTGATATTACTATCACCAGTTTATGTCGTCCTAAGTCATAACACTAACAAACCTTTTTAATAAACTGCCTTACAAAAAAAGATCCAAAAATTTCATAACCATCACCCAAATTAACTGTTAAAGAGTTAACTTCAGCATTAAATTCAATATTAATTACAATATGTAACTTTACAGAAATAATTAGTATTAGTATCATCACCATCATCAACTTACACACACTATATATATTCGTTATTATTTTAGAGAACCTTTCATTCACACTGGGTGTGTCACCTTCTGAAAAGTCATCCCTGGCTGGTGTGCAGACCATTCTTGCGTTCATGGCTCTGAACTTTGCACTCGTCTAGTTGAGTTGCTCAGGACCAGTCAGTCTCCAGCTGCCATTTGACCTTTATCGAAGACATGTCAGTCTTGACTCAACAACTGGCAGAAGTGAAGGTTTGTAATCACAATGTTGTTATTATTCCAGCCAGCGGAGATTACAGGGAATATTTCCCAAGATCACACCATACGCACCCATGACCACACCACACTTACCCATGACCATACCATACTCAACCATGACCTCACCATACTCACTCATGACCTCACCATACTCACCCATGACCACATTATATTCATCCATGACCACACCATACTCACCCATGAACACACCATACTCACCCATGACCACACCATACTCATCCATGACCACAACATACTCACCCATGACCACATCACACTCACCCATGACCACACCATACCTACGCATGACCACACCACATTCACCCATGATCACACCATACTCACCCATGACCACACCACACTAACCCATGACTACACCACACTCACCCATGACCACACCATACCTACCCATGACCACACCATATTCACCCATGACCACACCACACTCACCCATGATCACACAATACTCACCCATGACCACACCACTCTCACCCATGACCCCACCATACTCACCCATAACCACACCACTCTCACCCATGACCCTACCATACTCACCCATGGCCACACCACACTCATCCAAGACCACACCACACTCACCCATAACCACACCACTCTCACCCATGACCACACCACATTCACACATGACCACACCACACTCACCCATACTGGTACTGCATACTTTAATACGGGCCTGATGTACACGGTGTACAGAGTCTTGAATGATTCCTTACTAAGGTGTCGAAACGCAGCAGTTATTTGGTCGATGTGCGCCTCAGGAGATGTGATCGGTATTATACTCACCCCAAGATCCTTTTCCTTGAGTGAGGTTTGCAGTCTTTGGCCCCTTCCCTAGCCTGTACTCTATCTACGGTCTTCTTTGACCTTCCCTAATCTTAATGACTTTGCATTTGGTGGGGTTAAACTCCAGTAACCAGTTGTTACACCAGGCTTGCAGCCTGTCCAGATCCCTTTGTAGTAGTATCTGATCCTAATCCGTTTGAATTCTTCGCATTAGCTTCACATCGTCTGCAAACAGGGACACTTCTGAATCTATCCCTTCCATCATGCCATTCACATATACCAGAAACAGCACCGGCCCTAGGACTGACCCTTGTGGAACCCCGCTCGTCACAGGAGCCGACTCTGACACCTCGTCACGTACCATCACTCGTTGTTTCTTGCCACTGTACTCACCTATTTGTGATTGAAAATGTCGAGACTCAGCTTCTGGCCCCGCCTCTTCACTGGTCGCTACTAGGTCCTCTCTCTCCCTGCTCTATGAGCTTTATCATACCTCGTCTTGAAGCTATGTATGGTTCCTGCCTCCACTACCTCACTTGCCAGACTATTCCACTTTCTGACAACTCTGTGACTGAAGAAATATTTCCTAACATCCCTTTGACTCATCTGAGTCTTCAACTTCCAATTGTGACCCCTTGTTTCTGTGTCCCTTCTCTGGAACATCCTGTCTCTATCCACCTTATCTATTCCTCGCAGTATTTTGTATGTCGTTATCATGTCTCCCCTAACCCTCCTGTCCTCCAGTGTCGTCAGGCCGATTTCCCTTAACCTTTCTTTCTAGGACATTCCCCTTATCTCTGGGACTAACCTTGTCGCAAACCTTTGCACTTTCTCTAATTTCTTGACGGGCCTGACCAGATGTGTGTTCCAAACTGGTGCTACATACTCCAGTATGGGCCTGACGTACACGGTGTGTGTGTGTGTGTGTGTGTGTGTGTGTGTGTGTGTGTGTGAAGCCTGATTAATGGATGACACAATCGCAATTTAAAAATAAATTGGAAGAATAACTTCACCATCGCTGCTTCCAGCTTCACTTCTTCAAAAAAAATGCTAAATATGAAAATTACATTGATAGAGACATTAGCCATGTCAGCGGACTTCTTTTTCTGCCTTTGTTTGAAGAGTAAGTAAGTTGCAACGTCCCGAGACCAGCGTGATGGATCAATCTTCCATCTGGTCCTGGACCGTTTACTCTCTCATGTCAGAACGAGTTTTTACGCCTCCAGGGACTGCTAAACTTTATTGCTGCTGAAAATATCTAAACTGAAAAGATTTACCCGTATTACAAAAGTTGTATATCAAATTTACACTCCAGATTTGTCGACATAAAGCGGCAAGTGTCGTAAATAATGGTATGAAGGGTAATCCTATACTGATTTTTGAAGGTATTAATGTGCAACATAGTTTGCAACAAGACTAGTCCGGAGCTAAGGGAGGACAGGAGACGTTAAGATACTTAAGAAAATAATATTTTGCATGATATAATGTCCGCTTACTGAACCAAAATACGATAAATATATATTTTCTAGGTACTTTATTAAGTGTCATGTAGGTGAAATGTCGTACTAATAAATGTCTATTGTTTCTGTATGTGTCATTGTACTTGCTTTGTACTACAACAATCATCAACCATGTCATTGTACAGAATAACCCAGGCGGGGAATTTAGATCTGTAAACTTACAGTAACAATGTTCTCTGCCAGTCTTTTAAAAATGAATAAATTTGTTCAGTCATACCTTTGGATTAGTCAGTTTGTCAGGTTTAAATCCTATCGACTATACAGAGCTGTCATTTTTTTTTCTATCCAAGTTTTCCGTCGGATAACTTTGGATTATTGTTAAACTTTTAGAACTGACTTATCTTACATAAAGAAATGTTAAGATTGTTACTGAGTCGCGTAGTTGCCAATTTACAAAATTAATACACGAAAATGTCTCACTCGATAAGATTGATGGACTGATGACATCGTCTCCAGGCTGAGGGACTGATTACCTCAAACTCCTTCTGATCTTCAATATTCTCCCCTGTATTGGACTGATGAAGCCACTGTGTGGCGAATAAAGCTATCCAATGTTGCACCTGTGTCTAATTTATCAATTTGTGGTTCACAACTCGAGAAATCCTCATCCAGTCAGTTTCAAAATTTCAGCTCTTGTGTGTGGTAACTAAGGTCAGTTCTTTCTTGAACAATTGGCACGTGCAGGTGCGCTATGACCAAGCATGTTGAAACCATTCTTAGCAGCCTAGAATGACTCCGATAACTTCCAAAAGCCTCTGCGGTGTATCTTCAATAGTTAAAAGACAACGAGCCTACATCGAAGAGTGAAATTCAAGTGGGTAAGAACAGGTTTGACCATTT
Source organism: Cherax destructor (assembly GCA_009830355.1). Lineage (NCBI taxonomy): Eukaryota > Metazoa > Arthropoda > Malacostraca > Decapoda > Parastacidae > Cherax > Cherax destructor. The sequence continues at coordinate 454,110 of WNWK01000326.1, read as the reverse complement.
CATGTTCTAAGGTGGAAATTAATTTTTTGTTGAATAACTATTATGCAGGATTCTGCGCTGTTATATTAATGTTTATAAAAATTTTGGTGTGTTGAAAAATGCTCCATAAGTATCAGTGGACGGGAATTGTTCTGAAAACGGATGTGTCTTAGACACGTCCGATTATGTTCCCGTCTGATATGGTTATTATTATTACTATGAGGAGTGCTAAAGGAAGTATAATCAAAGTTTGTGTAATAAATCTGTTGCTGTCAAAAAAGTCAAAGAGGAAGTCAGTGTCAAAGGTGGGGCCGTCAGCGAGGAGGGAAGATAGAGTGTTAGAGCAGTGACGACGTCAAAGGTGGTATTGTTAATGGAGTGTGTCGGCGCCATTAAATATTAAGGTATTATTTTACGTTATTTCGTTATTTTGTGTTGATGTTGGTGAGGGACTCTTGATCCAAGGAACTGGATTTACCCTTCCCTTCCTTGGATCGAATCTAAATGCCTTGCACTCCAAAGGTGGTATATGATTTCTACCCGGTTAGTTCTTTCCTCTCAGTCACACACAGCACTTGTCAGCAGCGTCAGTCTTCAAGACTGACACTTGTCAGCAGCGTCAGTCTTCAAGACTGACACTTGTCAGCAGCGTCAGTCTTCAAGACTGACACTTGTCAGCAGCGTCACTCTTCAAGACTGACACTTGTCAGCAGCGTCACTCTTCAAGACTGACACTTGTCAGCAGCGTCACTCTTCAAGACTGACACTTGTCAGCAGCGTCAGTCTTCAAGACTGACACTTGTCAGCAGCGTCACTCTTCAAGACTGACACTTGTCAGCAGCGTCTCTCTTCAAGACTGACACTTGTCAGCAGCGTTATTCTTCAAGACTGACACTTGTCAGCAGCGTCACTCTTCAAGACTGACACTTGTCAGCAGCGTCTCTCTTCAAGACTGACACTTGTCAGAAGCGTTATTCTTCAAGACTGACACTTGTCAGCAGCGTCACTCTTCAAGACTGACACTTGTCAGCAGCGTCATTCTTCAAGACTGACACTTGTCAGCAGCGTCAGTCTTCAAGACTGACACTTGTCAGCAGCGTCATTCTTCAAGACTGACACTTGTCAGCAGCGTCATTCTTCAAGACTGACACTTGTCAGCAGCGTCACTCTTCAAGACTGACACTTGTCAGCAGCGTCATTCTTCAAGACTGACACTTGTCAGCAGCGTCATTCTTCAAGACTGACACTTGTCAGCAGCGTCAATCTTCAAAACTGACACTTGTCAGCAGCGTCATTCTTCAAGACTGACACTTGTCAGCAGCGTCAGTCTTCAAGACTGACACTTGTCAGCAGCGTCATTCTTCAAGACTGACACTTGTCAGCAGCGTCAGTCTTCAAGACTGACACTTGTCAGCAGCGTCATTCTTCAAGACTGACACTTGTCAGCAGCGTCAGTCTTCAAGACTGACATTTGTCAGCAGCGTCATTCTTCAAGACTGACACTTGTCAGCAGCGTCATTCTTCAAGACTGACACTTGTCAGCAGCATCATTCTTCAAGACTGACACTTGTCAGCAGCGTCATTCTTCAAGACTGACACTTGTCAGCAGCGTCACTCTTCAAGACTGACACTTGTCAGCAGCGTCACTCTTCAAGACTGACACTTGTCAGCAGCGTCATTCTTCAAGACTGATACTTGTCAGCAGCGTCATTCTTCAAGACTGACACTTGTCAGCAGCGTCATTCTTCAAGACTGACACATGTCAGCAGCGTCAGTCTTCAAGACTGACACTTGTCAGCAGCGTCATTCTTCAAGACTGACACTTGTCAGCAGCGTCATTCTTCAAGACTGACACTTGTCAGCAGCGTCATTCTTCAAGACTGACACTTGTCAGCAGCGTCATTCTTCAAGACTGACACTTGTCAGCAGCGTCACTCTTCAAGACTTACACTTGTCAGCAGCGTCATTCTTCAAGACTGACACTTGTCAGCAGCGTCACTCTTCAAGACTGACACTTGTCAGCAGCGTCACTCTTCAAGACTTACACTTGTCAGCAGCGTCACTCTTCAAGACTGACACTTGTCAGCAGCGTCACTCTTCAAGACTGACACTTGTCAGCAGCGTCACTCTTCAAGACTGACACTTGTCAGCAGCGTCACTCTTCAAGACTGACACTTGTCAGCAGCGTCACTCTTCAAGACTGACACTTGTCAGCAGCGTCATTCTTCAAGACGGATTCACCAAACTAAATGGTTTGAATATTTCTTAACTTTGTACAAAGTGCAGATTTTGCTGGATTCTTTGCAGTAATTTTAGAAATGCTTCTTCCGGCCGGCTTTAAACTTTAGTCCCGTGTTTTCATCAAAGCAAACTTCGCCTTGATTTTCGGTTGTGCAAGTTGTGACGTGTCAGTTTTATTAATCTAATTGGTTTCTATTAAGTAATTAGTGAACGTCTTTTTTGATCAGAAATAACTCACAATGTTTGACTTTATTTGGTTATCAAAGGTTAGATCTACATAATATTTATTAATGTGCTCATAACACTTGTGTCCTCAAGCCCACTGTAAATATATATATATATATATATATATATATATATATATATATATATATATATATATATATATATAAGTTATGTACCATAAGAGTTAATAAAATTTGCTTAATTACTTACATGCATACTTACTTAAACCTTAAACGATGATAAATTTTACTTAGAGAAAAGTGTAGGTTGATTTCGGCCTATGTCGGCCCCAATTTGCCTTTTTTTCTGGAAGAAACTGGCCAAATTGAAGTTCTACTTTTCATTCCATAATTTCTGAGTGTCTCATGCAACTGCCTTCACCTTTCAACCTTATTTTGGAAAGTCTGATCGGCTTCAAATTTATTTGCCAGTTTACTCGTATTTCTGGCTATTGGTCTCTGACATAACAAGTGAATGTGTTTCTCAGTGGAATTTTTGAAATTAATTTAGGGCTGTGGCTCAATTTGCCAGTTTTATTGAAGTAAGAACCTCCAGTGTGATCAATGCAACCCAATGAAGCAACTTATAGCTCAGTAAGGAGTTTAGAGTATATCAAAAACCAGCTCGACCGCCCCGACCAACATTACAATGTGATAACACAGACCACTTAGCATACGTAGGAATGTCGGTACTATAAGATAAGATTTGTTTGTTTTTTTTAACCCAGGGGAGGGTTACCCAGGGGAGGGTTACCCACGGGTTACCCACCCAGGATAACCCAAGTAAGTCATCGAACACTGTCTTATTTTATTTTTTTACACAAATCAGTTTTACAGGCTAAGACCTGTTATTTTACCTCAGCTCATTTTAAAGTCCAGCCTTATCTGAGGTACACTACCCTCCCAGGATGCCACCCACCATAGTCGACTAACACCCAGGTACCTACTTACTACTAGGTGAACAGGGGCAGCAGTTGTAAGGAAACATGCCGGTAATTGAACCACGAACACTCAGTGTTTGAAGCGAGTGCGCTGCCACCCGAGCCACAGGGCGCATCGTGGATCAACACGCTAAACCCCACTTAAGGCAGCCACACACACCCGAGTCCTCGTTAGTCAAAGTTAAAATTGGCGAGAAATGACCGACGAACATCGCGTGAGAACATTGCATCATCAGAGTTATTTATGGGGTGTTTACTTTCACAAGCTGACTGCTGCTGCCACCTGGAGGATGATGGACGCGTCACGGTCTAAAATACAACACTGCGGGTGTTTTGCGCATTACTCCAGCCAGGGGATTGTGACTTTTGTTTAGTAGACACCTGTTGGAAAATTATTATGCATTTGAGATACTGACTGGTGCAGAATTAAGTCTGACAGGCGTAGTAACTCAGTTCTGCACTAAATCTGTCAGTGGTGTGTGTGTGTGTGTGTGTGTGTGTGTGTGTGTGTGTGTGTGTGTGTGTGTGCGTGTGTTTACTGTTACACATATAATTAATATGTCAGGCTGATTATGAAAGTTTTCCATGGTGGCCACCTGTTGCGTTTATTAAAAAGTAAATTTTTACATTCATCTATATTGTAAAGTTTTAAATATTTAGTCCACAATATTATTGAGACTATATTATTAGTAAAAAAAATAGTCTTTAAGACTTTAACAATATACAGAAATATATCACTAGATGTGTATCGGTAAGGAACAGCTTAAAAGAAATTGGTAAAATTTGCCATTTTGTTAAAGCGCAATGTACGAAACTGAACACTGGGACACGAGGGCGGAAGATACCGTTGATTTCTTCATATATCTTCTATCATATGGTGAGGTGTTAAGTACTGTAGCTGGGGGCGTGGAGTGTTAAGTACTGTAGCTGGGGGCGTGGAGTGTTAAGTACTGTAGCTGGGGGCGTGGAGTGTTAAGTACTGTAGCTGGGGGCGTGGAATGTTAAGTACTGTAGCTGGGGGCGTGGAATGTTAAGTAATGTAGCTGGGGGCGTGGAATGTTAAGTACTGTAGCTGGGGGCGTGGAGTGTTAAGTACTGTAGCTGGGGGCGTGGAATGTTAAGTACTGTAGCTGGGGGCGTGGAGTGTTAAGTACTGTAGCTGGGGGCGTGGAGTGTTAAGTACTGTAGCTGGGGGCGTGGAGTGTTAAGTACTGTAGCTGGGGGCGTGGAGTGTTAAGTACTGTAGGCTGGGGGCGTGGAGTGTTAAGTACTGTAGCTGGGGGCGTGGAGGGTGACTGTAGCTGGCGGAGTGTTAACTGTAGCTGGGGGCGTGGAGTGTTAAGTACTGTAGCTGGGGCGGTGGAATGTTAAGTACTGTGCTGGAGGGCGTGGAGTGTTAAGTACTGTAGCTGGGGGCGTGGAGTGTTAAGTACTGTAGCTGGGGGCGTGGAGTGTTAAGTACTGTAGCTGGGGGCGTGGAAGTGCTTAAAGTACTGTAGCTGGGGCGTGGAGTGTAAGTACTGTAGCTGGGGCGTGGGAAGTGTTAGTTGTACTGTAGCTGGGGGCGTGGAGTGCTAAGTACTGTAGCTGGGGGCGTGGAGAAGCGTTGGTGTTAGGTTAGGTTAGGTTTGTTTGTCCAGAAAGAGGACAAGTGTTTCCTGACGCGGGTTATAGTCATATGATGACTCGGCAGCTGGAGCTTTTGGTCATGTGGCCGAGGCCTTCCGCTGGCTTACCAGTCAATGTGTGAAGGTTGGGAGAGGCTACTGACTATGGTGGGCCAGTGAATGCTGACTTGGATGGAAAAATAGACACAGATACACTATAATGCATCATATGATAGAGTGAATGTATCATCATATAACAAGAGTGAACGGATCATCATATGCTTAACATCTGTGTCAGCTGAGTGTCTCTGACAAATAAGCAACAAGAGTAGTTATAGCGTCAGGTTTCCCTTGGCCATGCGAGATATGGAAACTGGGTCGTGAAGTAATCTTAGACCTCTCAAGAAATTTCCCAACATACGCTCGCTTGTATAAGGAAATTCGCAAACCTTCTCTTCATACTTTTACAAATTCGCAATGTAATCAACACATGAGGAGTTTAGCCAACCAACCATACAAGCAAACAACCCACCAACCAACCAAATAACCAAACAACAAACAAACCAAACAACCAAACAACCCATCAACCAACCAAACAACCAAGTGCTGCTACAACTCTCATACAAAAAATACATTACTTGGATCAATCGTATGCTCGCTGGTCATTATTAATAATAATCTTTATTTCTACAAGTACATGTACAAGGTATACAGACCATAACTGACATCAATGACATACTACTATATAGAAAGCCCCTCGTTATGCTGATCATTTCGGACAAATTAGGTAAGTTTTGTCCCCAGGATGCGACCCACACATCTACTAGGACAGCAGGTGCTTAAGGAAACACGTCCTAATGTTTCCAGCCGTACCGGTGATCGACCCACATACCTCAGCGTGTGAGCTGAGTGTGCTACCAACTAAGCCACGGGACAACCTGAGTTTCACCAACAAGCCACCAATTAACACTGATTTAATTGCTAAAATAAAGACTAAAATAAACTCTTTATATACACACTGCGAGATATACATCCATTGGTGTACATATACACTCACGGGTGTAGATATACACTCACGGGTGTAGATATACACTCACGGGTGTAGATATACACTCATGGGTGTAGATATACACTCATGGGTGTAGATACTTGACACGGATTAATTTACTACTGCTACTAAACTGACTCTCACGGATTAGCCATAAAAAAACAATGATTGTCATTACTGTATCTTCATTTGGGAGGTGCTAATTGCGTAGGACGTCAGGCAGTGCCTGAGAGGGAAGTGATCATGTTTGATCCAAGGTTTGACCAGGAGCCCTTCATTGGCATCTTGGGGCCTTTTTTAAACGGGTTTATATAACATTACCGCAGAGGAGTGTGTGCTAGATATACCAGTGGTGTTAATGATCCTGAAGGAGCATACTGAGGCTGCCAGACACGTTCCTCACCCAGCAACACCCATGGTGTGATCACTCAGTGTTCCTCACTAGCAACACACATGGTGTGATCACTCAGTGTTCCTCACCCAGCAACACCCATGGTGTGATCACTCAGTGTTCCTCACTAGCAACACCCATGGTGTGATCACTCAGTGTTTCTCACCCAGCAACACCCATGGTGTGATCACTCAGTGTTCCTCACCCAGCAACACCCATGGTGTGATCACTCAGTGTTCCTCACTAGCAACACCCATGGTGTGATCACTCAGTGTTCCTCACCCAGCAACACCCATGGTGTGATCACTCAGTGTTCCTCACTAGCAACACCCATGGTGTGATCACTCAGTGTTCCTCACTAGCAACACACATGGTGTGATCACTCAGTGTTCCTCACTAGCAACACACACACATGGTGTGATCACTCAGTGTTCCTCACTAGCAACACCCATGGTGTGATCACTCAGTGTTCCTCACTAGCAACACACACACATGGTGTGATCACTCAGTGTTCCTCACTAGCAACACACACACATGGTGTGATCACTCAGTGTTCCTCACTAGCAACACACACACATGGTGTGATCACTCAGTGTTCCTCACTAGCAACACACATGGTGTGATCACTCAGTGTTCCTCACTAGCAACACACACACATGGTGTGATCACTCAGTGTTCCTCACTAGCAACACACACACATGGTGTGATCACTCAGTGTTCCTCACTAGTAACACACATGGTGTGATCACTCAGTGTTCCTCACTAGCAACACACATGGTGTGATCACTCAGTGTTCCTCACTAGTAACACACACACATGGTGTGATCACTCAGTGTTCCTCACTAGCAACACACACACATGGTGTGATCACTCAGTGTTCCTCACTAGCAACACACACACATGGTGTGATCCCTCAGTGTTCCTCACTAGCAACACACACACATGGTGTGATCACTCAGTGTTCCTCACTAGCAACACACATGATGTGATCACTCAGTGTTCCTCACTAGCAACACACATGGTGTGATCACTCAGTGTTCCTCACTAGCAACACACACACATGGTGTGATCACTCAGTGTTCCTCACTAGCAACACACATGGTGTGATCTCTCAGTGTTCCTCACTAGCAACACACACACATGGTGTGATCACTCAGTGTTCCTCACTAGCAACACACACACATGGTGTGATCACTCAGTGTTCCTCACTAGCAACACACACACATGGTGTGATCACTCAGTGTTCCTCACTAGCAACACACACACATGGTGTGATCACTCAGTGTTCCTCACTAGCAACACACATGGTGTGATCACTCAGTGTTCCTCACTAGCAACACACACACATGGTGTGATCACTCAGTGTTCCTCACTAGCAACACACACACATGGTGTGATCACTCAGTGTTCCTCACTAGTAACACACATGGTGTGATCACTCAGTGTTCCTCACTAGCAACACACATGGTGTGATCACTCAGTGTTCCTCACTAGTAACACACACACATGGTGTGATCACTCAGTGTTCCTCACTAGCAACACACACACATGGTGTGATCACTCAGTGTTCCTCACTAGCAACACATACACATGGTGTGATCCCTCAGTGTTCCTCACTAGCAACACACACACATGGTGTGATCACTCAGTGTTCCTCACTAGCAACACACATGGTGTGATCACTCAGTGTTCCTCACTAGCAACACACATGGTGTGATCACTCAGTGTTCCTCACTAGCAACACACACACATGGTGTGATCACTCAGTGTTCCTCACTAGCAACACACATGGTGTGATCTCTCAGTGTTCCTCACTAGCAACACACACACATGGTGTGATCACTCAGTGTTCCTCACTAGCAACACACATGGTGTGATCACTCAGTGTTCCTCACTAGCAACACACATGGTGTGATCACTCAGTGTTGGAACATGAAGCAAGTTAATCCATCTTAGGTACGCTGCAGGAACCCTCATCAACAAGAGGATAAGTTAAGAGACTCTCCGCCCTCAACTCTGACTGTCCATTAAGGCTTCAGTATTCTCACATTAAACACTGTCTGCCTATTAAGACAACTCTGTCAAACAAGCACAACTTACTCTGACTACAGATTATTTCCAACATTATATTTTATTTATTGAAAAAATAATATCTACGTAACTTTACAAAAAAAAAAAATCTTTTTTTAGTTTTTACCAAGTCTTAGCAGCGTAATGAATTATAGAATTGTATTTCTGAATCGTATCTAACCTATCTGAGGTCGATTTACATTTACATGTAAGAGTGCGTCAAATATAGAGTTTCATGAAAATAAACTTATTTATGATTTTTGGTGTCAAAAAGAGGCACTTTTGAGATTATCTTCACAATTTGTCTTCTGTCTGGTCTCACATGGCGTCTGAATGCGCCGAGTTTCAGCTCCACGGCTTTTTAAGGATGTTGATCCACAGTTGCTAAGACTCTTGAAGTTGTTAAGCTATAGCTGCAACACTTCTCGAGTGTTGAGCTAAAGCTTCTGGGCTCTTGAGGTTAAGGCGCAGCTACCTGGCTACCAGGCATCCTGGGTGTGTTGAGGTGCAGGGGTTGTGAGTGATGGAATCCTGGGTTCATCAGCGACTACTCGCACTACACGGACACGTACTTAGGTAATACTGATATACACGTACTTAGGTAATACTGATATACTTTTATTACAAGATTTAACAGTTAATCTAGCGAGCGTGCATGCGCACTTCCTAATAGCAAGCTACTTTATGGCTGTAGTAGCCAGATCATCTCTAATGTTGCTCCATGACCACAAGAATCATACTCAACATGACAGGTGTGAGCGACGTCATGACCACAATAGTCCGATATGACAGGTGTTGGCAGCTTTATGACCACAAGAGCCACAACATGACAGGTGTGGACAACTTTCGATAAATATTCGGACTATCAGCTGGGTTACTCACAGCAAAACATTAGCAGAAGCTGTTGCTGAAACACGAAGGTTCAATAATAATAAGAAAGTGCTTTCGTTCTATGGTATAAGAATATTCCATCACACTAGCTAGAAACCAGAGCTCCAGGTCACCTAACAGGTTGCCTTATCCATGAACGCTGACGTGAAGAGCCTACCAAGTGATTCTCTTTCCATTGCCTCATGTTTTCGAACTATACTGTGTATTGTAGTAGTATGACAGGATAGAACATCCTTCGTGATGAAGTATGATGGGAAAACTATCCTGAGTGGTAAACAAAATGAGAGGAAAATCGTACTATTTAGTTAAGTACAATATAAAAACCATCATATCTGGCAGTGTGCCAGAGAAACAAACCTGAGGTAGAGTTTGACAGGAAAATCATCCTTTGTGGTGATAAATTACAGGAAAATCATCCTCTGTGGCGGAGTATGACAGGGAAACAGTTCCGAGTGTTGGAGTATGACAGAAAAATCATCGAGCGTAATTAACTTGTTAGGTAAACCCAGACAGTTCTGTCTCTAACCTTACAAAATACACTTATCAGATACAAAAAAGGACATATTCAAGCATAAATCCCCCCCCCCCCCCCACACACACACACACACACACACACACACATATATATATATATATATATATATATATATTATATATATATATATATATATATATATATATATATAAAAGTGGACAAATACATAGACAAAATAACATGAAGCACAGGCTAGCATTAATGAGATATAAGACAGGAAAATAAGAGACACGAATGCATTCACTTAGGACACCTCTGTATCTGAAGTGAACAAGATCAAAGAATCGAAATGTCTTCTGTGACGATGTTATACCTGAACACATTCGTGTCCACCTACTTAAGTTGCCGGCAGTCATTTGTCTTTTTGGCACATACAAAATATCTTGTATATAACATCATTGGTATATAATACCGATAAGTTGAAGTTTTAGACACGAATGCAACAACTGAGTAGCTTTATGTAGAAGTCCGCGTAATTAAGATACACAGTTGAGGGGAGCCACGCAACTTGATATGCGGTATTTAATAATGATTTAAACAAGGCATCCACCGTCCTTGGGCACCTCACTCCTACATCAGAACACTGTGCTGCTCATGTGCTGCAAATAAGGCAGTGATAGAATGACTAGCACCATGCTAGTCATTCTGCTAATGACTAACACAATGCTAGTCACTGCCCTGCTGCCGACAATAGTAAAGACACGCTGCTAAACAAGCATTTATCATGTCATGTGGAACGAAGTTTAGTAGCAATAAAAGCTTCTACAACCTGTTTCTCTCTTTTTCAACTAACGTTAGACTCTTGTTCACCAATGACTTTCTTTAAAGTACATGACTACTGCTTTATTAGACTAAGTGCTAGTTTATGCATTATGCATTCATGAATACCTAAGAGCATTCTTATTGACTCCTAATGGGTAATTAGCCAAAACTTCACAACAGCCCATCAGGTAACTAGCACCCATTTGGTCATTCCTGAGGGCCAGCTTGCTGAGAACACATCTTTACGTCTGGCCAGATTACCACTAGTACTCCATGACTTCAGCTAGCAATGCCACTATTTACGTACTCACACAAGTTGCAAAGTGTGTTTGCTAACTAACGCATGTTGCAGAGGGCCTCACAGAAAGAGGCAGACGTCGATTGTCCTAGCATCATGCTGGACCCAAATGTCTTTGCTAGGGTATCCAAGGTTTAATCTACGTAGCGTGGTGCATTGTTATAAATCGCTCGTGTGGTCAGAACGTGCAGGAGGAGAATGAAATAGGTGGAAACCATGTCTGAAGTCCACTGGTGTGCCCGGGTCTAGGGAGAAACATGGCTTGTAACCAGGCTGCCTAGCTTCGTGTGGCATCTGTGGCTGAGTGGTCTAAATCGTCACTTGGGGAGCTAGGCCACTCCCCTGACACGTGGTTTCTAATACTGCCAACTTAATCTATATAATGTACCTAAATGTGCCTATAACATCGGTGTCTCTCGAGACCAGCCTAAAAAAAATGTATGTCCTGTACCTAAAGCTTAAACAAAACCTAAATGCTTTCTTATTTACCTATACGCACACTTACAGACATACGTACTTATATTACTGAAGGAAAGAGGATATTAGCTTTAACATGATGACTTGTGAATGTCACTTCTGATTCCCTTTCAATCTTCAACGTTATTATTTAACTGAATTGCAAACTTATAACACTGCAATATTCCACTCGCGTGCATTACGGTACATGCAACTGGGGTTATGCAATACGGGGATACCTTTCTCGGATCATTGAGGTACAGGGGGCTGGGTTATGCAATACGGGGATACCTTTCTCGGTTCACACAAAAAACTGAAATATATTTAGTTCACTAAATAATTTAATTAAATTAAATAAAAATCATGCCTGTTGGGTCTTCAAGCAACGGCAACTCAAAAAAAATTGAAATAAGTCACTTTGTCTGCCTTTTTTTTTTTTAGTTATCCTAGGAAATTTATACTATGTATGATAAATGTGCTTATTTTTTTTTTTTTTTTTTTTTTTTTTTTTTTTTTTTTTTTTTTTTTTTTTATCCTAGGAAATTTATACCTTATGATAAATGGCTTTTTACTCTCTATCTTAATAAACTCACATTCTTTTTCCACCTCGTCCTGGGACTTTCCCTTCACTCGTCCTGGGACTTTCCCTACACTCGTCCTGGGACTTTCCCTTCACTCGTCCTGGGACTTTCCCTTCACTCGTCCTGGGACTTTCCCTACACTCGTCCTGGGACTTTCCCTACACTCGTCCTGGGACTTTCCCTTCACTCGTCCTGGGACTTTCCCTTCACTCGTCCTGGGACTTTCCCTTCACTCGTCCTGGGACTTTCCCTTCACTCGTCCTGGGACTTTCCCTACACTCGTCCTGGGACTTTCCCTACACTCGTCCTGGGACTTTCCCTACACTCGTCCTGGAATCTTTCCCACACTCATACACCTTGAGTCACCTCAGATTAATACACTCATACACTCTCTCTTGCATTACCACCGCTACATGGGTAAACCATCTCAACATATATAGACGCCCGGGACACGTCTTCCACAAATACAAATCGGACATACCTTTGATATACCTTTAAAGAGTTTCGAGAGTTTCTCTACTCTCTGAGCCCGGCCATGGGCAGTACACAATATCTCCGGATTTATCCGCACCTCGTTCTGTGTAATATTAAAAGACCAGGACTAAAATATTGGCACCACTGTGCTCTTATACATTCTCTTTTTTTCATGCACTTACGAATGTGTTTCAGATGCCACCACACGCCACCTGCCACCTACTTGTTTTTTTTTTTTTTCATCTTATATTCTGTGTTTCACCGGACACTTCTTTTTATTCTCATCGCCTTGCTTTTTTCTATGATCGCTTTCAACTTTTGAGGCACCTTTCCAAAGTCCTCCAACAACTTTACAACTTTCCATCTAAATCTGCCAAAAGCGTCGTCATTAGCGGCGAGCAAGTGTGACAACTCCCACTTTATATGTTATTCCTTATCCATTAATCCCACAACCTCTCTCCAATATTTTATCATTCTCCTCCTGTACGGTCCGTCTATAAATATATTTAGTAACCATTGTAACGCCACTCATCCTCTTCTCTCCTCCATACACTAACATAAGCTTCATCCTACTCATAAGAACTTGTCGGTTCTCTGAACCATTTATTGACATAAGAACGTTGTTCGGCTTTTCATAAACCCCCATTAATTAAACAATTTTGCTCTACTATCCACCCTGTTTGATTCCTTTTTTAAATCCATGATCATAACAAAAAAACTCTTTATCTTTATCCAAGTATTACTTACGGTTAAGTTTTACTTCAAGACTTTGGTCCTAATGTCCTATTGGCTTCCTAAAGCCACTTTATTCCTCAGCAGTTCTGCTTTCTGTCTTTATCTTAACTCTTCGGATAACACTTGCATCACGCACTTTACCCGGTATATACAACAGACTTATTCTTCTATAAATCTTTTATTCTCTCGTGTTTCTAGTTCTCTCATACACAGGAATTATGCAAGATTTTTTCTAATCTTTTAGTTCTTTTTCTTTCTTTCAGACGCACATTACACAAATAACTTCATCATTTGAGTTAAAATTCAGTCTGTCACAGCTGTCTTACTCCCATACACATTACTCTCTATCATGTAGATGGTTTAGACAATAGACAAGTTAAACACTAAGACACTTGTGCAATATTTGGCTAAACGTCTCCTCAATAAGGATTCCTAAATGTTGGACAAGTGTCTCATTTTTCACACTGCTTACTGTCTCAGGGGTTTAGTTCACATTCATCTATGGCTCTTCCCTCATCCTAACACAGCTTCTTCCTCCCTGCACCAAATACGAGATCATTCAATTTTGAAAACTTTTTGAAAAGTGCATTCTTATTAGCACACTTTAGATCATCGGCTTTCACCCCACTGCCTTCCTTCACTCTAGCCGCCCACTGCCGCCCTTCACTTTAGCCGCCCACTGCCACCCTTCACTCTAGCCGCCCACTGCCGTCCTTCACTTTAGCCGCCCACTGCCGCCCTTCACTCTAGCCGCCCACTGCCGCCCTTCACTTTAGCCGCCCACTGCCACCCTTCACTCTAGCCGCCCACTGCCGCCCTTCACTTTAGCCGCCCACTGCCGCCCTTCACTCTAGCCGCCCACTGCCACCCTTCACTCTAGCCGCCCACTGCCGTCCTTCACTCTAGCCGCAAACTGCCGCCCTTCACTTTAGCCGCCCACTGCCGCCCTTCCCTTTAGCCGCCCACTGCCACCCTTCACTCTAGCCGCCCACTGCCGTCCTTCACTCTAGCCGCCCACTGCCGCCCTTCACTCTAGCCGCCCACTGCCACCCTTCACTCTAGCCGCCCACTGCCGTCCTTCACTCTAGCCGCCCACTGCCTTCCTTCACTCTAGCCGCCCACTGCCGCCCTTCACTTTAGCCGCCCACTGTCGCCCTTCACTCTAGCCGCCCACTGCCACCCTTCACTCTAGCCGCCCACTGCCGTCCTTCACTCTAGCCGCCCACTGCCGCCCTTCACTTTAGCCGCCCACTGCCGCCCTTCACTTTAGCCGCCCACTGCCACCCTTCACTCTAGCGCCCACTGCCGTCCTTCACTCTAGCCGCCCACTGCCGTCCTTCACTCTAGCGCTCACTGCCGCCCTTCACTCTAGCCGCCCACTGCCTTCCTTCACTCTAGCCGCCCACTGCCGTCCTTCACTCTAGCGCCCACTGCCGTCCTTCACTCTAGCGCCCACTGCCTTCCTTCACTCTAGCCGCCCACTGCCGTCCTTCACTCTAGCCGCCCACTGCCTTCCTTCACTCTAGCCGCCCACTGCCGTCCTTCACTCTAGCCGCCCACTGCCGTCCTTCACTCTAGCCGCTCACTGCCGCCCTTCACTCTAGCGCCCACTGCCGCCCTTCACTCTAGCCGCCCACTGCCGTCCTTCACTCTAGCCGCCCAGTGCCGCCCTTCCCTCTAGCTGCCCACTGCCGCCCTTCACTCTAGCCGCCCACTGCCGCCCTTCACTCTAGCCGCCCAGTGCCGCCCTTCACTCTAGCTGCCCAGTGCCGCCCTTCACTTTAGCCGCCCACTGCCGTCCTTCACTCTAGCCGCCCACTGCCACCCTTCACTCTAACCGCCCACTGCCGTCCTTCACTCTAACCGCCCACTGCCGTCCTTCACTCTAGCCGCTCACTGCCGCCCTTCACTCTAGCCGCCCACTGCCTTCCTTCACTCTAGCCGCCCACTGCCGTCCTTCACTCTAGCCGCCCACTGCCGTCCTTCACTCTAGCCGCCCACTGCCTTCCTTCACTCTAGCCGCCCACTGCCGTCCTTCACTCTAGCCGCCCACTGCCTTCCTTCACTCTAGCCGCCCACTGCCGTCCTTCACTCTAGCCGCCCACTGCCGTCCTTCACTCTAGCCGCTCACTGCCGCCCTTCACTCTAGCCGCCCACTGCCGTCCTTCACTCTAGCCGCCCACTGCCGTCCTTCACTCTAGCCGCCCAGTGCCGCCCTTCACTCTAGCTGCCCACTGCCGCCCTTCACTCTAGCCGCCCACTGCCGTCCTTCACTCTAGCCGCCCATCTTTCTTCCAGCAGTTGCTCACACATCCCCATTATCTATCCCCGTTATTAGTTCGTTTACTTTCACTTCTCTTTAACCTTGTGACACCATTACACTTGCACTCCATCTTCCCCTCACTCTATTCAACCCTAAATAATGACGTCACACGCTATTTCAGTCTCCTCTAAAAAACCTCGTTCATCTAGAAGTCTACCCATCAACTTTTTTTTGACTGTTATTGCAAACTGTTGCAAACTGTTGCAAACTGTTGTCGTTGCACACTTCATCAGAATCCCTCACATTTATCTTATTAAAATATTTACTGCGTCTTTCTAAATTTAAATAAATTGAAGATCGCAGTTATATTTGACCGCCGGTACTCGAGACCTTCCAACTATACCCGTCTCACTCCTGTATTAATGTCTCTCAGAATAATTATTCTGTTACATGAATCAAAACATCCCAGGAATTTTCTAATCACCTCTGTCTTTGTCTCTCTTTTTTTCTTTCTCTTTTTTACATTCTTCTCGTCTTCTCTCTTATAAATAGTCAGTTTCGTACATCTCAATTTTATTTTACACTACGCAATTATGGAATATAAGTATTTATTCTTCCTATTCTTTTCCGTTCTCTTCTTTCTTCTTCTTCTTCTTTTTTCTTCATATCTTCTATCTTTTTTTTCTTCCTTTACTTCTTGGTTACATAATCACCTGGTATATCCAGGCATCACCCCTGGCGTCCCACATTATGCACGTAATATATACTTAGCGTCTGGCCAACTGTCTCCACTTACTATCTCAAACCTTCATTAAAAAAAAACAGGAAAATTAGCACATCATTTTACAGCTACTTTTCGTGTGTGTGTGCGTGCGTGCGTGTGTGTGTGTGTGTGTGTGTGTGTGTTCATGTGTACTTGTGTGCGTCTGAGTGCGATCACTCGTGTGCACTTGCCCCTTCCCTTCTCTGAGTAACTCAGTTCGTCATCTAAGTCACTCCACTTCATGGCCACCCTGAGGCTGAAAAAATACTTCCTGACACCCCTATGATTTTTGCCTATAACTTCCAGGTGTGATCCCGTGTTCCAGATGCCTGACTTTCAAACAGTCTGACCTGGTCAGTCCTAACAGTCTGACCTCGACAGTCTTAACAGTCTGACCTGGTCAGTCTTAACAGTCTGACCTGGTCAGTCTTAACAGTCTGACCTGGACAGTCTTAACAGTCTGACCTGGTCAGTCCTAACAGTCTGACGTCAGTCCTAACAGTCTGACCTGGTCAGTCCTAACAGTCTGACCTGGTCAGTCTAACAGTCTGACCTGGTCAGTCCTAACAGTCTGACCTGGGCAGTCCTAACAGTCTGACCTGGTCAATCTTAACAGTCTGAAATGGTCAGTCTTAACAGTCTGACCTGGTCAGTCTTAACAGTCTGACCTGGTCAGTCTTAACAGTCTGACCTGGTCAGTCTTAACAGATCCTCTGAGTATCTTGGACATTGTGATCATCTTCTTAGTTTTTTTTTTTTTTGTCATGACTATCAGGTGTAGGTTCCTCTAACTTTTCCACGTCTCAGACGGTTCTTCCCAGCTCTTGAACCAGTTAATAACAGACGGTTCTTCCCAGCTCTAACTTGATTTACCATCGGTAACAGACAGGTTCTTCCAAGCTCTGAACAGGAACTAATCAACTTTGTCTCAATATCAAGTCTTAACGGTAATAAAGCTTCTTACGGTCTCAGAAAGGTATAACTTAATCGATCTTCCTTTAGGTCTCAAGTAAAGCTGTATCAAGTCTTAACTGGCTAGATAAAGCTCTCCTTTAGCGCGTCTCAAGTAAAGCTGTATCAAGTCTTAACTAGCTAGATAAAGCTCTCCTTTAGCGCGTCTCAAGTAAAGCTGTATCAAGTCTTAACTGGCTAGATAAAGCTCTCCTTTAGCGCGTCTCAAGTAAAGCTGTATCAAGTCTTAACTGGCTAGATAAAGCTCTCCTTTAGCGCGTCTCAAGTAAAGCTGTATCAAGTCTTAACTAGCTAGATAAAGCTCTCCTTTAGCGCGTCTCAAGTAAAGCTGAATCAAGTCTTAACTAGCTAGATAAAGCTCTCCTTTAGCGCACTTCTCCATGATGAAGATTTACTCTGTCAGTCTGTCTTCCAACCGCCAGTCTTTTAGCAAACCTCTAAATTTTCTCTAGTTTCGTTTTATGCTAGTTCAGGTTTGGGTTCCAAGCAGGTGCTGCATATTCTGCTCTGGTTCTGACATGTCTTGTATTGGTTCGTGAATGACTTTTGTTGTGAGTTCTGAAAGTTGTTCTCAAGTTTACTAGTCGAGCAAATGTCGCCAAAGGCCCAACACTTCTGTTTATATGAGTTTTCGGCGACATACTATTTGGTTCCACGGTGCCCCGTGGCTAAGGCTCTCGCTTCACACGGCGAGGGTCCGGCTTCGATTCCCGGCGAGGGAAGAAACATCTGGCGTGTTTCCTTACACAGGTTGTCTATGTTCCCCGTCAGTCAAATGGGTACCTGGGTGTTAGTCGACTGGTGTGGGTCGCATCCCAGGACAAAACTGACCTAATTTGCCCGAAATGCTCTGCATAACAAGCGGCTTTGTATATAGTAGTACGTATGTCATTGATGTCAGTTAGGCCTGTATACCTTGTACATGTACTTGTAGAAATAAAGATATTATATTATTATTATTATATTATTACGCTTGCCTCAAGGTCATTTTTCCTGTAAGAGGTTTCCAGCCTTTGTCACCCCAACTTATACTCCGTTACTGGTTTCCTTTCCATTTCTTTGATATTCATCCTTTTGTATTTGATGGGAATGAGCTCCAGTAGCTCTTTGTCAGGCCACTACTCTAGTTTTTCCAAGCTCTCCTGCAGCTATCCTTTTTCTCCAGGTCTAAGTGTTCTTTTGGAATGTTCTTACCTACAACAGTACTGATCCCAAAAGTGATTCTTATGAAACCTTGCTGGTCACCTCTGCCCATCCAGATACCTCCTCCTTGATCATCAATCATTATTTTCATCCGCTTTGGTATTGGGCAATTTATTTTAGTATCTTTCCCGTTATTCCCACTTGTCCTCCTAGTCTGTCTGTTCGTCTCTGGTTGGCTACAGTGTCAAATACATATTTACAATCCAGGAGTCTACAGCTCACTGTTTTATAACCTGCATTACCACTGTTAGTCTGTCTTAGAAGCAATTTAGGTTCATAAGATAATACTTTTCCACTCTGTTTACATGCTGTTTATCCACTGTTTTTTTTCTATCTACTCTATCTTCTTCGACAGTATATATGTTAGAGATACCAGACTGTTGTTCAGCAGTCTTAGTTTGTCTCTTTTGCTGAAATATTGTCAATAAATTCCCTGTTGTCCATATTCCTAGCAGCTGCCCCGTTCTCGGCTCCTTGAATATTTTTGGTAGTGTTGTCATAGCTCTTTTTTGGCCCCTTCTCTTAAGACTTCTGGAAATATATGATCAGGTTCTAATGTTTTTGGTGTATTCACTTTACTTAATAGTTTCTTCATTTCACTGCGCGACCTTCATACAACATTTACCTTTATTGTTTTGCAACCCTCAGTGACGCCTATTTGTGATTGTGATTTCCTTTAATTTTATGTACCAACAATATTTTTTTTTTGCTACCACACCTGGAATGCAAAATAAAACCACTATCCTGAGACAGGACATGTAAAGGCATTTTCCATGAACCACGAAGTCTGGTGGACCAGTCTTCCATCTTACACTTTCTGCTAAATAAAAAAAAAAAACAGTATTTGGACAATGTCAAAAGTAATGAAAGAGAAGTATGTAATTTTAATTGGCCATGCTCGCCAGCAGGGGTGAAGCATTCTCTGGGTGGTATATGGATTTCTGATGGAAAACGATTACCCACATCTTTTCTGCTGTATTTCTTCATCTCCCTTGCTATGTAGTAGATTTTGTTCTAATGTGACCTCTGTCCCGGTGCAGTTCTCAAATTATCTCTCTGCTTCCCATCTCACCCTTGTGTGTGCGCTTCTGTCATTTCTTCTCACTTCTCTCTGTCTCTTCCTTTCTCCTCTTAGGGTCAACCATGGCCTCTTCGCTCTTCTCATTTATAAACCTTTCTTTTTTTTAATTAATTTCTTCTTCACTTTCTGGCTCTTCCTAGTCAGTTATTCGATTTCCTTCACTGTCATTTCTTCTCTGTCTATTTGCACTAGCTTCATTAAGGAAGGCTCTCACGAAGAATAAAAAGCACAATACCGTGGCTGGAACACTTCATAAGTAACATGTCGACGTTTCGGTCTGTCCTGGACCGTTCTCGAGTCACATACGCGACGTGAAAATGATCCAGGATGGACTGAAACGTCGTCACCAGCTTTCTGTCCTGAGTATGTCTTATGAAATGATCTCATTCATTGTGTAATCGCTTCTCTGTTACTGTGGCTTTACTCTCCCTCCTTTTCCCACTTGATCTCTATTTTCACGTTCAGCATGAACTTAAAACTCAGAAAAAAACCATACCACGGGTGGGGTTCGAACCCGCGGTCAGAGAGTCTCAAAACTCCAGACTGCAAGGACTGCAAGGTCACTCAACTTCCCCCAGACATTCTTGGCGACTGCTTGGTAACCAGGGTATTGGTGCTAGCGGTATAAAGGCACATATCCATTGCAATCTGGTTGATCAGGCATTTGCAGCAGATAAGAGGCCAGTTGCCTTTAGCAGATATTTGACTTTCTTAACAACAATAACAACAACCACGATAATAATAATAATACTTCTCCATGGGGAAGTGGAAAAGAATTCTTCCTCCGTCAGCCATGCATGTCATAAGAGGCAACTAAAATGCCAGGAGCAAGGGTCTAGTAACCCCTTCTCATGTATAAATTATTAAATTTAAAAAGAAAAAAACTTTCGTTTTAACTTTTTAGGTCACCCTGCATAGGTGGGATATGGTCGGTTTGTTGAATAATAATAATAATAATAATAATAATAATAATAATAATAATAATAATAATAATAATAATAATAATAATAATAATAATAATAATAATAATAATAATAATAATAATAATAATAATAATAATACACGTAATTATAATGTTATATACATCGTATTTACCGTATTCAGACTTCTTTTCAGTACTCCTTGACACCCTAGATTTGAAACTGTCGTGATAATATACCAGTGTATCTACCATAAGAACTCAGAGTTTCACAGAGAATTGCTAGTTATCTCCCTGTCAAAGGAGACTCAAGTATAGGTTTCACACATGAATTGCACATTATTCCCAAAAGCGCTGGTCAGTTGCATATGTCACAGCAGAACGCAACAGCAGCAGCAGAACGCAACAGCAGCAGCAGAACAGCAGCAGCAGAACCTGCTGCAAGTCTTTGGTAAATCGACTTTCTTCCAGTCGTTTTTTCCAAGTCCTCATTAAGAGGTATTTATTGTGAGGTGAAGACGAGAGTGACTTGCTGAGGTGCGTGCACACTTCTATAAGTGGATAGCATCTGCACACTTCAGTAAGTGGGAATCATCTGCACACTTCAGTAAGTGGGAATCATCTGAACACTTCAGTAAGTGGGAATGTATGCATGTTTGCTTGTGTGTGTTCTTTTGTTAGTATGTGTGTGTGTGTATTAGTGTGTGTGTGTGTGTACTCACCTAGTTGTGGTTGCAGGGGTCGAGTCATAGCTCCTGGCCCCGCCTCTTCACTGGCCGCTACTGGTTCACTCTCCCTGCGCAATGAGCTTTATCATACCTCTTCTTAAAGCTATGAATGGAACCTGCCTCCACTACATCGCTTCCCAAACTATTCCACTTCCTGACCACTCTGTGACTGAAGAAATACTTCCTAACATCCCTGTGATTCATCTGAGTCTTCAACTTCCAACTGTGTCCCCTTGTTGCTGTGTCCCATCTCTGGAACATTCTGTCTCAGTCCACCTTGTCAATTCCTCTTAGTATTTTATATGTCGTTATCATGTCCCCCCTATCTCTCCTGTCCTCTAGTGTCGTCAGGTCGATTTCCCTTAACCTCTCCTCATAGGGCATACCCCTTAGCACCTTGCTGCTAATTATTAAAGTATTCCTAACTTGTATGTAATAACTTTCCACTATACCCTAACTAGAATATTGTTAACTCTGCTGGCTATTAAAGCAGACCATACTTGTATGTACTAACTAGATTCTGCTGCTAGAATATTTGACTCGTATGTACTAGCAAGAATATTTGACTCGTATGTACTAGCTAGAATATTTGACTCGTATGTTCTAGCTAGAATATTTGACTCATCTGACTGAAATGCCTCGGCTGTATGTTATTAATTAACAGTTATAGTATTTCTTGCTCAAGGCAAGGTAGAGTGGACCGTTCACTTCTAGCTGTGGCGGATTAATTAACCTAGAACCCACACCTGACTTATACCCCATAGAGAAGTACTCGCGGCTGCAGCGGTGTCTGGCCGCAGTGAGGCCTGGGGTACCGTCTTGATATGTCATACTGCAGTAGGCCTTCTCTCTATGCACCAGGCTTGTGTTTACCTAGTTCCACCTAGTCACCACACTATCAACATTACTGTCAAGATATTCATTCTTCGTCACTTGTTTTATGGACACGATTGTTTCAGGCAACACTATAAATGCTCCATAATATGGCTGATGGTTCTTATTTCTCCTGTTTTTTTTTTATTTTGTTTTTCCTCACTGTATGATTTTTTTTTTTTTGCCTCTCACTCACTCGCCTAACCTGACTCTGGACTTATCTCTCCATCTTGGATCACACCTTGTTCATAAATCTTGGATCACACCTTGTTCATAAATCTTGGATCACACCTTGTTCATAAATCTTGGATCACACCTTGTTCATAAATCTTGGATCACACCTTGTTCATAAATCTTGATCACACCTTGTTCATAAATCTGGATCACCCTGTTCATAAATCTTGGATCACACCTTGTTCATAAATCTTGGATCACACCTTGTTCATAAATCTTGGATCACACCTTGTTCGTAAATCTTGGATCACAACTTGTTCATAAATCTTGGGTCACACCTTGTTCATAAATCTTGGGTCACACCTTGTTCGTAAATCTTGGGTCACACCTTGTACACAAATCTTGAAGATTTATGAAATAGCTAATGATCTCAAATACCCAAAATACTTAATTGATAAATCTTTTAAAACTGCTAGAAATACATTTTACAATTCAACAAAAGGACAAACAAACATATTCAACCAAAAATATGTTGGTTTTACTTTGCCATGAAAACCTTCTTGATATACCTTCTCTACTTAAGAATTTTAAAAACAAAGTTGTATTTAAAAATCTTGATAAAGTGAAAAAAAACTTCTGATTAAAAGTTCCCCAAGGAATGCTGACGACTGTGTCTACAAGATCCCTTGTTACAAATGTAATAAAGTTTATTACGGTCAAACTGGGAAAAGCCTTGAACTAAGATTACAACATAAATATAGCATTAGAATTGGACAAGAGTCTAATGCTCTGTTTATTCATCCAATTGAGTTTCAAAAGGCTGAGAAAATTGTATCACGCAGGTCTATGGGTGAGAGAAATATAAATGAGTCAAGCTTCATAAAAATAGTTTTGATTTTAATATAAATGTTGGTTTAGGATTATACAAATTAGACACATGTGCAACACCTGGGTATCTTTATAGTAGACGTTTCGCCAACCAGTGGATTTATCAATGCAAATTCAAGGACATAACTGGAAGACAGTAGAACTATATACAAAAGATGAGGTAATCAGTCGCTCGGCCTTGGAGTTGGTGAAGAGCACTGACTACGGTGTCCTCCCTACCTGATGCCGGTTTTCGTTTTTGTGTCAGCCTTCCATCTAGAGACGGCCCAGTTTTTGACTTCTTCCGTGCGTAGGTTTCTTCAAGTCTTTTACCTAGCAGTAGCAGCCTCTCGGCAACGAAAGTCAAACCAAGACTGATTTGAAGGCTTCGTCCCGTACTGTTGGGAGGGTTGTATTTTTGATGAAGAATAAAGATATGTTCACTGAAGGCATACACTTGGCTATCAACATCACCTTGAAGAAGAACATTCGAATCGGAGGTGGTGAGCTCCGAGCAGAGGGACGACCAGTTTCCTCTTTCCCACAGCTAGGTTGAGTGTTGATTCTTGTTCTCGTTCTGTCAGAATCTCATTGTTGTGAAGACTGCACCTTCAGATAGATCATTCACTACTGGGTCAAGGGAGGAGCCAAAGATGTGAGTTAACAAAGTTTTTTTCATGTCAAATACTGCAAGAAGGTCATCAGAATCCCTCTGAATCAGATGATGGTTGAGGTCACCAACAATTATAATATTTTGACATTTATGTTGAAGCAGGAAGTTAGTTAGTTTGATATCTTTATTATGCACCCCATACCCATCCTGTGGGCGGTAGTCAAAAGATTACAGAGGTATATAATGGGTCCAGGGACTGGACCCCAAAGTTATGATAGCTGAGCAAGTTACAAAGGTAATGAACTAACAAGCTACAAAGGTAATGAACTCACAAGTTACAAAGGTAATGAAACATGTAAGTAAATTTACTTACTTACGTTTATACATGGTTACAATCATGAACAAATTATAACGCAATGAACACTTCACTAGTCTACACCCGGTCACAACTGTAATGAGTTCTTGGTGTAAATTTTATTGTTGGGTCACACATACACACTTACATATACACATACACACACACACATACACACACATATATACATACACACACACGCACACACAACAGGCCCAGCCTTCAATCGACATGTGCACAGGACAAAAGGCAATCAACACGCGCCACACACACACACACACACACACACACACACACGTAGCAATGCTTTATTTACAGGAGCAAAGTCAGGTATTTTTCCAGAATAGTCTGTAATATACCACTGTGGATAAAATACTTTGACATATCTTGAACATTTCTGAGTGAGTTGTCTCTGAATTCATTAATTTTGTCGCACTCCAGTACATAATGACGCAGGGTGTGACAATAATCCAACTGGCAAAGTTTACATCTTGTTTGGTCTACATCTGGTGGTTGTGATTTAACCTGCCAAAGATACTTGTAACCCAGCCGGAGGCGGGCGGTGGTGACATCCAAGAGTCTGCTTATTTTGTTGGATGCACCATAGACATGTGGCTCCTCCTGCATGATAGAATGATGATAGATGGACTGACTGGTGTCAATCTCCCTGAGTCTTAAGTCAATAAAATTCAGTTCTAGTTCTTTTCGTATTATTGTTCTCAAACTGCTAACTGACAAGCCAAGATTGTAATCTACCCCTCTTTGAAAGCATAAAACTTAGCCAATTTATCAGTTCTATCATGCATCTGAAGACCAATGTGAGATGGAATCCACAGCATGTGCACTCTGACTCTACTATCCACAATCCTACCATACCTGTGTCTGGCTTCTGACACAAGCATGCTACAAGTTATACTTGATGAGTTGAGAGCATTTATGGATGACAGAGAATCAGTTACAATTAGAGAGTCAACCTTAGATACATGGACGCATTTGAGTGCAAGGAGTATGGCAAACAGTTCTGTCTGAAGGGTAGAGGCCCAGTTATTGATGCGTGCTCCAATTTCTTTAAGAGAGCCATCACTCTGTATGACAACAGCAGCACTACCAGCCGCACCAGTGGATTGGTGAACTGAACATCAACGTAAATAATTTGTGAGAGAGTGTGCTGTTTGGCTAGCAGGAAGAAGTCCACATTTTTCATCAGAAAGTTGATGGGGTCTGCTCGCTGCCCCTGAGATCTGAAGCAACACTTCTTGACTTTGCTGGTCTCGTCGCATCCATGAGGTGTAGGCAGAAATTCTAGCCAAATTTTCGGAAATCCTGTTATCCAAAAATGTCTCAAGAACGGCGATCATGTCTTAATGATGAGTATTCACAAAACTGTGCGTGAGCTCCTCAACATTGGTAATGAAGCCTCTAATGTTGGCCGACAGGATGTTGATAGACTGGCTCCTCATATTTGTGTTCTGCTTGAGTTGGTGGGTGTGTAAGGTACCAGGTACCTGCCCTTGAGATAGGTAGGACACCGGGGCAGCCACTGGGGCGTAGCTCTGTGGTCTTGTATATGGCACAAAACCACCTGCTGAGCCGAGATAGGAGTGACTGGGTGGGTGACGTGTGTGTTTACCTCTTCTGAGTGCGTGCTGGTTTGTTCTGAGAATAAATATCTAAAGAACTGGTAATACTGTCTGTCGAGTTCCATTTTGTTACAACAGTGGTCTTCTTGATATCCCTTCTTGTAGCAGTAATATCATCTGGTATCTTACAGACAGTTGTCAGTGGTGTGCCCCTTTGGTGCCAGCGGTAGTACTACCAAGGTGCCTAGGAAGGTGATTTCTTATTTCCTGCACGTCTTATGCCACGCTGCTGATGTCAAGATATTTTATTAATGAAAATAAGATACCAGACATATTAAGCAAATTTCCTAAATTTGCTTGCAACAGATAAGTGAACTGTAGATATGAATCCAGATGTACGCCTGTAACCCTTATGGGGCCTAGTTCCTGGGCCTTTTGTGTATCCATATGCTCTTGCGCTACCGTCGACAGGATGGATATGGGGTGCGTAATAAACAAGCCATTTCGGTGGCAAAATCTAAATCTAATCTAAGTCAGCAACTGATTACTCTGTGTATTCTGCTGGTGGTGAGTCTGTTGATTATGTACCTGGTAGTGAATGCTCTCCTGGGGCTGTGTCCGCGGAAGGTGAGACACGGCTGTGGGTGGCTACCTCTTTCTTCCACAACTTCTTCTTTCTCTCTCTCTCTCTCTCTCTCTCTCTTCCTTCATCTCCTCCTCTATCAGCTCCTCCTTCACCTTCTCCTCCCTCGTCTGGTCCTCCCTCAATTTGCTCCCCCGCCCCTCTTCTAACACTGAATCCTACTAGACCTCTCTGGTGGTCTCCGTCTTATTCTCCAACACATTCTTTCAGTCTCCAACTCATCCTCCAACACACACATCTCCACCTCCACACTTCAACTTGATCCCCACACCATCACTACCAC
The DNA here is from genome assembly GCA_009830355.1 of Cherax destructor. Lineage (NCBI taxonomy): Eukaryota > Metazoa > Arthropoda > Malacostraca > Decapoda > Parastacidae > Cherax > Cherax destructor. The sequence continues at coordinate 427,560 of WNWK01000326.1, read as the reverse complement.
CACCACCATAACCATCACCACCACCATCACCACCACCATAACCATCACCACCACCATCACCACCACCATCACCACCACCATCACCACCACCATCACCACCACCATCACCACCACCATCACCACCACCATCACCACTACCACTCCTCACTTACATTTGCTGTAATGGTTGTTGCTGACTCGAAGAGAAACAGAGTTGGTGTCTGGGTGATGCTGAGAGAGGTCATTGTGAGGGTACAGCAAGAGTGTATTCTTAGGATATAAAAAATATGCATTGACGTGTATTACTGCCTAAAAGAATATGAATATACTGCATTATGTCTTCCAGATCTCTCTCTCTCTCTCTCTCTCTCTCTCTCTCTCTCTCTCTCTCTCTCTCTCTCTCTCTCTCTCTCCTTCTCTCTCTCTCTCTTCTCTCTCTCTCTCTTCTCTGCCTTCTCTCTTCTCTGGTATGAATTAGTCTGTTGTCTGGAATGATGGAGATATTCTCATGCGAATTTAATTTCTTCTGGGTATGGAATAGTCTGTTTTGAGAGTTAGTACTTGTAATAGGAGTTCCAGCGATGCTGGAACGAAACCCTGGAAGCTGCCGTAGATGATGAATCTTGAAGGGAATGCTTGACGATATTCTAGGTGCTATACTGAATACTTTCTGCTAACCCTGACTGATTTTAACACTAGGTGTGTATTGTAACTCACCCTGTTTAATGGAAATATAACTATTTTTTGTTGACACTCTGTAACTATCATATAGGATACGGTAGCATCATATTGCTAATTTATCCAATTTTACTAAATAAAAACAATCGTTCTCTCTACCATCATTCACCCTCACCACTTCTGCTACACGCCCCCTTCCACCCTCACCACTCCTGCTACACGCCCCCTTCCACCCTCACCACTCCTGCTACACGCCCCCTTCCACCCTCACCACTCCTGCTACACGCCCCCTTCCACCCTCACCACTCCTGATACACGCCCCCTTCCACCCTCACCACTCCTGCTACACGCCCCCTTGCACCCTCACCACTCCTGCTACACGCCCCCTTCCACCCTCACCACTCCTGATACACGCCCCTTCCACCCTCACCACTCCTGATACACGCCCCTTCCACCCTCACCACTCCTACTACAAACACTTTTCAACAAAACCAGAACCTCTTGTACCTCAACCTCTCGAAAGCCTGCCACAACTTCCTCCCCCAATCTCCAACACCTCAAGCAACCGTCCCTCCCCCAAGAACCACTCTCCCCACCCTGCCACTCCCACTTTACCCCTGGTGGTCAAGCAACATACATCAGCAGTAGACTGGAAGGTTGCGTCTTACGACAGGGTCACACTCTCTTGGCTCTTGGCTTGCCAGACAGTTGAAATTCTCAGCGTCTGTGCTTCTCTTTGTGTCTCTCCTAACCCGCATCTCGCATCCTCGCCACAACACATACACACTGACTCATACACCTCGTAAAGCAAAGCTGCACACACATAGGACTCGTGTGACTACCAGTGCGATTATAGAGGATTATTGTATTCAACCAAAGCTTAATTAACTAAGGTAAGCTGAATTTTTTGTTAATTTATAAGACCATATGAAGGATGGTTAGACTGGGGAGGGGAATGAGTAATAACAACAACAACAACAACAACAATAATAATAACCTTTATTTCTACATGTACATGACACAACTTATACAGACCATAGCTGACATCAATGACAACCTATTATATAGAAAGTCCCTTGTTATTCAAAGCATTTCAGGCAAATTAGGTTAATTTTGTTCCCGATCGTGGAGAAAATCGCTCACACAATGCTCGACAACGCCTCAGGAAAGGACAAATCTCGTCTAGCGGTGACGAGATTTCCTTTTAGCTGTTCCTAATTTATCCTTGGACACTCGGATCGACCAACAGGACATTCGGATTGGTGTAGCTCTTCGCCTAGCCACCCCCCCCCCATACTCACCGAACATAGGTGTATTTGTGGAAGGGCGTCAGCTGATCAATTTGGAATACATGGTCTTGTATGTCATACACCAGAAGGAAAATATGCCAGACATAAGGAGTTCAGTGACATCATCAAGAGAAGTCTCGCTACAGTTCGTTGCCCAGCAGAACGGGAATCTTAGGTACTTAGGTCTGACAAAAGCCAAAAGCGTCCAGATGGAGTCACTATGCTACCCTGAAAGGTTGGTAAGAAGATTGCATAGGACTACACCTGTGCCTCTAAGTTGGCTGGCATCTGCTTACCATGCTCTGAAATTGGAGGTGGTGGTGTCGCCAGCTTCAGGGGGACCCAGTAGGGTCGGAAACCCCTCAGCGAATGGGACAAGTGTTCTCTGAGATTCCTTAAAGATTTAGGTGAAAAACTCACCACGGAAACCAAGGACCCCAGAGCAGCCAGCTTCCTCCTTCAGAGACTCAGTGTTGCGATCCAGAGGGAAAATGCGTACAGCATTCTGGGCACATGACCCATCGCCAGGAAGCTGGATGAGGTATCTGAGATGTTATATATGTTGTTCTCCTTCCCACTGTACCTTTTCAATACACACACGCACACACATATGTGTGTGTGTGTGTGTGTTACCATTTTGTCCTAGGCACATGTCGATTAGACACTAGGCCTGTTGTATATATGTGTGTGTGAGGAAACACTTCGAAATGTTTCGGCCCCACCGGGAATTGAACCCGGGCCCTTCGTGCGTGAAGCAAGAGCGCTAGCCACCATGCCATGTGTGTGTGTGTGTATGTGTGTGTGTATGTGTGTGTGTGTATGTGTGTGTGTGTATGTGTGTGTGTTGAAAAGGTACAGTGGGAAGGAGAACAACATATATAACATCTCAGATTGTATCTATGTCCACAGCAGGACTCGAACCTGCAAACTCTGTATCAGAGTAACCAGTACTTTACCACGGAGCTGTGGACGTAGAGACAATGTTTGTAAATTATTTCGCCTGTTTGCGAATTATTAAGCATTTGAAATCTCTTTCGTTGCCCACTGCATGTGGCAGGTTTTGATGAAATAGCTTTCAAAACAAGCTTGGTGCCCCGAGGTATGGGAAACATCGTCTAGCTCCGGCTAGGCGCCCATACTTATCTGGGGTCTAGCTCAGTGGTAAAGTACTGGTTACTCTGATACAGAGTTTGGAGTTTCGATTCCTGCTGTGAACGTAGAGACAATGTTTATATATATATATATATATATATATATATATATATATATATATATATATATATATATATATATATTTTTATTAATCACATCGGCTGTTTCCCACCAAGGCAGAGTGACTCGAAAAAGGAGAAACACTTTCATAATTATTCACTCCATCACTGTCTTGCCAGAGGCGCACCTACACTGCAGTTAAACAGTGCAACATATCTCCAGCCCTCCTTCAGTGTGCAGGCACTATACTTTCCACTTTCAGGGCTCAAATCCGGCTAACCGGTTTCCCTAAATCTCTTCATAAATGTTACTTTGTTCACGTCGTCATAAAAATAATTTGCCTCCACTCGCATTTAAAACGCTCACGCATGCTTGCTGGAAGTCTAAGCCCCTCACACTCAAAACCTCCTTCATCACCTCCCTCAAACCTTTCTTAGGACGACCCCCTACCCTGCCTTCCACTACAGATCTATGTGCCCTCCAAATCATTCTATTTCGTTCCATTCTTTCTAAATGTCTGAACCGCCTCAACAGCCCTTCCTCAGCCCTCTGGATAATACTTTTAGTAACCCTGTACCTCCTTCTGATCTCCAAGCTATGGCTTCTCTGCATAATATTCACACCACGCATTGCCCTCAGACACGACATCACCACTGCCTCCAGCCTTTTCCTTTTTGCAACATTCACCACCCATTCTTCACACCCATATAAGAACATTAATACCACTATACTCTCAAACATTCCCATCTTTGCTTCCATGGATAATATTCTTTGTCTCCACAGACTCCTCAGTAATCTACTCGCCCTTTTCCCCCCTCATCAATTTTATGGTTCACCTCGTCTTTCATAGACCCATCTGCTGACAAGTCAACTCCCAAATATCTGAATACATTCACTTCCTCCATACTCTCTCCTTCCAATCTGATATCAACTCTTTCATTACCAATTTTTGTTGTAACCCTCATCACCTTATTCTTTCCTTACTTTAATAACTTCTTACATAATCCCAGATTTGTCCTCAACTCTGATTTCTGAATATATACTATCATATATATATATCATCATATATATATATATATATATATATATATATATATATATATATATATATATATATATATATATATATATAAATTGTTAAGCTATAACTTAAGTTATATAATTGTGTTGTTAAGTTATACCATGAATTAAGGAAAGATCTGAGGCTTCACCTTACGATAAGGTAGATTATAGTGGAAAAATGAACATGTTATTAGAAGACTGGGGAACTTACGTGCCTCTTAACGACCCTCGTATAGTTGACAGGTTGTTAAGTCAATCAAGCAACTCAGTGGAGAGTAACATTGTTATATCACCACAGGTCAACTACTGGTGTTAGGCGGTGATATAACCTCCAGCGGCTACTGATCCCTGATATTTGATCCAAGGGATTACAGCTACCTTTCCCTTTGTCAGAAAACCCTGATTTATTCCTCACCCCCACCCCTGCGTGTTTAACACTTCCCAGTGAATGTGAATTCATAGCGATGCCAATTTTTCGCTTAGTGTTGTTCACGGCCGCCAATATTAATATTTCCCCTTTTAGACTAGAAATTTCAAATTGAAAAAAAAAATGCTATTTTTTTTACTATGGACTATGTAAACTTTTATTTACCGTCACTTAAATATTTTAAACTGTTTATGGAACTGGTTGACTCAAAAAAATTATTTTCTATTTTTTTTATATTTTAGCAAGGTGAGACATTTTCAAAAGCTCATTGAAAGATTTTGAAGGTGACTCAGCAATAATTTTATTTTTACTCTCATCCCAGATAAAGTAATATGAAAAAAATTGACTCTAAAATATTAAATGTCAAAAGTCTTGTTAAATATAATTGTATAAACACAGTGCTAGCCAGACTGTACGCAGGTGCTAGACCAGGGTCTCTAAATGCCAGACCAGTGTTCGTAAATGCCGGACCAGGGTCCCTAAATGACAGACCTGGTTCCTAAATGCCTCTCCAGGATTCCTAATTGCCGGACCAGGATTCGTACATGCTCGACCAGTGTGTATTAACACTGCCCCCAGAGATCGCATCCACAGTTGTATAAAGTAAAAGATACTGAACCAATATTCACATCCTGTAAAGTGCTGTACATAGCACTTGAGTTGCAAGTGCTGTACATAGCACTTGAGTTGCACAAAAATGTTCAACTCAAGTACCGACAAGTTGATGTTGTCAAACAGCGCACACGGGTGCGGAAATGCCTGGAGTGAATCTAGCAGAATGTATTCGGGCGGCGATTCAATCGGAATCAGTGTAGATTCGGTCAGGCTTCTGCTGCATGTGAGGTGGACCAGCTACCACCTCACTAGCGAACTAATACATGTATTTAAACGACGACTGAGATTAGTCAGTCAGATGTGATACGATAGTGTTATTGTGCGTATTCACATTTTAAAAGATTACAGACTGCAAGCCTGCTCCCAAAACTTGGAAATGGACAAAGAAGACCGCAAACGGAATATAGGCTGCAAACCTCACTCAAGGAAAAGGACCTTGGAGTGAGCATCATACCCAGCACATCTCCTGAGGTGCACATCAATCAAATAACTGCTGCAGAATATGGGCACCGTTCAAACTTAAGAATATCGTTTCTAAATCTAAGTATGAAGTCATTCACGACACTGTACACTCTGCATGTCAGGCCCATACTGGAGTATGCAGCACCACTATGGAACCCACACCTGGTCAAACACATCTAGAAATTGGAGAAAGTGCAAAAGTTTGGAACAAGACTAGTACGGGAGATAAGGTTTATGTCCTACGAGGAGAGGTTATGGGAAATAATCTTAACACTGGAGGACAGGAGGGATAGGAGAGACATGATAATGAAGGATAAAGTACTGAGAAGAACTGAGAATGTGGACAAGGCCAGATTGTTTTAGAGACGGAATACAGAGACAAGGAGACACAACTGGAAGCTGAAAACTCAGAGGAGTCATGGGGATGTTAGGAAGTATTTCTTCAGCCTTAGAGTTGTCAGGAAGTGGAACAATCTGGAGAGTGAAGTAGTGGAGGCAAGATCTATGAATGGCTTTAAGAAGAGGTACGATAAAGGTCTTGAAGCAGGGAGAGTGTGGACATATTAGCGACAAGCAAAGAGGCGGGGTCAGGAGCTGTTAATCGACTCACGAAATCGTAATGACACGATTGCAAACAAACTATACCACGGGTGGCATGGTGGTATGGAGGTATGGTGGTATGGTGGCATGGTGGTATGGTGGTATGGTGGTATGGTGGTCATGGTGGTATGGTGGTATGGTGGTATGGTGGTATGGTATGGTGGTATGGTGGCTAACTCGACGGTCTGGAGTTTTATGACTGACCGCGGGTTCTAACCCCACCCGTGGTATGGTATGTTAATCAACCCCTACAACCACAAATAAGTTAGTACCCGCACGCAGACACACGCACCCCAGGCTAACCTTTTACGATTAGACGCAGAGTTTGTGTTGGGTACACTTGCCCCGTGAGGGGGTCGGGGTGAGGGCACTTGGGGCACTGAGGTAGCTGGGCACCTCTGTCCGAGGGTGTGCGCGAACGCGCGTTTACTTACCTACATGTACTCACCTATTTGTGGTTGCAGGAGTCAACTCACAGCTCCTGGTCCCTCCTCTTAGCTGGTTACTACTAGGTCCACTCTCTCCCTGTTCCATGAGCTTAATCGTACCTCTTCTTAAAGTTATGTATGGATCCTGTCTCCACTACATCACTCTCCAGATTGTTCCATTTCCTGATAACTCTATGACTGAAAAAATACTTCCTAACATCTCTGTGATTCATCTGAGTTTTCAACATTCCCTTGTTGCCGTGTCCCATCTCTGAAACATCCTGTTCCTATCCACCCTATCAGTTCCTCTCATTATTTTATTTGTCGTTATCATGTCCCCCCCATCTCCCCTGTCCTCCAGTGTCGTCATGTTGATTTCTCCTTAGCTCCAGGACTAGTTTTGTTGCAAACCTTTAGCACTTTATCTATTTTTTTTAAGTGCTTGATCAGGTGTGGGTTCCATACTGGTGCTGCATACTCTAATATGGGTTTGACATACACGATGTACGTGTGCAGAGTCTTGAATGATTTCTCAGTTGTCGAAACACTATCCTTAGGTTTGCCAGACGCCCATATGTTGCAGCAGTTATTTGGTGCCTCAGGAGATGTGCTCGGTATTATACTCACCCCAAGATCCATTTTTTTTTAGTGAGATTTGCAGTCTTTCACCCCCTAGCCTGTACTCTGTCTGCGGTTTCTTTCACCTTCTCCAATCACCATGCCGTTACATTTGGTGGGGTTAAACTCCAGGAGCCAGTTGTTGGACAAGGCTTGTAGCTTGTCCCACCTGATCCTCATTCACTTGAATTCTCCGCATTAGTTTCACATCATGTATGTGTGTGTGTTTGTACTCACTGAGTTGTATACACCAAGCTGTGTTTTGCGAAGGTTGAGACTCAGTTCCTGGCTCGTCTCCTAGACCACTTTGATCGGCTTCACTGATTTCTGGCCTCTTGATCCTTATCATATCTACTACTGAAGCTGTGCATTGAGTTTATCTAAAGAAATACTTCTTTACATCCCTATGATTCATCTGTTTTTACGGCTTCAACATGAGCTCCCTTCATCCTGGTCCTCTTAATTCAATTTGTCTTTATCTTCCCTATAAACTTTCCCTAAGATTTTGTACGTCGTAATCATGTCCTCAAGTGTCCTTCGCTCCACCAAGGCAGATGCAGTACCTTCAAGCTCTCCTCACAGAGCATTCCTCTGACTTCTGGTATTAGTCTGACTGCAAACCTTTGAGCCTTTTCGAGTTTCTTCACGTGTTTTACAAGGTATCTACGCCATGCTGGGACCACGGGGTATCTACGCCATGTTGGGACCACGTGGTGTCTACGCCATGCTGGGACCACGTGGTGTCTACGCCATGCTGGGACCACAAGGTGTCTACGCCATGCTGGGACCACAAGGTGTCTACGCCATGCTGGGACCACAAGGTGTCTACGCCATGCTGGGACCACAAGGTGTCTACGCCATGCTGGGACCACAAGGTGTCTACGCCATGCTGGGACCACAAGGTGTCTACGCCATGCTGGGACCACATGCTCAATGATGGCCCTAACATATGTCGCGCATAAAGTTCTGAAGGATTAAAGAGCTTAAAGGCGAAATACCGTGACTTGAACGATACACAGATAACCCGCTCAAATGAGAGGAGCGAAACGTCGTGGTAAGCTCCTCTCTCCTTTGTACGGGTTGTTTTTGTATTGTTCTGAAGGATTCTTTGTAGAAGTTCCTGAATGCTGTTCTTTGCGTTGCATTTGCAGCTGAGGTTATACGGTTTGTTTAATTCCGGCGATGTTAGGCATTATGTTTACTCTCAGGTCTTTTGCACTCTCTCTTTACTCTTTCTCTCTCTCTCTCTCTCTCTCTCTCTCTCTCTCTCTCTCTCTCTCTCTCTCTCTCTCTCTCTCTCTCTCCACCTATGCTGTATCCAGTATACGGTCTAATGTTTCATTTGGCAGAATTGAACTCGAGATGCCACTTGTTTGACCACATCTTCAGTCTGTTGAGGTCTTTCTGGACTTCATCATTATCATCTCCATCTCCTGGTCTTCATCTTTCTCACTAGTTGTACTTCGTCAGGAAAAAGTGACACAAGGACTGGGTGACCTCTGGCAGGGACTGGGTGACCTCTGGCAGGGACTGGGTGACCTCTGGCAGGTCGTTCATGAGTGCCACAAACAGCAATGGTCCCAGTGGTGATCCTTGCGCAACTCTACTTATTACTCTCTTGCTGTTAAAATAATCAATATATTCAATCAATAGTTGTAATCATAACCATAATTTTTAGAGGGGTGGACGGGTAAGCCAGCGGAAGGCCTCGGTCAGATGACCAAAAGCTCTAGTTGCGGGTCATCATATGACCAAGACCCGCGTCAGGAAATACTTGTCCTGTTTCCTGACAAATATCTAAGGGGTTGTTTTTTCGGAATTACATAATTTCTGAACAAGATTTCCATTGAAATAATCTCTCACCAACCAGATCCTGTTTTGTTTGTGTTGTTGTGTGTGTGTGTGTGTGTGTGTGTGTGTGTGTGTGTGTGTGTGTGTGTGTGTGTGTCTTGTGTTGTTTGTGTGTGTGTGTGTGTTGTGTGTTGTGTGCTGTTTGTGTTGTGGTGTGTTTTGTGTGTTTGTTTGTGGTTTGTGGATTTGTTTTTTATTTGTGTGTGATGTGTGTGTGTGTGTGTGTGTGTGTGTGTGTGTGTGTGTGTGTGTGTGTGTGTGTGTGTGTGTGTGTGTGTGTGTGTGTGTGTGTGTGTGTGTGTGTGTGTGTGTGTGTGTGTGTGTGTGTGTGTGTGTGTGTGTGTGTGTGTGTGTGTGTGTGTGTGTGTGTGTGTGTGTGTGTGTGTGTGTGTGTGTATGTCGTGTGTGTGTGTGTGTGGTGTGTGTGTGTGTGTGGTGTGTGTGTGTGATGTCGTGTGTGTGTCGTGTGGTGTGTGTGTGTGTGTTGTGTGTGTGTGTGTGCTGTGTGTGATGTGTGTGTGTGTATGTGTGTGTGTTGTGTGTGTGTGTGTGTGCTGTGTGTGCCTTCATTCTCAGGTGGGTAGTCTTGTGTGAAACTGTTGTTTTCTCAATTTCTTGATGTTGCAGGTGTGGTTGTACTGGTGTGTTGTAATGTGGGCTGACGTCAGGTGTACTCACCATATACTCATTCTAGTCTTTAAACTGCATTTCTCAAATTCTGACATGTGACAGGTTACTACGTGCTGCATAAAAGGCCTGACGTACGTTACAATATCATATATTTCTCCTTACTAAGATGTCTTAAAGTTAGTCTTAAATTTGCCAAACGCACATTTGCTGCGGAAGTTATTTGCTTGATATGCACCTCAAGTGATATACTACCTGGAGAATGTTTCGGGGGTCAACGCCCCCGCGGTCCGTTCCTTGACTAGTCCTGATCAACCAGGTTGTTACTGCATTCCAACGTACGAACCACAGCCTGGCTGGTCAGGCACTGACTTTAGGTATCTGTCTATCTTCCTCTTAAAGACTGCTATGGGTCTATTGGCAATCTCTCTTATATATGCTGGGAGGTAGTTGAACAGTCTTTGGCCCCTGACACTTATTGTGTAGTCTCTTAGTGTACTCAAGCCGCCCCTGGTTTTCATTGGGGGGATGTTGCACTGCCTGCCGAGTCTTTTGCTTATGTAGGGAGGGATTTCCGTGTGCTGATTTTTTCAGGTGTAAATTATAATGTATCTTTCTCGCCTGCATTCCAAGGAGCACAGTAATTGAGGTGCTTGACTTTATTTATACTTGCAGTCAAAGTTTTCTGTATATTCTCCAGATCTTCAATTTCACCTGCCTTGAAAGGGGTCGTTAATGTATAGCAGTATTCCAGCATAAAGGAAACAAGTGACTTAAAAATGATCATCATTGGCTTGGCATCTCTTGTTCTGAAGGTTCTTATTTATCCATTCTATCATTTTTCTAGCAGATGTGATAAAGACATTGTTGTGATCTTTGAAAGTGAGATTCTCTGACATTATCACTCCCAGGTCATTTACATTAGTTTTTCGATCCATTGTGTGTTAGAATTTGTTTTAAACTCCTATCTAGTTTTTATTTTCTTAGGTTTTTTCATAGCGGAGTATTTGAAATTTGTCTCAGTGGACTCTCTTGCACTCTCTTGCTCCGTATAATACTTACCTTAAGGTCTTCTTTGTCCTTCCTCAAACTTCATAACCTGCGGCCTCTCCAGATCCATTTGTAGCCTTTCATGGTTTTCGTCTGCTTCTATTCTCCTCATTAGTTTCACATCTTCAAGCAGGAATATCTCTGACTATCCCTCCCGTTATGTTATTCACGAGTGCAAGAAGTAGCAGCTAGCACTGATCCTTGGGGAACCCCGCACTTCACCCATCCCAACATTTCTTCATGGACAATCACTCGTTGTTTCCTTTCTGTCAGGTATCCCTTCATTCACTGTAATGCTTTCCCAGTTTTGTTGCGAGTCTTGTTGCAAACCACTGGGCTTCCTCTAGTTCTGAATATGTTCTCTCGGGCGGGGGCTCCATGCTGGTGCTGCATACTCCGTGATATGCCGGACAAATATCGTGTAGAGAGACTTGAAAGTCTTTTTTTTTTTTAATCTTCTGAAAGCAGTTCTGAGATTAGCTTCCATCGCAGCTGGTGCACATGTCAGGTGGTACATGCGCATCTCTGGTGCTGTGATGCGCACTCTCAGTTCTTCATCTCGTAATATTTACATATTCTCGCCTCTTAATCTGGTTTACGTGTCTGGTCGCTTCTCTCCAGCCCCAAGTTTCATCAGCTTTTGATTGTATTAAACTCCAGTAACCACTGTTTTTACCACTTCTTTCTTCATTTATTTTCCTTCTTTTTCTTCTTCTTGATCTTCTTTCTTCTTTTATTTCTTGGTTACATAATCTCCTGATATATCTACGCATCACCCCTGGCGTCCCACATTATGAAGGCAACATATACTTAGCGTCTGGCCAGCTGTCTGCATTCACTAACGTACGCTTCGTGTGTGTGTGTCTGCATACGTGCGCGCGTGCGTGCGGATGGGCAGGCGTGGGTGCGCGCGTGCGTGCGGATGGGCAGGCGTTCGTGCGCGCGGGCGTGCTGGTAGATACATCTATCAGGTCTGGCTACCTCGTCCGCTCAACTTTCTTCACCTATTTATATCCAGTTCACAAGCATGGTAAACTTTGTATTAAACCAAAATTTTTGCCAACTTACACGAGCCTGTGTGTGTGTGTGTGTGTGTGTGTGTTAGTTACTATTTTGTCCTAGGCACATGTCAATTAGACACTAGGCCTGTTGTATGTATGTGTGTGTATGTGTGTGTATGTGTATGTAAGGAAACACTTCGAAATGTTTCTGCCCCACCGGGAATTGAACCCGGCCCCTCCGTGCGTGAAGCAAGAGCTTTACCACTGTGTGTGTGTGTGTGTGTGTGTGTGTACTCACCTATTTGTACTCACCTATTTGTGGTTGCAGGGGTCGAGTCATAGCTCCTGGCCCCGCCTCTTCACTGATTGCTACTAGGTCCTCTCTCTCCCTGCTCCATGAGCTTTATCAAACCTAGTCTTAAAACTATGTATGGTTCCTGCCTCCACTATGTCGCTTTCTAAGCTATTCCACTTCCTGACAACTCTATGACTGAAGAAATACTTCCTAACATCCCTTTGACTCATAGGAGTCTTCAACTTCCAATTATGACCCCTTGTTTCTGTGTCCCCTCTCTGGAACATCTTGTCTCTGTCCACCTTATCTATTCCTCGCAGTATTTTATATGTCGTTATCATGTCTCCCCTAACCCTCCTGTCCTCTAGTGTCGTCAGGCCGATTTCCCTTAACCTTTCTTCGTAGGACAATCCCCTTAGCTCTGGGACTAGTCTTGTTGCAAACCTTTGCACTTTCTCTAATTTCTTGACGTGCTTGACCAGGTGTGGGTTCCAAACCGGTGCTGCATACTCCAGTATGCAGTGTGTGTGTGTGTGTGTGTGTGTGTGTGTGTGTGTGTGTGTGTGTGTGTGCTTACCACCACTTAAACTGGATCACTTTCACAACCCTCTACCGAACACCAGTAAAGTAATGTTCACAGTATTTTCTTTATATGAAGATCAAGTCATCCCACAGCCTGTTTATAATAATAATAATAATAATAATAATAATAATAATAATAATAATAATAATAATAATAATAATAATAATGATAATCTTTATTTCTACAAGTACATTACAGACTAAGCTGACATTGATGACATATTACATAGAAAGTCCCTGGTTATGCAGAGCATTTCGGGCAACTTAGGGTAATCTTGTCCCCCAGGATGCGACCCACACCTGTCGGCTAATGCTTGTATGGTATCTCTAGCCCAGTAGTTGCTACGGTTAATTTTCCAATCCATTTCTTTGACGGTCGAATGTCACGGCGGTCCTACATCTCTAAAGCCAACTGTCTTACTCGGTCGAGACTGCTTGAAACTTTGTCTACTTTCATTTGGAAGATGTCATGCAACTCTAATTCTTTCTCAGTTAAACTACGTAGGCCAAAAATATATCTCAGCTTCCCACCTGCTCTTAATAAATTCGATACCTTTTATCATTAGGAATTCAAATTATGTTGTAATAAACAAGTGTTAATGGATAGACAGAAGGGTGGACGGGAAGGGAAGACCTCGAACCGCAGCTGGTAAATTGACAGTCCAACGTTCTGTCATCTCGACTACATTCCGTCAGAGGCATCAACTGTAACCCAACTGAACGTCTTCCCTCGGCTCTTCCTGATAGAAACCTGGGTAGCCGAGACGGTACAACATCGGAATGTCAATTTACTGGCCGCGGTTCGCCTCTCTCTCTCCCCATCCCCCGGGTCCATCCTTCTTTTTATCCATTAGGAATTATGTTTGCTTTTACCATCCATTTAGTCTTTCCCCTGTCTTGATATTCTATACAGAAGCAACATATCTTCTGGGCAGGATCGCTGCCATGATTACTACCTTCGTTTTTTTGTTCGCGTCCGTGAATTTCACGCTTATAAACCAAAATAATTGCAGATGTCAGTATTGAATTCACTTAATCGTCAATCTCATTTGTTACGATCCTTTAGTCTTTGAATTTGATCTCTGGCAATGTTTTGGATTTGCCACTTCTTGCGTTCCCTCTATATCATGCTGTTACCTCCCTACTTGAAAAGTTTTAGCGATTCACATCCGCTCCTTCACGGCTCTTTGCCGAAGGCTAACATATCTGTCACCAGCTCGAGGTCACTCTTTTGCCGGGTCACCAGATTGGAAGAGACCCGGGCAGGGGTCCATGCCGGTGAATCACCTAGAATAGCTCACTCTTTGTTGAATACTATTAGTTGCAGTCTCATGATATAGCGGTATATACCAAAAGTTCCAAATGTTCAGGTGGCATAGGTGGCATCGAGTACCAGCTGTCTTCCCAAACTGAGGAACCCAATGACATTTGATACGGTACTTCATCATTGTCACAATAAAACTGTAAGTCACTCTCGTTACTATCATACTCAATGCACCTAATTTACTTTATTATTCAGTGCTGTTTTATTTTCTCAGGGTGCTTTACACGTTATCCAGAATTATGACTCCCCACGTACACACATTCATCGTATCGCTTTCTTCTTGGTTCCTGGACACACTGGCGTTTAATGTAACAACACGTTGACTCATCTACCATTTTCTGGCAGGATTTATACTGCCCTTAATTATCAGGTTATGCTTCACTATTATTACCACTAAACCATGTATACGAAACTTACATATTCTTGGTCATGTGGCCAACATGATATCTAATGTTAAATTTGACGCCTATGGTTTGACGGTTTCTGTAAAATATATAAGGACAGTGGTAGTATATGCTGTTGTAAATGGTAATGAAAATATAGTTACAAGTCTCTGAGGTCTGCGGCAAAAGGCATATTAGTGACCTCAACGTCAAGTGACGCTAGAGTTACACCGCAAATGTGGGCAGAGTTTGGTGTCAAGTCCTTGAGGAATTCTTGTGGCCCAGAAGTGTTTAGTCTTCCCCGGCTAAGTGAACACCAGGCCGTCCCGTGTTCTCGGTATTTCACTCATGTATCTCTCTTCAGTGAAGGGCCATTAAAGTTATTTACTTTACGCAAGAGCTCACTACTAAGAGTTGGGTTTTGTGCCTAAAGTATCGCTAAAAACTGTTGTTGTCAATTCATTAACTTTTTATTGGCGGCTCTGTGTTGCCTCTCTCTCCTCCGGGTCTTGCCTGCTGTCTCACCTCCATATTTTATATTCATTTAACCAGTATAAATCTTTTCTCGTGGAGAGTCTGTTCCTTTCAAGATCAGACACACGTTTCCTCTCCTAGCTAAGACAGTATCAGTCCCTTTCTTTATATATTTTCTTTATCTACTGGCACTTGCTTTGACCGTGATTCAGATTTTTACTATACTTGAACTACTAGAATTATACTCCTACTAGCTAGTACTACACACACACAGGGAGAGTGACCCAGTAGCGGCCAGTGAAGAGGCGGGGCCAGGAGCTGTCACTCGACCCCTGCGACCACAACTAGGTGAGTACAACTAGGTGAGTACAATACTAGTACTCATCACACACACAATACTAGTACTCATCACACTCACAATACTAGTACTCATCACACTCACAATACTAGTACTCATCACACACACAATACTAGTACTCATCACACTCACAATACTAGTACTCATCACACTCACAATACTAGTACTCATCACACTCACAATACTAGTACTCATCACACTCACAATACTAGTACTACACTCACACTATATATTTTAATGGTTATAAAGTACCGAGAAGTTGAAGAGGACACAGACGCAACATTCTGGTGTCATTACTGACCTAACACTTCTTCTGCGCAGCAGACTTTTTTACTGCACTTCAGAGGCAACTTTTATACTGGAGTCAGTGCAAAAAAAATGGGGAGGTTATTTTAACGTGTTCAGCCTTGAAGAGCTGAACATATGCAATCATTTCTGATGTGAATGTGTATATACTCACCTAGTTGTACTCACCTAGTTGTGGTTGCAGGGGTCGAATCACAGCTCCTGGCCCCGCCTTTTCACTGGCCGCTACTGGGTCACTCTCCCTGCGTCATGAGCTTTATCATACCTCTGCTTAAAGCTATGTATGGAGCCTGCCTCCACTACATCGCTTCCTAAACTATTCCACTTCCGACTACTCTGTGACTGAAGAAATACTTCCTAACATCACTATGATTCATCTGAGTCTTCAGCGTCCAACTGTGTCCCCTTGTTGCTGTGTCCCATCTCTGGGACATTCTGTCTCTGTCCACTTTGTAAATTCCTCTCAGTATCTTATATGTTGTTATCATGTCCCCATATCTCTCCTGTCCTCTAGTGTCGTCAGGTCGATTTCCC
This sequence comes from Cherax destructor, assembly GCA_009830355.1. Classification (NCBI taxonomy): domain Eukaryota; kingdom Metazoa; phylum Arthropoda; class Malacostraca; order Decapoda; family Parastacidae; genus Cherax; species Cherax destructor. The sequence continues at coordinate 411,405 of WNWK01000326.1, read as the reverse complement.
TTAACCTCTCCTCGTAGGACATACCCCTTAGCTCCGGGACTAGTCTTGTTGCAAACCTTTGCACTTTCTCGAGCTTCTTCACGTGCTTGGCTAGGTGTGGGTTCCAAACTGGTGCTGCATACTCCAGTATGGGCCTAACGTACACAGTGTACAGGGTCCTGAACGATTCTTTATTAAGATGTCGGAATGCTGTTCTTAGGTTTGCTAGGCGCCCGTATGCTGCAGCAGTTATTTGGTTGATGTGCGCCTCAGGAGATGTACCTGGTGTTATACTCACCCCAAAATCTTTATCCTTGATTGAGGTTTGCAGTCTCTGGCCCCCTAGACTGTACTCCGTCTGCGGTCTTCTTTGTCCTTCCCCAATCTTCATGACTTTGCCCTTGGTGGGGTTGAACTCCAGGAGCCAGGTGCTGGACCAGGCTTGCAGCCTGTCCAGATCCCTTTGTAGTTCTGCCTGGTCCTCGTCCGATTGAATTCTTCTCATCAACTTCACATCATCTGCAAACAGGGACACTTCGGAGTCTATTCCTTCCGTCATGTCGTTCACAAAAACCAGAAACAGCACTGGTCCCAGAACTGACCCCTGTGGAACCCCGCTCGTCACCGGCGCCCACTCTGACACCTCACCACGTACCATGACTCGCTGCTGTCTTCCTGACAGGTATTCACTGATCCATTGTAGTGCCTTCCCTGTTACGCCTGGCTGGTCCTCCAGCTTCTGCACTAATCTCTTGTGTGGAACTGTGTCAAACGCCTTCTTACAATCCAAGAATATGCAATCTACCCACCCTCTCTCTCTTGTCTTATTGATGTCACCCTGTCGTAGAACTCCAGTAGGTTTGTGACACAGGATTTCCCGTCCCTGAAACCGTGCTGGCTGTCGTTGATAAGCTCATTCCTTTCTAGGTGCTCCACCACTCTTCTCCTGACTATCTTCTCCATGTGTGTGTGTGTGTGTGTGTGTTAGTTACCATTTTGTCCTAGGCACATGTCGATTAGACACTAGGCCTGTTGTATATATGTGTGTGTGTGTAAGGAAACACTTCGAAATGTTTCCGCCCCGCCGGGAATAGAACCCGGGCCCTCCGTGCGTGAAGCGAGAGCTTTAGCCACCAGGCCACCGGGGGTGTATGTGTGTGTGTGTGTGTGTGTACTCACCTAGTTGTGGTTGCAGGGGTCGAGTCATAGCTCCTGGCCCCGCCTCTTCACTGGCCGCTACTGGGTCAATCTCCCTGCGCCATGAGCCTTATCATACCTCTTCTTAAAGCTATGTATGGAGCCTGCCTCCACTACATCACTTTCCAAACTATTCCACTTCCCGACCACTCTGTGACTGAAGAAATACTTCCTAACATCTCTGTGATTCATCTGAGTCTTCAACTTCCAACTGTGTCCCCTTGTTGCTGTGTCCCATCTCTGGAACATTCTGTGTGTGTGTGTGTGTGTGTGTGTGTGTGTGTGTGTGTGTGTGTGTGTGTGTGTGTGACTCACCTAGTTGTACTCACCTAGTTGTGGTTGCAGGGGTAGATTTACAGCACCTGGCCCCGCCTCTTCGCTGGTCGCTACTAGGTCTACTCTCCCTGTTCCATGAGCTTTATCGTATCTCTTCCTAAACCTATGTATGGATCCTGCCTCCATTCCTTTGACTCATCTGAGTTTTCAACTTCCAGTTGTGACCCCTTGTTGCTGTGTCCCATCTCTGAAACATTCTGTCCCTATCCACCTTGCCAATTCCTCTCAGTTTTTTGTATGTCGTTATCATGTCCCCCCTATCCCTCCTGTCCACCAGTGTTGTCAGGTTGAGTCCCCTTAACCTCTCCTCGTTGAACATACCCCCTTAGCTCCGGGACTAGTCTTGTTGCAAACCTTGCACTTTTTCTAATTTCTTGACCCAGCTTTCTCCACCTGACTATATCCTATAAATATTCATGTTACTCTTTTTCCAGGTAGATCTGTCTGTGACTCGATAAAGCCCACTGCGTGGGCGAAACGTTGTCAATAAAGGATCACATTATACTGCTTATGTGTTTATTTTTCCAATTTCTTGACGTGTTTGATTAGGCGTCTATTCCATACTGGTGCTACATACTCCAATATGGGCCTGATATACACGGTGTACAGAGTCTTGAATGAGTCCTTACTCAGGTATGGAAACGCTATTCATAGGTTTGTCAGGCACCCATGTGTTGCAGCAGTTATTTGCTTGATGTTCGCCTAAGGAGATGTGCTTGGTATTATACTCACCCTACCTAAGATCCTTTTCCTTGAGTGAGATTTGCAGTCTTTGGCCCTCTAGCATGTACTCTGTCTGCCGTCTTCTTTGACCTTCCCCAATCTTCATGACTCTGCACTTGGTGGGGTTAAGCTCCAGGAGCCAGTTGTTGGACTAGGCTTGCAGCCTGTCCAGATCCCTTTGTAGTCCTATCTGGTGTGTGTGTGTGTGTGTGTGTGTGTGTGTGTGTGTGTAGATCTGTTCTGTGTGTATATGCTAGTCTGGTGTATGTCTGTTTGTCTATTATGTGTATATGTTGGTCTGGTGTGTATATGTAGGTCTGGTGTGTGTGTTTATGTAGGTCTAGTAAGAGTGTATATAGATTTGTTGCATGATTATAGGTCTGGAATTTTTATGTTGTAGTGTATGTAGATCTTGCGAGTGTGTGTATGTCTGGTGTGTGTGTATGTCTGGCGCAAGTAGTTGTGGTGTATGTATGTAGGTCTGGAGAGTGTATGTGAGTCCAGTGCATGTATGTTGGTTGATGTATGTGTGTATATAACGATCCTGTATGTTTATGTAGGTCTGGTGGGTGTATGACGGTCTGGTGTTTGTATGTCGGCCACGTGTGTGTATGTTGATCTGGTGAGTGTATGTAGTACTGAAGTGTGTATATTGGTCTGATGTGTGAATGTTGGTGTGGTGTATGTATGTATATAGGGCTGGTATGTGTCAACATTGATGGACTGATTACATCGATTTAAGGCTAAGGGACTGATTACCTCAAACTCTTCCTGTTCTTCACCATTCTCCTCTGTATGGACTGATGAAGCCACTGTGTGGTGAAACGTATCCTCAATAAAGACACCCAAGTATTTCACATGTGTCTAATCTATCACCTGAACATGTTATTTTGGATTTTCTGGGGATGAAAATCCCGACAATTCGTAGTGTGATCCTTTGGTTTTTCCGTACCATCGGGACTGCAAATGTCACGCAAGACTTCCTTCCAGCACACCAGTCACGCCAGGAGCTAGAGCAATCACACAGCAGCGATGAGGAGCTACTAGCACGTTGAGAGACAACACAATAAGTGTCAGGGGCCCAAGACTGTTCATCTGCCTCCTAGCATACATAAGGAGGATTACCAATAGACCCCTGGCTGTCTTCAAGCAGGTACTGGACAGGCACCTAAAGTCGGTACCTGACCAGCCGGGCTGTGGTTCGTACGTCGGACTACGTGCGGCCAGCAGTAACAGCCTGGTTGATCAGCCTCTGATCTACCATGATGACTGGTCACAGACCGGGCCGCGGGGGCGTTGACCCCCCCGGAACTCTCTCCAGGTAAACTCCAGGCAAAATAAAGCCGACACACATTAAACAAAACAAATAATACTGTCGTTTAACTAATAACGAGGGATTATGGGCTTATAACTTGGAAGATGAAAATACCACTTTTCCACAAAACTCCAATAGACCCACAAATCCTCTTCCAAAGAATGACAAAGTACTTGGTAGACAATTATAAACAAATGAAAAGTGAGGGTGGGAGGGAGGGGGTTGTATTTGAGAGAAACTGCGCATGTTGCACCAGAACCAACTTCACATTTGTATTCATCGTCCCAAAAAATAGTTAGAAAAAATATGTTTTAAACGAGAACTGAAAACTTTGTTGATCAGAGTTACTATTATTATTATTATTACGTATAATTATAATAATAATAATAATAATAATAATAATAATAATAATAATAATAATAATAATAATAATAATAATAATAATAATAATTATTATTATTATTATTATTATATTAATGAGGAGGCTTCCAAGTTATAAAGAGTGCCAGTGAACGCATCCATAAATGGTTGTCATGGTGCTGTTCAACATGATTTTGAGTGGAGGTAAAAACCTCACACTTGTCAGTGGGTGGGTGAGTGTTCGGGTGGGTGTGGGTGTGGATGGGTGAGTGGGTGGGTGGGTGAGTTGGTGGGTGGGCATGAAGGTCATGGAGTGCATTACATAGCCACAGCAAATTACTGATGTGCTGTGATGGGATTTTTTGCTAGGGTAACTGTAGTTACTTGTTGCCAAGGGCACTTGTCGATAGACTCTTGGTCTGTTAGTTAGTTAGTTACCATTTTGTCCTAGGCACATGTCAATTAGACACTAGGCCTGTTGTATATATATGTGTGTGTGTATGTGTATGTAAGGAAACACTTCGAAATGTTTCTGCCCCACCGGGAATTGAACCCGGCCCCTCCGTGCGTGAAGCAAGAGCTTTACCCACTAGGCCACTGGGGGCTGTGTAGTGTGTGTGTGTGTGTGTGTGTGTGTGTGTGTGTGTGTGTGTGTGTGTGTGTGTGTGTGTGTGTGTGTGTGTGTGTGTGTGTGTGTGTGTGTGTGCTTTGATGTGGCAGCTATAGACGGTTGGTTGGTTAATGGGGTTTAAAGCTTATCGACCACAAGGGGGTCATTAAGGTTGCCCATTAACCTTTTCACCATCAGACTAGGATACTTCCAGCCCTAAAATAGGGATTAAACCTGAATTACATCCCTCAGGATATGTCTGAACTGCAGACAAGAAACCTCTAAGAATCCAGCCGATGTTCAACGGGTGTTCACCCTGTGTTCAGCTGCCAGATCCCTCCAGGGGCCACAGCAAGTTGTCCAGTCAGCATAACCGTTGTCAGTTAATTTGTAATTATTAAATTCACTCAAGCCAAACGCTGGAGAAAATACCAGTCGTTGTTTTATAACTGTCTCCAGTGTAACATTAGTCTGAGCGACTGAGAGGTGTGTGTGATGAGCTGATCTCTGTCTGCAAATGTGACACCTTCTACGACGTCTGCACCTCTCCTGTCTACAGTATATAAGCTACCTCTTCGCACATATGCTGTATTATATTCAAGATTGATGGACTGACAACATCGACTCCTCCTGTTCTTCACGATTCTCCTTTGTATGGACTGATGAAGCCACTGTGTGGCGAAACGTTTCCTCAATAAAGATACCCAAGTGTTGCATATGTGTCTAATTTACCATACTGTCAGGAGCTGACATCTTCACCTCCTCCAGTAATGATGCTGTCAGGTGCTGACATCTTCACCTCCTCCAGTAATGATACTGTCAGGTGCTGACATCTTCACCTCCTCCAGTAATGATGCTGTCAGGAGCTGACCTCCTCCAGTAATGATACTGAAGCAGGTCAGGAGCTTCTAGGTCTGCCTGACAGACAACAAACGGATGGAAAGTATTACATGCCTAGTAAATGTCGGTATAATGTGTATATGCCTACATGAATGTAAGCATATACACATTATACATATATCTGTGTATACAGATACACATACATGCATACACGTAACAACACATTCACATATTAGGAAGAAATTAGCAAATTTATATAAGAGTTGGGAAAGTGGAGAAATAAGAGAAGTTAAGATGGCGCACAGAGGAAGAATAACACTAGGGGGGAGGGGGTTAGAAACACTCATAGGGAGCATAACAGGAAGAAAAGAAACAAATATATTGTATTACTCTGGTGTGCCAGGAATACTACTGCAGACTAAGGCAGATGAGGAAGCATCAAAATTGCAGAACACAGCAAGCAAGGCAGACTCAGTGACACTCAGTGCTACTTCTTGTACTGGTGCTGGTTCCCATGCTGGTGCTGAGGATGGCATTAGTGCAGCAGCTTTAGAAACCTCCGGTGTTCTGTTCTAGAAACCTCTGGTTTATGTTGCTGGTTCTGTTACTGAAGATGGTCCTGTTGCAGATCTAGAAATTCCACCAGTTCTCAACCTAACCCCCACAAATTTCAACCAACAGAGAACAGAATGGTGCAAATTCTTTGCTTGGGGTGGGGCGAAACGTCCCCTCAATACAGTGGGCGGCACCTTCATCACGCCTCACTTAAACATGTGCAACATCTGGGCATCTTTATTGTAGACGTTTCGCCAACTAGTGGCTTTATCGATACAAATTCAAGGACATAATTGGAAGACAGTGGAATTAAATACAAAAGATGAAGTATTCAGTCCCTCATCCTTGGAGTTGGTGAAGAGCACCGTAGTCTTGAAGACTCTGGAGCACAGGCATAAGAACATAAGAACATAAGAAAGGAGGAACACTGCAGCAGGCCTGTTGGCCCATACTAGGCAGGTCCTTCACAATCCGTCCCACTAACAGAATATTTGCTCAACCCAATTTTCAATGCTACCCAAGAAATAAGCTTTGACAATTCTACCCACTCATGCGCGAGTCCCACTCAAATCCAACCCCTCTCACTCATGAATTTATCCAACCTAAATTTGAAACTACACAAGGTCCTAGCTTCAATAACCCTACTAGGCAGACTGTTCCACTCATCAACTACCCTATTTCCAAACCAATACTTTCCTATATCCTTTCTAAATCTAAACTTATCTAACTTGAATCCATTATTGCGGGTTCTCTCTTGGAGAGATACCCTCAAGACCTTATTTATATCCCCTTTGTTAATACCCATTTTCCACTTGTATACCTCGATCATGTCTCCCTCATTCTACGTCTTACAAGTGAATGTAATTTAAGGGTCTTCAATCTTTCTTCGTAAGTAAGATTTCTAATGCTATGTATTAATTTAGTCATTCTACGCTGAATGTTTTCTAACAAATTTATGTCCATTCTGTAATATGGAGACCAGAACTGAGCTGCGTAATCTAGGTGAGGCCTTACTAATGATGTATAAAGCTGTAATATAACCTCTGGACTTCTGTTGCTAACACTTCTTGATATAAATCCCAGTAATCTATTTGCCTTATTACGTACGCTTAGGCATTGCTGTCTTGGTTTAAGGTTGCTGCTTACCATCACCCCCAAGTCCTTCTCGCAATCTGTATGGCTAAGTTCTACGTTATTTAACTTATAAGTGCTTGGGTTATGGACACTCCGAGCTTTAGAACTTTGCATTTATCTACATTGAACTGCATCTGCCATTTTTCTGACCAGGAATTGAGTTTGTCTAAATCCTCCTGTAGTTCACTGACATCTACGTCTGAATCGATTATCCTACCTATCTTCGTGTCATCAGCGAATTTGCTCATATCACTAGAAATTCCCTCGTCAAGGTCATTTATATATATTATAAACAACAACGGGCCCAAAACCGATCCCTGTGGAACGCCACTTGTTACAGATCCCCACTCAGATTTAAACCCATTAATGCACACCCTCTGCTTCCTATTGGTGAGCCATGACTCGATCCATGAAAACACTTTTCCCCCAATGCCATGAGCAGCCACTTTCTTTAACAGTCTCTGATGTGGTACTCTATCAAAAGCCTTACTAAAATCCAAATAAACAATATCGAATTCTTTATCATGATCAACTGCCTCAAAAGCCTTACTGAAAAAGTTAATAAATTAGTTAGGCAGGAACGGCCCCTGGTGAATCCATGTTGAGTATCATTAATCAAATTATGCCTATCGAGATGGCTTCTTATGTTATCAGCTATAATCGACTCTAATAATTTGCCTACAATTGATGTTAGACTTATTGGGCGGTAATTTGATGGTAACGACTTGTCCCCTGCTTTAAAAATAGGAATTACATTAGCCATCTTCCACGTATCAGACACTACACCTGTTTGAAGAGATAGGTTAAAAATGTTAGTTAAGGGTTCACAGAGTTCAATTTTGCATTCCTTAAGAACCCTTGAAAAAAGCTCATCAGGGCCTGGCGATTTATTTTGCTTCAAACGGTCTATCTGTTTGATAACTATTTCGCTAGTGACTGTGATACTACATAATTTATCTTCTTCAGGCCTACTAAAATACCTAATTCTTGGGATATTATTAGTGTCTTCCTGAGTGAAAACCGAGAGAAAATAATTATTAAAAATAGAGCACATTTCATTATCTTTTAAGTGAGCTTTGTCCACAGCTGGAGCTTTTGGTCATTTGACCGAGGCCTTCCGCTGGCTTACCTGTCCACCCCTTTAAAAATTATGGTCATAGTTTTAACCATTTTTTTTGTTATGAAGCACAGGCAAGAAAGCTGGAGCTTATATACTGGAGTCAGGTGGTGAGGGACGTGTAGCACACGAAGACACTGAGCCACTGACATTCTATTGTTGATGGTACTCTGGACGTTCCTTTGCCACAGTACATTACAAAGTTTCGTGATCAGCAGACAGAGGACTGAGCCCGCAACACTCCACGCCCTGGACGATTCCCATCCACTTTTAAAGCTACATATAAATATAAATAAATGTAGAAACACTTGATGACATAGTCATGGAGGAACACTGCAACAAGCCTACTGGCCCATGAAAATAAATGGTATAAAATACCGACACAATGGAAAAATAAACACATGAACAGTATAATGTGATCCTTTATTGACAACATTTCGCCCACGCAGTGGGCTTTATCGAGTCACAGACAGATCTACCTGGAAACTGAGTTACATGAATATGTATAGGGTATAGTCAGGTGGAGAATGCTGGGTAGCTTTCTCCACCTGACCCAGCATTCTCCACCTGACTATACCCTATATATATTCATGTAACTTAATTTCCAGGTAGATCTGTCTGTGACTCGATAAAGCCCACTGCATGGGCGAAACGTTGTCAATAAAGGATCACATTATACTGTTCATATGTTTATTTTTCTACTGGCCCATGCTAGGCAGGTCCTTTTCAAACTCAAACCTGCTTAACAAAAATATTTCACCAACCCATTTTCAACGGTACATGTTATGGAACAAATACTCTTCTCCAGGCTGAGGGACTGACCACCTCACAACTACGTCTTCAATAGTGATGGACTGACTACATCGTCTTCACATCTCTTCCGCTTCTACCAACTTTTCTGTACTCGACTGAAGAAGTCTACTGTGTAGGAGAAACGTTTCGGAATAAAGATGGTGAAGTGTTGCACATGCGTCTTACCAACCTATTAACTCATGTTCAAGTCCCACTCGAATCCAACTCCTCTCACTCATGTATTTTATTTTGTTTATTAAGACATCGGCAGTTTCCCACCAAGACAAGGTGACGCTTTCATCATCATTCACTCCATCACTGTCTTGCCAGAGGTGCGCCGACACACACCTCCTTCATGTATTTATCTAACCTATATTTGAAGCTGCGCTATTTCACAACGTTTCGGCACCCGTGGCGAAACGTTTCCTCAAATATATGTCCTGAACTGTACATAAGTGTCTTTTTCCATACAAGAATTACTAAACCCGTAAGGGCTAAACAGCGCCTGGTTAATGTTCTCTCCCTTGGATTAAATCCCCTCCCATTACTTCCCAATTCCCTGGCGCTTTCCCTATGGGTTTCGCGTTTCCATATATAGGTGGATGGGAATGGTTGGTTTTTGAGAAGGACTTGCCTAGTATGGGCCAGTAGGCCTACTGCGGTGTTCCTCCGTTCTTACGTGGGGCGGGAGGTGTCGAGTCCAGAGTGTCACCACCGACTTCCAGGAATAAGTGAGGAGGCGGCCACAAAAACTGGTTCAGAATAATGGCGGCTCAACGCCACTAACTTGCTGCCAAAATTAATTGAATTATTGCCTCTTGAATGATCAGTTTATTGTGCATCCGCTACTTACCCGGTGTCAGTTTACAGTGCACACGCAACTCATCCTGTGTCAGTTTACAGTGCACACGCACCTCATCCTGTGAGTGTTGGTTTACTGTGCACACGCAACTCATCCTGTGAGTGTTGGTTTATTGTTTATTCACAGCTATGCTCACTTTCCCGTTATATTGGCTCTTCCCAAATCCTCATAATCCTCATTTCCCCACTAGGACATATCTTCTCAGATAATCACTTTGCCTCCTAAGGTAGTCTTTGGTCCACCGCAGTATAGTCCCTGTTACTGCAGTCTGCTCTTACACTGTGAGATACAGTATCAAATGCCTTCTTGCAGTCCAGGAATCTGCAGTCCCTCTCTCTCCTCTCTTACTGTTGTTACTTTGTCACAGAACTCAAACTGGTTTTTAAGACAATATTTGCAGTCTATAATCCAGTGTTGTTTATTATTTATGAATCCACTTCTCTCCAAGTGCTCTATCAGTCTTCTTTTCATTGCTTCTCCATTACCATACATGGTAAGCATAACAGTAATACTGGTCTGTAAAGAAGGAAAAACACAATACTGTGACTTGAACAATATACAGATAACCAGCACCCGTAAGCGTCTCTCTTCTATGTCCAAGTTATTTGTGTATTGGTCTGCAATACAACGTTTCCTCTCCGCCATCTTTCATAAATACTATTATTACATTCACTGACTCCCAGATCTCCGCCATCTGTCTCGTATCCATCGCCTTGTTGGAGATCTGAGTCACTGCTTAAACCAGTGACTCAAATCTCAAATTTCTCAAATTTGTGAGCAGTTTGTGAAGAGAGAGAGAGAGAGAGAGAGAGAGAGAGAGAGAGAGAGAGAGAGAGAGAGAGAGAACTAGCGTCACCTCTAGCTCACATCTGTCAGCACTGCCTAGCACAGTGTAAATGGCCTTATTTGTGGAAAGAGGCGAATGTAGTTGCTGTTCAGAACAAGAAATGCAGAGCGGAAATCAACAACTACAGAGCAGTGTCACTCCTGTCAATCACTGGCAAGATTCTTGAGACAATAATCTGACAGCAGATGACAGTATTTTAGACTGCCACTTGCTTCTTTGCGACTGTCAATATGGCTTCAAAAAAGGTCACTCTGTTGCTGAACTTCTGTTAACTCTTTTCAAGAGACGAAGTTCACCACACGTGGCAAGACTTGATGAAATAACTTATGACAAGCCAGGTGCTCCAAGGTATGGGAGTGACCGCCTAGCTTTGCCTAGGTGCCCATACTTATTCAGGGATCTGGCTGTGGCAAAAAAAAAAATATATATATATTTTTCTAGCTATTTTTTTATTTCAGCCAATTTTTATCCTGGGTTTCGCCACTTGCAGGTAGAGGCATCTGGCAACACTGCTACCAGGAAAGTGTTTTGAAGTCTGCTGGTGAAGTCTGCTGGTGAAGTCTGCTGGTGAAGTTTGCTGGTGAAGAGGCCACCAATTTCCGGTGTTGTGTTGAGTGAGAGCAAAAACGCCTCATTTATTCTGGAACGTGAAAATAAGCAATCAAAATAAATTTCCTCTTGTCCTTCTGCATATTTGATAATATTACCCGAATTATAAACTTTAGGATCCCCGGGAGGGGAGGGGGTGTCCGCATCAAATAACACCGTCACCACACAGTAGTGTCTGTCACTATATAAAAATTATTGTAAATATTGCGTATCGTTGTTTACCTCTCCCCCCCGCATCATAATCTAACAATCATTATATTATTTGATGTCACTCTTATTGTTTCATTAATGTGTATGACAGTGATGGAATGGTGTGGCAGTGATGGAATGGTGTGGCAGTGATGGAATGGTGTGGCAGTGATGGAATGGTGTTACAGTGATGGAATGGTGTGGCAGTGATGGAATGGTGTGGCAGTGATGGAATGGTGTGGCAGTGATGGAATGGTGTGGCAGTGATGGAATGGTGTGGTAGTGATGGAATGGTGTTACAGTGATGGAATGGTGTGGCAGTGATGGAATGGTGTTACAGTGATGGAATGGTGTGGCAGTGATGGAATGGTGTGGCAGTGATGGAATGGTGTGGCGTGATGGAATGGTGTGGCAGTGATGGAATGGTGTGGCAGTGATGGAATGGTGTTACAGTGATGGAATGGTGTGGCAGTGATGGAATGGTGTGGCAGTGATGGAATGGTGTGGCAGTGATGGAATGGTGTGGCAGTGATGGAATGGTGTGGCAGTGATGGAATGGTGTGGCAGTGATGGAATGGTGTGGCAGTGATGGAATGGTGGTAGTGATGGAATGGTGGGGCAGTGATGGAATGGTGTGGCAGTGATGGAATGGTGTGGCAGTGATGGAATGGTGTGGCAGTGATGGAATGGTGTGGCAGTGATGGAATGGTGTGGCAGTGATGGAATGGTGTGGCAGTGATGGAATGGTGTGGCAGTGATGGAATGGTGTGGTAGTGATGGAATGGTGGGGCAGTGATGGAATGGTGTGGCAGTGATGGAATGGTGTGGCAGTGATGGAATGGTGTGGCAGTGATGGAATGGTGTGGCAGTGATGGAATGGTGTGGCAGTGATGGAATGGTGTGGCAGTGATGGAATGGTGGGGCAGTGATGGAATGGTGTGGCAGTGATGGAATAGTGTGGCAGTGATGGAATGGTGTGGTAGTGATGGAATGGTGTGGCAGTGATGGAATGGTGTGGCAGTGATGGAATGGTGTTACAGTGATGGAATGGTGTGGCAGTGATGGAATGGTGTGGCAGTGATGGAATGGTGTGGTAGTGATGGAATGGTGTGGCAGTGATGGAATGGTGTGGCAGTGATGGAATGGTGTGGTAGTGATGGAATGGTGTTACAGTGATGGAATGGTGTGGCAGTGATGGAATGGTGTTACAGTGATGGAATGGTGTGGCAGTGATGGAATGGTGTGGCAGTGATGGAATGGTGTTACAGTGATGGAATGGTGTGGCAGTGATGGAATGGTGTGGCAGTGATGGAATGGTGTGGCAGTGATGGAATGGTGTGGCAGTGATGGAATGGTGTGGTAGTGATGGAATGGTGGGGCAGTGATGGAATGGTGTGGCAGTGATGGAATGGTGTGGCAGTGATGGAATGGTGTTACAGTGATGGAATGGTGTGGCAGTGATGGAATGGTGTGGCAGTGATGGAATGGTGTGGCAGTGATGGAATGGTGTGGCAGTGATGGAATGGTGTGGTAGTGATGGAATGGTGGGGCAGTGATGGAATGGTGTGGCAGTGATGGAATGGTGTGGCAATGATGGAATGGTGTGGCAGTGATGGAATGGTGTGGCAGTGATGGAATGGTGTGGTAGTGATGGAATGGTGTGGCAGTGATGGAATGGTGTTACAGTGATGGAATGGTGTTACAGTGATGGAATGGTGTGGTAGTGATGGAATGGTGTGGTAGTGATGGAATGGTGTTACAGTGATGGAATGGTGTGGCAGTGATGGAATGGTGTGGCAGTGATGGAATGGTGTGGCAGTGATGGAATGGTGTGGCAGTGATGGAATGGTGTGGCAGTGATGGAATGGTGTGGCAGTGATGGAATGGTGTGGCAGTGATGGAATGGTGTGGTAGTGATGGAATGGTGGGGCAGTGATGGAATGGTGTGGCAGTGATGGAATGGTGTGGCAGTGATGGAATGGTGTGGCAGTGATGGAATGGTGTGGCAGTGATGGAATGGTGTGGCAGTGATGGAATGGTGTGGCAGTGATGGAATGGTGTGGTAGTGATGGAATGGTGGGGCAGTGATGGAATGGTGTGGCAGTGATGGAATGGTGTGGCAATGATGGAATGGTGTGGCAATGATGGAATGGTGTGGCAGTGATGGAATGGTGTGGTAGTGATGGAATGGTGTGGCAGTGATGGAATGGTGTTACAGTGATGGAATGGTGTTACAGAGATGGAATGGTGTGGTAGTGATGGAATGGTGTGGTAGTGATGGAATGGTGTTACAGTGATGGAATGGTGTTACAGTGATGGAATGGTGTGGTAGTAATGGAATGGTGTTACAGTGATGGAATGGTGTGGCAGTGATGGAATGGTGTTACAGTGATGGAATGGTGTTACAGTGATGGAATGGTGTGGTAGTGATGGAATGGTGTGGTAGTGATGGAATGGTGTGGTAGTGATGGAATGGTGTGGTAGTGATGGAATGGTGTGGTAGTGATGGAATGGTGTGGCAGTGATGGAATGGTGTGGCAGTGATGGGAAAAATTGTGACGTGTTATAACGAACCATTAACTATAACAGGACAATATCAGAATAATCCCTTATTGGTCGGATGTGTTTTGTTTATCGTTAATACAAGTAAAAAATATATATATATATAAACGGTACTAAAATATTTTTTCTGTAGTAGTTCTTTTGAGAGTTTCTAAAGTGTGTTATCAGTAGCAGCCTTGTCAGGAGGCGGGTGTTGGGGACTCGAATCCCCTTATCAGTAAATAAGAAAACAAAAGAGGTCCAAAGAAGTGCCAAAAAAAAAAGGATCAAGAATTATGAAATATAAATTACGCTGACTGAAAACACTTAGCAGACATTTATTGCTTTATAAAAGAAAAATATAAGACATGATAACTACGTCATAAAAATATACGAGACCACAGATAAAAATGAAAATTTAACACCTTCAACGGGAGCAGAAATGTGACCACAGCTGTAACCCCAGAATAAAGTGTTGCCACAACACTATAACAAAATTCTTCACAAATTGAGTGGCAGATTACATGAGCGGAATAAATAAAGCCGCACGAAGTTAAATATATATATATATATATATATATATATATATATATATATATATATATATATATATATATATATATATATATATATATATATTAAATTAAACAGTGAAGACGAGGGCCATGATCAGCTCTGAATATGTATTAACACACACATCACACACACACACACACACACACACACACACACACACACAAACACACACACTAGCATGTGTAATCACAATAAAACAAACAATTCTTACACCATAAATGAAGTCAGTCACGCAACTCAGATAAGACTTGTAATATTTATATTTTGCGACGAACCACCTTCCCAATTTGTCGACCTCAAATTAGACGTATATATGATTTACTCGTACATAACTCAAGCCAACAGAATTTGTACTGATTTATCTTAAATTGGCCAGTTTGGCAATTTTCAGGTTCCACGGGGCGTCCTGCGTCTCATTACGAAATGTATTCAACTTATCTGGGGAATGGCTTTCAGAAACAGCTATTTAGTTATACTGAAACTGACAAAATATAATATTAACTTTTATGACTTTGTTCTTCCCGGGTTTTTTTCGTTTCCGCTTTTTTTTTTTGTTATTTTTCTCTTTTTTCTATTCTTCTCTTCCTGTTTTTTTGCTCAGAAAGACGATGTATTTCTAATCAGTAAGGAATCTATAATATTTACTTAATTCATGTTAATCGCTAAACCCATGTGGGTCATTCAGCGCAAGACGCACGTGATGGAGGCTCGATCCTCCGTCTGCAGAGCTTGAGACAGACACACTTCCTATCTGTTCTCAGCAAGTGTCTGCATCGCCTTTGTTGCTGAGTCTCGTCCTGACTCTTTGTTTATTTTACTAAAGCCTTTCCTCTCCCTCCATTATCCTTCACCTCTCCCCACTTCCACGTTACCCTTTGTGGGTGAGTTAGTTCCTTCGTTCACGTTGGGGAGAAATCAGAGGGGGGCGGGGCGTCACGAGTGGTGTTCCACAGGGGTCAGTGTTGGGCCCCTTATTGTTGACAATGGAATATCCTAAACCAGAAAAAGGCACAATACAGTGACTGGAATAATGCACAAATAATGGAATAATGCACAAATAATGACGACGTTTCGGTCCGATTTAGACCATTAACTAGCCACACACTAGAAACTCAGTGAGCAGAGACAATGCTCAGGTCATGCAGTTCAACCCCCCACTGGCATAACTTGGCGAATACAAACTCATTCATAAATGCAAAATAAACTCATTATTGTAACAAATTGTAGCAATACATCATTCAGTCGGAAATATTACACTTTTTGTGTGTTGCCTTCTGGCTCACCTGTAGATAAGTTGAAGGTTCCATGAAGTTAATGCTGACTACATTCAGCTCAGAAAAAAAATTTGACCCCTTGTTTAATGGAGAAATCTTAGTCAAGATAGCATGCTTTGTTTTGTTTCAAATTCTTAATTATTATTCGTGATGGTGATGCATTCCTAGCATGATTGACCCGCTACGTAATTCTGGGTCGTAGCATTCCTAGCATGATTGACCCGCTACGTAATTCTGGGTCGTAGCATTCCTAGCGTGAGGGACTCGCTATGAACTACTGGGTCAGAATGACCGACCCGCATAATATTAATACTTCAATGCCTCTCACTTATCACACTCCCTTCCTTCTATGAATCCTGTTTGTCTTCTTTCTCTTCTTTTGACCTTTTCCTTTTCTCTACCCCTTTTCAACTCTTCACCCTTATCTCATTACCTCCTTTCTACCCTTCCTTCTTTCTTACCTCCCTCTTTTCACCCTTTTTCTCTTCCTCCCTCCCTGCTCCAATACCACAGATGATACCCCAGTAATTACTGAAGCAGAGGCAAGTTTTTGTATGTCTCTCTCTCTCTCTCCCTCTCTCTCTCTCTCTCTCTCTCTCTCTCTCTCTCTCTCTCTCTCTCTCTCTTTCTGTTAGTGTTATTTACACAATGGTATTACAAGGTCAGGTTATGAATACCTGCCATTATTTACAAACTAAGAGCTGTTATCTTTCTCGGCTCATTTGACATTATTATTATTATTATAATCATAATCAAGCACTAAACCCGTAAGGGTCATACAGGGGGCTCATTTGACAGTCTTTTTGTTTTGAGACATGAGGTTGGAGCGCCATCTGTGGGCCAGTGATTTCATTTGGTCAACTGACTTTATTTCATCGATGTTATTATGCAGTGCGAACAATGTTCCAGACTCGGGTCAGTCTAGGAATGACCTCAGACGAAGTGGTGTTCTTGAGAAGGTCACAACCAGAGTGTAGTTGATGTTTGCTTCTCGTCTTGTTGTATAGAGGCTGTCTTCTCGCTGACCACGAAATAGAGCCAGGTGTGGGACCTTAACAACACTGGCCTTGTTCATAACAATAAAGTCACCCATATCCCTCCAGTGTTGAGTGCTTTGCTGAAATGACAGATCTATCTAGACTGGGTCCAGACGAGGATGGGTCGTCTTATTTCCTTCTCTGTTCTGTCAAGTTGTAGGTGAGACGAGGGCAGACAATCCAAGAAAGTGGAGCATACTCAAGGAGTGAATGCACTTGTAGAGTCTTACAACCTATACTGTTGAGCAGTTGCGAGATATGTCTAAGTGCTTGAAGCTTCCTGGCCGCCTTATTTACAAGACTTAGTACTTAGTTCTTCATAGTCGGTTTGGAATCAAATTTCACCCCGAGGATATCAACCTCATCCCCGGGTTCCAGGACTTTTCCATCCATTCTTACCATTGCTCCAACATTACACTCATAGTGCGCTGTATGACTCTTGTAGGTTTAGCGCTTCTTTTTTATTATTATAATAATAATTACAATTAGAGTACCTAAAGAACATTATCAATTGTGTTTTCTTAAAAATAAATGTAACCCGCCATCGTTTTCTCCAGTCTGATGTAGCTGTAAGCTGGTGATTGATGTAGCTGTAAGCTGGTGATTGATGTAGCTGTAAGCTGGTGATTGATGTAGCTGTAAGCTGGTGATTGATGTAGCTGTAAGCTGGTGATTGATGTAGCTGTAAGCTGGTGATTGATGTAGCTGTAAGCCGGTGATTGATGCAGCTGTAAGCTGGTGATTGACGTAACTGAGAGAAGCTGGCATTTTCTCCCTTGAATAATTAAATGTCAGAGTACAGTCGTCAGCAAGTGAATATGAGCTCTCTCTCTCTCTCTCTCTCTCTCTCTCTCTCTCTCTCTCTCTCTCTCTCTATCTATCTATCTATCTATCTATCTATCTATCTGTTTTCCTTACATAATTCGTGTCTATATTAAATACGTAATAAATAAACAACATAGTGTTGGTCCTCTCCCTCATTTCACCTATTTCTCCTCTCTATTTTCCTCTCGTTCCATCCTTCCATCACGCTTCCTACTCAACTTCCCTCATTCCCTTTTTCCCCATCATTATATCTTCCCCTTCCAGCTTCCTGCCTTCAAGTATGTGTAGTGTATACATGTCGGTCACTGTAGTTCTTCGTGTTCAATATAGAGAGACTTCAACGCGTGGGCAAGTAGGTATCTTACATCATGTGTAGCCAATGCGTATATTTACACTATACAGCTTGTACGCTTATTGCGTAATCCACAATTTGTGTATACGCATCTTTCACTGTTAATATGAAGCTTACAATGTGTGTACGTATCTTGCACTGTGTGTACGTATCTTGCACTGTGTGTACGTATCTTACACTGTGCGTACGTATCTTACACTGTGTTTACGTATCTTACGTTACCTGCACGTTTCTTTCACTGTGTCTACGTATCTTACACTAAGTGCAAAAGGCTAAGAAAGTTGTACCAAGCAGGCCCATGGATGAAATATAATAGAGTCAAGTTTCATAAAAAATAGTTTTGAAATTAATATGAACATTGGTTTAGGATTATGTAAACTAAATTCGACAAGTAAAAAATCTTAAAGCTTGGGTAGAATATAAGCTGTGTTTTGACAGGTCCTTGACCACCTCCCTACATCATCATAAAAGGTCAGGTGGTGTTAAGTTGACCGCGAGGTGTAATCTCCTCCTTATATACCTTCTGCTGATCTTTTATTTTTACAGTTCCTTGAAATTGTCAGAAATCACGAAAGTGCTTAGAAGTTCACTGTTTTTTTCAGTGGTTGTTATAAATATTGTAAAGTTTTTACTATGAAAGAGCAAACTGCAAATAAGTCAATCTTCTAAATATATTAAAATTTCATCCAACCAATAAGAAGATAAAAGATGTAAGTATAAGTAACTGAAATTAAACAATTCACAGGAGCTCTGAATCGACCCTGAAACCACATATAGGTGAGTACACACACACACACACACGGGGCCAGGAGCTATGTATCGACCCCTGCAACCACAAATAGGTGAGTACAAACACACATACCTGAAGGTGTATATAGAATATATTGCATGAGACAACGTTTCGCTTATATTCGAGCATCTTGATGAAGCTCACTCATGAGCGAGTTGTCGAGGAAGAACTCGCCTAGCAATTGTTTTTTCCACCTTACATTGTCATGAAGGCAACAACCACACTAGAAAATTATTACATTCACAAGAAAGCTGTAACCCTTAATTAACATACGAGATATTAGTTTTACTATCGTCCACCAGGAGGCCACACTGCCTAATGACAATACGAGCAGAGCAAATATAATGGTACGAAATACCGTTCCCATGTTAAGAAGATTTAACATACTTATAGATTATACATATTAGCTGAAGTTACGCTCACGCAGTGGATTAACTAACATCAGAGTGGAGGAGAGGGTCGTGGATTCTGAAAAGGTGCAGTGCAGTATTTTAAACCACTTGTGGGAACTCCGTCTTTACTACATAAAAAAGGGGTTATGGCGGTTAATGCACATCTGCAGAGTCGTGGATTTAATGTGGCCAGACCAGGGTTTTCCGGTTTTTGTGGTCTTCTATATGTGAATATTAAGAGAAGCGGCGAAAATACAGGTAGATAAGGGTGATTTGGGCCTTTTTAATTTGTTTAAATGCTTTGTGTGTATGTCAAGAGAGGGGTATTGCTGCTGGGGTCTTTAAGGATGAGCATCCTATCTAGTATATGATGGTGAGTTGTGTACACTTACCGGGGTTTACATCTCATGGAGTGTTTACAGTTGGTGTGGGTGATGTCGGGAGCAGAGCCGAGAGAGAGGAAGATCCGGTTTTCTAATGTTGTTTAATTGGGGGGATCAGGTGTCCAGTGGGGTTTTTATACTTGTACAACTGGGGGTGGAGTGAAGGATTTGTGATGTTGTGCATCTACCCCATCCCCGTCTTCCTATCAAGAAAACGAGAGATTGTATGTAATTTCATCACGGCATCTTCCCACCAGAGGCGTGTTGTTTCGAAAGGTGATGGTGAATGGTTCTTGCAAAGGAGAAGCAGATATGGCGCCCCCCGGAGACTATTGTTGTGGGCAAACGAACTGATTCCGTAAGTAGTTGACTCGGGTGTGAAGAGTAGAGGAGAGCTGTCGATCATTGTGGCGTGAGCAACGCCGGTGTTGAGTGTGTGGTGTAGGAGACGTGGGTCGTCCTCACTGTCGTAAGAGTGAGTGCGATCTTCTACAGGCTACGAGGTCCCGTTGTATGGGTTGGGTGGGGGTGGGGCATGTCTGGTGCTCTTTTAAATAAATCATCTCCTTTAGCCAATATTTCCTGGTACTAGTGATGTTGTCATGAACTGTGGGGCCCCTGTATAGTAGTGTTCTGTGAATTGTATACTGTGTGTGTGTGTGTGTGTGTGTGTGTGTGCGCTCACCTAGTTGTGGTTGCAGGGGTCGATTCATAGCTCCTGACCCCGCCTCTTCACTGGTCGCTACTGGGTCACTCTTCCTGCTCCATGAGCTTCATCATACCTCTTCTTAAAGCAATGTATGGATCCTATCTCCACTACATCACTTCCCAGACTATTCCACTTCCTGACAACTCTGTGACTGAAGAAATACTTCCTAACGTCCCTGTGATTCATCTGAGTCTTCAACTTCCAACTGTGTCCCCTTGTTGCTGTGTCCCATCTCTGGAACATCCTGTCTCTGTCCACCTTGTCGATTTCTCTCAGTATTTTATATGTCGTTATCATGTCCCCCCTATCTATCCTGTCCTCCAGCGTCGTCAGGTTGATTTCCCTTAACCTCTCCTCGTATGACATGCCCCTTAGCTCCGAGACTAGTCTTGTTGCAAACCTTTGTGTGTGTGTGTGTACTCACCTAGTTGTGGTTGCAGGGGTCGAGTCATAGCTTCTGGCCCCGCCTCTTCAATGATTGCTACTAGGTCCTCTCTCTCCCTGCTCCATGAGCTTTATCAAATCTCGTCTTAAAACTATGTATGGTTCCTGCCTCCACTACGTCGCTTTCTAGGCTATTCCACTTCCTGACAACTCTATGACTGAATAAATACTTCCTAACATCCCTTTGACTCATAGGAGTCTTCAACTTCCAATTGTGACCCCTTGTTTCTATGTCCCCTCTCTGGAACATCTTGTCTCTGTTCACCTTATCTATTCCTCGCAGTATTTTACATGTCGTTATCATGTCTCCCCTAACCCTCCTGTCCTCTAGTGTCGTCAGGCCGATTTCCCTTAACCTTTCTTCGTAGGACAATCCCCTTAGCTCTGGGACTAGTCTTGTTGCAAACCTTTGCACTTTCTCTAATTTCTTGACGTGCTTGACCAGGTGTGGGTTCCAAACTGGTGCTGCATACTCCAGTATGGGCTTGACGTATATGGTGTACAGAGTCTTGAATGATTCCTTAGTGAGGTATTGGAACGCTATTCTTAGGTTTGCCAGCCGCCCGTATGCTGCAGCAGTTATCTGATTGATGTGTGCCTCAGGAGATGTGCTCGGTATTATACTCATCCCAAGATCTTTTTCCTTGAGTGAGGTTTGCAGTCTTTGGCCACCTAGACTATACTCTGTTTGCGGTCTTCTTTGCCCTTCCCCGATCTTCATGACTTTACATTTGGCAGGGTTAAATTCAAGGAGCCAGTTACTGGACCAGGCTTGTAGCCTGTCCAGGTCTCTTTGTAGTCCTGCCTGATCCTCGACTGATTTAATTCTTCTCATTAACTTCACATCATCTTCCGTTATGTCATTCACATATACCAAAAACAGTACAGGTCCTAGGACTGACCCTTGTGGAACCCCACTCGTCACAGGTGCCCACTCTGACACCTCGTCACGTACCATGAATCGTTGTTGCCTCCCTGTCAGATATTCTCTGATCCATTGCAGTGCCTTTCCTGTTACGTGTGCCTGATCCTCTAGCTTTTGCATTAACCTCGTGTGAGGAACTGTGTCGAACGCCTTCTTGCAGTCCAAGAAAATGCAGTCTATCCACCCCTCTCTCTCGTGTCTTACTTCTGTTACCTTGTCATAAAACTCCAGTAGGTTTGTGACACAGGATTTTCCTTCCCTGAAACCGTGCTGGTTGTCGTTTATAAGCTTGTGTCTTTCTAGGTGCTCCTCCACTCTCCTCCTGATGATCTTCTCCATGACTTTGCATACTATACACGTCAGTGACACAGGTCTGTAGTTTAATGCCTCGTGTCTGTCTCCTTTCTTAAAAATTGGGACTACATTTGCCATCTTCCACGCCTCAGGTAGTTGCACAGTTTCAATGGATGTGTTGAAGATTTTTGTTAGTGGCACACACAACATCTCTGCTCCCTCTCTAAGGACCCACGGAGAAATGTTGTCAGGTCCCACCGCTTTTGAGATATTGAGTTCACATAACAGCTTCTTCACCTCCTCCTCGGTTGTGTGTATTTCATCCAGCACTTGTTGGTATACCTCCTTATTCTGAATTCCTGGAGTCCTTCCTGTCTCCTCTGTAAATACTACTTTAAATCTCATGTTGAGCTCCTCACATACCTCTTGGTCGTTTCTTGTGATCTCCCCTCCTTCCTTCCTCAGCCTGATTACCTGGTCCTTGACTGTTGTTTTCCTCCTGATGTGGCTATACAACAGCTTCGGGTCAGACTTGACTTTTGGTGCTATATCATTTTCACATTGTCGCTGAGCTTCCTTTCTTACCTGTATTTTGATTATGTCTAATTTTTGGTCATGTGTGTCGTATGCAGGTGTGTCGTATGCAGGTGTGTCGTATGCAGGTGTGTCGTATGCAGGTGTGTCGTATGCAGGTGTGTCGTATGCAGGTGTGTCGTATGCAGGTGTGACGGCTACCACACCGAGCAGTTGCATTGCCTTCTATTATTATCTTCTATGTCAAAGAATAATAGATGTCCTGTGTATGTCTTAAGCATGTTGAAATTATAAATGAAATCAAAATGCTGTATGAGTCTCTTTACAACATGAGTCGACGCACAGGAAATCGAAATATACATAGAAAACTTTCAAACTGAAGATATATTATACCAACCCAAGGAAGTAAAAAAAATGTACTTAATACCAAAACCAATAAACTCTGAAATTACCTGATAAGGATCAAGCAAAACGAGTCTAGCTAACAGCATATTGTAAAAAAAACCAATAGATTCTTGGAGGTTAGAATATTAACTTATTAGTTTTCGTTTAGCTTAAATGTTATCATTTGTTGAAAATGATTTAAAATATCATTACATGCTTATACACCTCGCTGGAGGATGTGCTACGCAACACAACAAACACTATACACCTCGCTGGAGGATGTGCCACGCAACACAACAAACACTATACACCTCGCTGGAGGATGTGCCACGCAGCACAACAAACACTATACACCTCACTGGAGGATGTGCTACGCAACACAACAAACACTATACACCTCGCTGGAGGATGTGCTACGCAACACAACAAACACTATACACCTCGCTGGAGGATGTGCTACGCAACACAACAAACACTATACACCTCGCTGGAGGATGTGCTACGCAACACAACAAACACTATACACTTCGCTGGAGGATGTGCTACGCAACACAACAAACACTATACACCTCGCTGGAGGATGTGCTACGCAACACAACAATACACTCGCTGAGGATGCTAACACCTATACCTCGCTGGAGGATGTGCTACGCAACACAACAAACACTATACACCTCGCTGGAGGATGTGCTACGCAACACAACAAACACTATACACCTCGCTGGAGGATGTGCTACAACACACAACACAACAAACACTATACACCTCGCTGGAGGATGTGCTACGACAACACAACAAACACTATACACCTCGCTGGAGGATGTGCAAACACGCAACACCAACAAAAAAACCTATACACCTCGCTGGAGGATGTGCTACGCAACACAACAAACACTATACACCTCGCTGGAGGATGTGCCACGCAACACAACAAACACTATACACCTCGCTGGAGGATGTGCCACGCAACACAACAAACACTATACACCTCGCTGGAGGATGTGCCACGCAGCACAACAAACACTATACACCTCGCTGGAGGATGTGCCACGCAACACAACAAACACTATACACCTCGCTGGAGGATGTGCCACGCAGCACAACAAACACCAACAATTTTTGCCATAGATACATACACTGCGTGTTGCTATTTTTCCCTGTGCGTGTACGTTGTTCTGCACACTTGTGCAAAGTTTTATATAGTAAACATAGGCATTTTATACCATTTGGGACGTTTTCGTGCCTATTGTGATCTGTAATCTGAGTCAAGTGGAACATCTCTGAGTTTACGTCTCAGCGTTTTTATTGTCTGTGTATTAATGGGCACTTTGTGTCAGCGTATTTGATGTTGTGTGCGTATTTTTCTGGGATTGTATTCAGTGGCTTTATGTTTGTGTTGGCTGACAGCTATGACGGTGTGTTGCTTCCTTGTGTTGGCTGACAGCTATGCCGGTGTGTTGCTTCCTTGTTAATTCACTGTCAGTCTTATGCACCAATAATCTTTTCACGTTTTTCTATGTTTAAAATGAACGATATTTGTTATATGCATGCAGCGTTTTAAACAACATATAAAAAATACACTGAGGTGTATGTTTCTCAATGTATATACACTGTAAGATGTATGTCTCTCAGTATATGCACTGTAACGTGTATGTCTTTCAGGGTATACACTGTGAGGTATATATATATGTGTGTTACGAAGTTGCATGGAGGTTAGGGGGTTAAATACGTGTCTAGGGGTATATATTTTAAAATAAGCCACCCTAAGCCCCCCATGCTTCGTAAACTACACAAAATATTAGACAGGTGGTCAATATTTTAGGTTTGATTAACAGGAAGGACAGATAAACTCGCATTTAGAAAAAAAAATATATTCTATATCAATATATACAACACAAAACCTTTCTTCAGCACATTTCATATATTACAAAATAACACAATAGTACACTGCTTCTAGTTAATTAAAGTTAGGCAATACGAAATTTGCATACATCCACAAGAGTGGGTCTCCATATCCCCTCCCCTCATCTCTGCCGCTTCCAGCCTGCTGGTAAAAAAATATTACTTTTGTACTCTCCACAACTCTCACAGATCCCACATAAATACCAGGGCCAAGTCCAGTCCTATGGCCCAATTAAAAGTACAAGCAAAACCACCAAAAATAACTTAAGCCTAAGCATTATAAAAAACAAAAACCTAACTCAACCTGGTTCCATAACATTTTCCCAGTGACTGCTCCCCTAGTGACGCTAATGATGCCACTCTTCTAATGATGCCACTCTTCTAATGATGCCACTCTTCTAATGCCTGTCTCACTGGCCGTGTCTAATACACATCCATTTCAGCGTTGACATCACACATTCATGAAACATTTCCTTCCCCACAAAACAAACTCCCAGTTTTATACAATGCAGTATCCTGCATAACAGTCTCTCAGTGTATATTCACCAAGGTAAGGTGGCCCCAAAAAGAAAAACTTTCATCATCATTCACTCCGTCACTGTCTTGCCAGAGGCGCTTACACCATATATATATATATATATATATATATATATATATATATATATATATATATATATATATATATATATATATATATATATATAAAAACACTATGAAAAAATGAAATTAAGCTCGTGACTACTCACATTATCAAGGAACTATGATAATGTGAGTAGTCACTTTAATCTATTCATAGTTTGTTTTCATATTTGATATCACCTGATTACTGTGATTTTTGCATATATATATATATATATATATATATATATATATATATATATATATATATATATATATATATATATATATATATATATATATATATATATACACTGTAAAGTGTGTCACACATGTATATCTCAGTGTATATACATTGCAAGGTGTATGTCACTCAGTATATATATATTGGAAGTTTACTTTAATCATATGTCAAGTATTACGTGTAACATTCTTGACTTGCAGTGAACAGGCGACGTACAGTTTTAATGATCCACTGAGCATTTGACTGGGTGTCAGTCGAATTAACCATCAAATTTGCACCAAATTTGCAGGACGCAGACGGAGCGTCTGCGTCCTGCAAATGAAGGTATTCCACACTGCTTCAGTGGTCCGAATACGCGAGTCTTAATCATTCATTGTTACATATAGATTATCTTCTAGAGCGGATAAACTGAGAGTTACTGAATCAGTTAGTTTAGGGCTAAATCTATCTTGACGTTTAAAAGTCCAACAAGATTACTGTTGTTGAATAAACAAGTCTATAATAATTACTTGGTTCAAGGTTTTGAAGCGATGTGGTCTGAGGTCTACTTGTTTGGCGTAAGGGGCAGCACTTCTCCAGTGCTGCCTTGTTTGTAGTTGGTGATACACGTATCCCGTGGTGCATTGTTTGTAGTTGGTGATACACGTATCCAGTGGTGACGAAACCAGACTTTCTCCACCACAACATCGGTACTGGAAATCAATGTTTACTGAAATGATATCTGATATAGATAAGCATAAGTCTTCGTTCAACGTTGCTTGAACGTCAGGTGTCCCCAAATGAGGTGCAATAGAACTTTTTAATTTCTTGAGTTGTATCATGCAATGCTCCATCCCCTTGGTGTATCCTGCAATGCTCCATCCCCTTGGTGTATCCTGCAATGCTCCATCCCCTTGGTGTATCCTGCAATGCTCCATCCCCTTGGTGTATCCTGCAATGCTCCATCCCCTTGGTGTATCCTGCAATGCTCCATCCCCTTGGTGTATCCTGCAATGCTCCATCCCCTTGGTGTATCCTGCAATGCTCTATCCCCTTGGTGTATCCTGCAATGATCCATCCCCTTGGTGTATCCTGCAATGATCCATCCCCTCCCCCTGGTAACCAGTGTAACCTGTAGCCGTTGGATCGATATCAAAGGGTCTATTCGAGATGATAGTGGGTGTTCCACTTGATAGTGGGCGTTCCACTTGATAGTGGGCGTTCCACTTGATAGTGGGCGTTCCACTTGATAGTGGGCGTTCCACTTGATAGTGGGCGTTCCACTTGATAGTGGGCGTTCCACTTGATAGTGGGCGTTCCACTTGATAGTGGGCGTTCCACTTGATAGTGGGCGTTCCCTGGGCTTGATAGTGGGCGTTCCACTTGATAGTGGGCGTTCCACTTGATAGTGGGCGTTCCACTTGATAGTGGGCGTTCCACTTGATAGTGGGCGTTCCACTTGATAGTGGGCGTTCCACTTGATAGTGGGCGTTCCACTTGATAGTGGGCGTTCCACTTGATAGTGGGCGTTCCACTTGATAGTGGGCGTTCCACTTGATAGTGGGTGTTCCACTATCAGATAATAACCTGGTATTAAGGAAAGGTACCAGCTTTTGGAACCTTTGTAATGGGAAATGTGTGTGTGAAGGCGTGTTAGATCCAGGCAATTTAAAAAAAAAAATTCGTGTCAAACGTCATTGCTTGATTGTGGCCGTCAGTTTAAGACGAGCTATGCCACAAACTTATCAATTATAAACAATGTATATGGCGAGGTTTGACCTAGACTTGTAGTAATTTATCTTAATAGTGAACTTTTTTTTTTTTGTCTTTCTGGAGGAGTTAGAAGTGTGCATTTATATAAGTTGTTTCAAGACCTCTTTAAGAGGCTTGTAACACTTTCCAATATCACCTTCGTTTTACTTGTGCGTTCACCAAATTCTCATTTCGCAGTCATGGATTTCATTTTTAGTGATGAATAATAATTTGATTATTCAAAGTTACAGCAATAAATCGACCGCCTGAACACTGGACCTTAATTAGCACAATTGTTTATGCATCTGGTAGTTTTAAAATGTTAGGTAGACACAGTAGCTAGAGCTTAACTATTCTAGACTCTGCTCACTCCGTAGGTTTTGTTAGTTAAAATACTTTATGAAGAAGATTCACTGGCATTGCTGCCCCTGGGTGTAAATAATGCTACCTGGCCCCTGGGTTAAAAATGCCATGACAGATTTATCCTGTGACTGTTGCAAATGAAAATGTTCCTCTTAATTGCTATACAAAGCTACATTTTATTATTAGCACATTCTCCTCCATATATTAGTGAGCTAGTTTTCTCCACTAATAGGAGCTGCTGATTTCCTTGAACAATTCATTCCCCATAACTGTCTCCATGTGGGTGTGTTGTGGTGACCTCGCGAAGTACTCTCAGCTCTACTGTCTTCATGTGCTCTTGACATCTTCATCTTTCAAAACATTGCTAGGACAGTGACAAGCATCAGTTTGCTATATTTGCTGCAAATATTTGAAAACTTGCTGCACAAGGCCAAACTGCATGTAAGTTAACTTGGTATATCCTCTATCGCTAATCAATATCTGCGCTTACTACCTCCACAAAGCTTCCAGTAATGAACATCTAGTAACGATGCTGACACTGCATAGTTCGTAAGATCTCTCGAAAGGCTGATGATTTTTATGCAGCCCAATGACAAGTCGTCTATAAATAAGTCACTCTGCTGTCTCCAACTTTGTCACGTACCTTGAATTTGTTTTTCATCTATAAGAGACTTGTCAAAGCATCAGCCACGTTTGCCTCAGCAACATGAAATTGATAAATATTGTAAAAACAGATTTGTTCTGACAGTAAAATGATTTTATGCGCCATATGAACCAGCTGTCAGACTTTTTCTGGTAATAGATTACGGAGTTTTGATTATTTGACATGTTCAAACAGTATGACTGGATAGGAAAAATGTTGCCACAAGTGATGAGAGCGAATCAAACTGGCTACCTGATAGATGTCCATACGAGTTCACCAAATTGATCTCTAAGACAGGTTCCGAAAGCCTTTATGCCTAAATGTGTTGCTCCCTATTTGTTGCCATACTGAAGAGAACGGGAGAGCCCTTTGCTTGTCGTGTAAGGCTGCTTGTGCCATTTGGTGTTCGGACACTGGCTCCTCTCCTGTTGTGTAACCTCATGTCTCTGGTGAGAAAGCCTGGTTTCTATCCCTGCTCTCGTCTGAGGTGCGTCTTTGAAGGCATTAAATGGAGACTTTACCCTCATCCATCCCTTCACATGTGCTGAGCCGCCAGTAATGACTGTCGAATTTCTTGGAGCATGACTGTTCATGCTTAGAGGATATAGGGTGCTTGTTGGGGTGGTGGGGGAGGAGGGGGTTGTAGGTACTCTTACTGTGCGCGGTTACCTAAACTCTTCACTAGCAAGCTCGGTGCAAACCTCGCTGTTCTTGTTCTGATACCTGGCTCAGTCGGTTCCCGGTTCTGTGTAGTGATTCACAATGCTCTTATCTGGTCCATCTTGTGGTCCAATATATCATGGAGTGATAGTCACCATGCATGGCCCAACGATGTGGTTCTGTTGGAGCCTGGGCCATGTTTGTGTACCAGTGAAAATGACACATACCGAGGCAAAGCCTGCTGTAGTAAGCTTATTCTTCAGTAGACCTTAGCCATAACTTAAACGGGCCATAGCCAGATATGTATCCTTAGAAATGTATATCGCTGAATATACATGTGTATTATTGTACCCACGAAAGAGTGGTATTGATCAATAACACTGCGACTAGCCAAGGAGTCGAACCCATGCTGCTTTGGCCCGCCTCATGGTGAGGGAAAGACACATGACACTCTAGTCCGTCTTTCGCTCACCATGAGTGGGGCCAAAGCAGCATGGGTTCGACTCTTTGGCTAGTCGCAGTGTTACTGATACATGTGTATATGTATTCAGCATGGTCATGTATATTAACCAGTGTTCCTGCCAGGAACCCAGAGATTACAGACTACGTTCTCCAAAAGAGGCACAAGAACCACTGTGTAGAGCAGTGCTTGAGCACCACACGATGTACCGAACAATTCTCCGTCGGGAGCCAGAGACTGGTTATCACAAGATTTAAGGCCCCCTGCCAGGGCCATGGTCCTGGCGAACATCATAAAGTACATATGCTACTTTCTTATCAAGATTGATGGACTGATCAGACTCCAGGCTGAGGGACTGATTACCTCACATTTTATCTTCAACCATTCTTCCGTATTGAACTAATGAAACCACTGGTTCGTGAAGCTTTTCCAAGTGTTTCAAAGTGCGTAATTTATCACCTCCTGCTCCTACTTCTATATAATGATGTAAATAGCCAGTCTCTTCCCTAAAATATTATGATTTATCTTCCTGCTATTCTAATTTGCAGATCGCTCAATGGTGTAACAGTCAAACTCCTTGGGTTCTACCCACCCTTCCTACTTCTTAGTTAATCTAGGAATTAGTGCGGGCTAGAAAGACGGGTATTTTTCTCTAAAAAAAAAAACATTAGTTTTTGGATTAATTAAAAATACTTCCTAATGTTTTCCATTGTCTTGTATTATACACGCATAACTGATTCAGGTGTGGAGTTGGGCCGTCTCCGTAGCCTTGACTGAATATGTAACGACGTTATCCCTATTTTAATTTGCTAGAGCTTGACACTGCTTCAGAACAGAGATACCTGTGAAGTCCAGTTGCTTAAAGTTGACTCATTTTCTTTAAAGGTATTGAGGCAGTCCAGGAAATGCTACTTCAAGTTTGTTATTTATGAATTTCAGATATATTATGGAGAGGAACTGCTTTGTGGAAAACTTGTATAGTTGTTAATATAATTGACACTGTACATAAACACTGACCTCTGAAAAACTTTAATCTTTAAACCTTACATTTGGTTTGTGTAAAACTGTGGAAATGTACAAAAACATTAATCATGTTCCAATACTCAATGTAAATTGTCGCATTGCATTTCTTGCAGACCTTCAATGAACATGGTGGTGGTACAGCCAGGTGGTGTAGTGCTGGCAGTGTACGCTGGTCTACTATCCCTGCTGACTATCCCCCTCACTACTGCTTTTGGCATCCCAGAATTCCTAGAGTTTGGAAGCTGTTCCACCATCAAAGTTGTCCCGGAAATTAATTTTGAAAGGGTAAGCAATGTTTAATAATATATAAGAATTAAACTTAGCTACATTTTTTTTAATTTTAATTTTGACAGCTGTTGATGTGGACAATTTATTAGTTATTAAAGAAAGTAGTTTTTTTTAATAGGTGCTTTTCTCGAAATAGCTCTGTACAACTTTTGTGGTTTTCAGCGCTTGGTTATAATTTTGTCTTAATAGTACTGTGGAAAATTTTGAATTTTCCTAAATTCAGCACGTGTAAATTTGAGTAATACAATGTTTAATTGTGTATTAAAATTGATGCTGATTTGACCCTTCGAGAAATTTCGAGTGAGGGGGGGGGGCTGTAGAACAGCCGGGGAGTGACTCCGATGGAAGATGAGAGAACTGGTTGTGGAAAATTGTGCAATGTAATCGGGTATCATCGAAGTTCAACTAGTGTATATCGGCCTCAATCCGTAATTTAGAAATTGCTGTCACGTTCCTGCTGATGAATTGGGATAAATAGTGTGGAAAACCCTTACAATTCGGCAACAAGAATGGAAAAATAGTGGACACAAATTCTTCCCAGGAGCACAACTTAGCTAAGTGACGCTTACCCATAATGTACAGTAGTTTTGTTTTGGCCTTCGTAAATTCTTGCTGTTGTGGTATTGTTTGGGTGTTTGCAAAATAAATAATTTTTATCCAGTAATTAAAGGATAAGTGGTAATACGAATTTATTTTCTAATAACACCATTGAATTATATGTATTGTGCTAATAGTTATATTTAGTTTACCCAGCAAGTAAACTAAAACTGTCAACACAATTTTAATCTTCTAGAGTAGCTGGTTTTAATATTGTAATTAATTTAATTCAGGTCTAGCTTTTTGCGAGTGGTTATGGAGTGGGCATCGAAGGAGTTAGTTCTGCGACCTACTGTGATTAAGTCCCACTTACCTCGCCCAAATTACTTGCATGTAATAATTCAGGCAATACCCTGTAAACCTCATGCAGGTAATTTGCTCGTATAATAATAATTCACATAGTATTGTAGGAAACTTAAGAGTTGACTGCCTGTCTTTAACAGATAACCTGATTAGGAAAAGATTAACAGCTTTACTCCACCTCACAGGAACTCCACCTCACAGGAACTCCACCTCCACATTGTGATCACTTTGATACTTTTGGATTCTCTGAGTTTTATTTCTTAAATTCATAATACTTTGTCTTGGCGCTACCCACTACTCTCGTCACACTTAATTACCTCTAATATCACGGTCGCTGTATGATTATTACAGGTTTAGCGTTACGCGTGAATTACTATCAGTTGTGATAGCCAAATTAGAACCAGTGCTATTAGAAGAAACATCTCAACAGATGTGTAATATACAAAGCTAATATTTACAATTTACTGTTCTCATACTTTCTCTTTCCCTCTGAGCCAGCTTAGTTTATCCTCTACCTAGCTAAATCTCCATTTAGGAAAACGGTATATATTTTAGGTTTAATATTTTCTTTTTATATGGTAAAACATTAAAGTTCGTGGTTTTTCATGAACTGACCTTCAGACTTTTAGCTTTGGTCCTTAGAGTCTCTCAAATCATCTCAGTTCTTGAAGACTGACGCATATGCTTATCTTAACTCCTGTTTTTTTTTATTAGCAATATTTAAATATTATATCTTTATGTTCATTGATTTTTTTTTCAGTACTCCGGGATCTGGTTCAGCGTAGAGAATGTACCAAACGAATACATTTCTGTAACGTCGTGTTCCATGACCAACTACACATGGACAGGTTGGTTTTTAATTTATACCTCTTCATTTTTCCCCACTTACTATTTCTATTTTTTAAAAATGAACAGTAGTTTTAACAAGTCTTCTAATTTGAAATTCTGGCTTTGGCAGTATCCATTATAGTACTGAAATTTACCATGTATTATGAAACTTTCGTAAACGAAGAGTTGGGGCAGCTTTTATTTTTGCCAATGGGAGTGCTGGAGTGGTTGGTATTTTTGTTTAATAAATGTATGAAAGAGGGGAAGGTACTTAGGAATTGGCAGAGAGCATGTATAGTTCCTTTATACAAAGGGAAGGGGGATAAAAGAGATTGTAAGAATTATAGGGGAATAAGTTTACTGAGTATACCAGGTAAAATGTACGGTAGGGTTATTATTGAAAGAATTAGAGGTAAGACAGAGAGTAGGATTGCAGATGAGCAAGGAGGCTTTAGAGTGGGTAGGGGATGTGTAGATCAAGTGTTTATAGTGACGCATATATGTGAACAGTATTTAGATAAAGGTAGGGAAGTTTTCATTGCATTTATGGATTTAGAAAAGGCATATGATAGTGAATAGGGGAGCAATGTGGCAAATGTTGCAAGTGTATGGAATAGGTAGTAAGTTACTGAAGGCTGTAAAGAGTTTTTATGAGGATAGTGAGGCTCAGGTTAGAGTGTGTAGGTGAGAGGGAGATTACTTCCCGGTAAAAGTAGGTCTTAGACAGGAATGTGTAATGTCACCATGGTTGTTTAATATATTTATAGATGGGGTTGTAAAAGAAGTAAATGCTAGGGTGTTGGGGAGAGGGGTGGGATTAAATTATGGGGAATTAAATGCAAAATGGGAGTTGACAGTTACTTTTTGCTGATGATACTGTGCTTTTGGGAGATTCTAAAGAAAAGTTGCAAGGTTAGTGGACGAGTTTGGGAGGGTGTGTAAAGGTAGAAAGTTGAAAGTGAACATAGATAAGAGTAAGGTGATGAGGGTATCAAATGATTTAAATAAAGAAAAATTGGATATCACATTGGAGAGAGGAATTATGGAAGAAGTAAATGTTTTCAGATATTTGGGAGTTGACTTGTCAGCGGATGGGTTTGAAGGATGAGGTTAACCATAGAATTGATGAAGGAAAAAAAAGGTGTGGTGCGTTGAGGTATCTGGAGACAAAAAATGTTATCCATGGAGGCAAAGAAGGGAATGTACGAAAGTATAGTGGTACCAACACTCTTATATGGGTGTGAAGCATGGGTTGCAAATGCTGCAGCAAGGAGGAGGCTGGAGGCAGTGGAGATGTCCTGTATAAGGGCAATGTGTGGTGTAAATATTATGCAGAAAATTCGGAGTGTGGAAATTAGGAGGGGGTGTGGAGTTACTAAAAGTATTTGTCAGAGGGATGAAGAGGGGTTGTTGAGGTGGTTTGGTCGTTTAGAGAGAATGGATCAAAGTAGAATGACTTAGAGAGCGTATAAATCTGTAGGGGAAGGAAGGCGGGGTAGGGGTCGTCCTTGAAAAGGTTGGAGGGAGGGGGGGTAAAGGAGGTTTTGTGGGCGAGGGGCTTGGACTTCCAGCAAGCATGTGTGAGCGTGTTAGATAGGAGTGAATGGAGACGAATGGTTTTTGAGACCTGACGAGTAGTTGGAGTGTGAACAGGGTAATATTTTGTGAAGGGATTCAGGGAAACCAGTTAATTGATTTAGTTGGACTTGAGTCCTGGAAATGGGAAGTACAATGCCTGCACTTTAAAGGAGGGGTCTGGGATAGTGACAGTTGGGAGGGACTTATTCTCAGCTGTCGTATCTGAGCACCTCTGCAAAGACAGTGATTATGTATGAGTGTGGTGAAAGTGTTGAATGATGAAAGTATTTTCTTTTTGGGAATTTTCTTTCTTTTTGGGTCACCCTGCCTCGGTGGGAGACGGCCAACTTGTTGGAAAAAAAATGGGAGCGTTCTGCAAGAACCAGTTTCAAACTAGTCTGTGCTTGATATCAACGCTAATGGAGTGATGGCGGCACCACTGCTCGTCGTGTTAGCTGTTCAAAGTTTAGACCCGGTAGGAAGCCTTTTAAGTTGTAACTTTTTTTTTTACCCTAGACTAAACATAGTTGTTAGTCTCTCGACATAACTCTGTTCTACGCCGCTTCCTTACTAAGTCCTCTACCTTGCTTGAAGTGCAATAAAAAATACCTATACCTCTCACTTTAACATCCTTGTTGTCGAGTGAGCCAGGTGAGCAAGTCTAATAGATTCTCCATGATCGTCAGTCTTGGTGTACCCCTAAAATATTTACGTCCTCGCTGGCTGATTATATATCCTTCCGTTCATTTAGAATGGTAACCTGCCTTGGCTACACCAGCCAGAAGCAGCTTTAAATATGCCAGAGCGCAATGGGCATACTTTCTCGTACTTGGTAAGCAAGTGTAATATCAGTATAGTAGTCTAGAAATGAGGTGGAGTAGATAGTTGTAAACCACCTTAGCCAGAAACCAAGTATAATCCAATGTGGTACGCGGACACGCAGTGCTTTAGATTCGGCTCCACTAAATTTAAGATTAATAGTTACTAACGAGGTTAGCTCATTCCTAGTCCTCGGTCAGCTAGGTCACGCTGCCATACTAAGGAGCTAGCCACGTCAAGTGCAACTGCACATGTTAATCTAATAGCTTTTAAGCAGTTTCATCAGTTAAGGTTTTGAACATTTTTTTTCTAAGCATTGGTTAGCAACTGTTAATGTGCAACCTGAATAGCGTCTCTGAAGCCTATACTTTCTGGTTTGTCCTGTACGTTGGCGACCCTGGGAGTTTGACTTGTACGTGGGTGTCATAGATGTCTGACCTGTACGTAGGCGAAGTTGTGTGCATGAATGATGTACATTACTGACAAGATTAAAATTAAACACATGTGCAACATCTGAGTATCTTGTAGACGTTTCGCCATCCAGTGGCTTATCAATACAAATTCAAGGACATGTATTGGAAGACGGTTAAACTATATACAAAAGACGAGGTAATCAGTCCCTCAGCCTTGGAGACCCCTCAAGGGCTCTTGATCTAGGGAATTGGATCTGTGCTTCAGTTCCCTGAAATAAGCCTGAATACCTTCCACATCCACCCCCCACAGGAGCTGTATAATCCTATGGGTTTAGCACTTCCCCCTTCATTATAATCAGCCTTGGAGCTGAAGAGCAGCGTAGTCGCTCTTCAACTCCGACCAAAGCGACACCAAGTGTCAATTTGTTTCGATCTTGATGTAATCTTAAATTTAAGGAAGTGAATTTCAAAATAGGAAAGTTTAAATAATTCACTGATATTTTGAACACTCGGCTCGTGTTTACAAATAGTGTAACTAATATGGCCGCTCATCCGGGTAATAAACTGAAATAGTCTTTAGAAACACTGCAGACCATTAAGATTTGTCTACATGCGATAACTTTAGAAAACTGCTTCTGATCGGCTTTAAACCTTAAACGCTGGTGAATCTAGGAAACAGTTGGGATTAATTTGGGTAGCTACCAATTTATCTTCAAAAACTGGAAGAAAATGGAAAGTTTTAAAGAACTTGTGAATGTCACGTTTGATAACACTGAACTTTTTATTCGGTGCAGAAGCCAAATAACTTTTTTAAAGATAACCTTAATGTGGTGATCACGAGTGAGCTTCAGTACCTAGTCTCTATCACGTAATGTTTTTTTTTTTAATATCGTTTGATCAATGTTTTTGATTAACGTTTAAATTTGTCTAAGAGTTAAAATCACAGGCATTTAATTATGCATAGATATCCAGATATACATGTGGATAACAAAATTTAATTTGTCATGCAAGCATATTCATCACTTTATTTTATATTTAAATTCAGCGCCCCAAAATTAGTGTAGCAGCTGTGTTTACAAGAAACTTGTTGCCGAGGATTAAATTTACATCTTCTCTGCCAATAACTTGATAATGCCACTTTTGATCGGCTTCAAACTTAATATACTTTGGTATACTGATCTCGAGATAGAGGAATGTCTTTCAGATTGGTTTCAAACTTTCAATACTGATATTTCTTAGTTGGTTCAAGTTTCGGGTTGTGGAGCTGCTGATTTGCCTTATTTTTTTTATTGATGAAACTGGGATTACTGTGTGATAACTTGAACTCTAAAATTGTATTAGAAACTTTAGAGGCGCATTGCACTAGTTGTCGGGTTTCTAGAGGTCGAGGTTATGAAATATGGAGAAGCCTTTCCCAGATCTCGTGGTGATCGAAATGTAGTTATTCGGTGAAGACTGAAACTGTTTAGTGAATTAATCGGAAGAATAAGTGTTTAACAAGAGTATCATTCAATTGTTTTTTGTGGATCACTGCTATATCATTGTAGCATTGCTATAAGATTTTATTAATTTTTATTTAGACATTATGTAATTTGAAAACCCTGTGTACATACATATTATGGGCAAACTCTGGTTAAAGAAATTAGTTTGAAACTGAGAGAAGAATGTTAAGCGTTTATTATCCATCCCAATAACTCTAAAACTAAAAAATGCTGTATATTTCACTCGTGCTGCCCCATGGAGTAGTCTTTATACTTTTTTTCATAACTTAGTCTAAATTTTAATACCCAATTTGAGTATTTTTTATTGGTCTTGTCACATTATTAAGGTACATACTAAGGTACATGTTTTATGGGTACAGGTGAGCTGATGACCGTGATGGAGCGAGGTTTAGACCATGAAGGCAGAAAGGTTCAGAAAGCGTCTGTGATGAGACGCTCTGAAGACCAACCTGGGGTTCTAACAGTCGAGGCTGATGGCGTGCCCAGCGCTCCTTACGTGGTCAGTCGTTATTTTTCTTGCTTTGTCCTAGAAACATGCACGTCTTTACCTCCTATATGATTCCTCTGTTGCTTTCCCAAAATGACTGCCGCTTTAGAACATCTAAGATGGATTTTTCTTAACTTTTAAAAGTTTACTTATTTTTTAAATAAAAGGTAATCTTCGTCCTGCGCATTTTTTGCTTCGATTTTGTACGTATATTTAATGGAGTTAGTGATCGTTATTGCATTAACCGTGTACTTTAAAATGCAAGATATCTGCAGATTGCATTTACTCGCTTGTTAAACTGTCCTCGTTTCTTGGTGGTGTGCTGGGTTAACGTGGCGGCTTGCATCAACCACGGTTGCAGGTGGTGGGGACAGACTACGACAACTACGCCTGCGTACACTCCTGCATGGATTTCATGGCGTTCCGTGCAGCGTTCTCCTGGGTGTTCACCAGACATCCCACCTCAGACCACTCTTACCTCCAGCTTTGTCGCGACATTTTCGAGAACAGTGACATAGACCCGAGTTCCATGGAGCCTATGAAGCAAGGGAAGGTATGTGGGTGGGGAGTGCTGGTGGGTCCCGTAGCTGGAGCGCAATAACTGTTAACACTGGTATTGATAGCACCGGTGTGATAGATGCAGCACATTTGTTAATAAGATTCTATAACATTTAGGTATAAGGGAAAACGCTTAACTTTGAGGTATTAGTTTGTCATGATGACAATTAAATATCTTTGCCATTTTTATTTAATGAAGCTTCAATGTAAAATAAAGAATACATAGAAATATATAACTACTTCTTTTAGATAGAAATCCCCACAGGTTAAATTTTCAAGATTCTTTAATACTTGTTTCGTAGGATTGCCCATACGCAGAGAAGCTGGACTCCCTCTTGGCCTACAGCCAAAGTGTGCAAAGAAAGGCGAAGACGAAGGCACTGAAAGACGGATCCAAGGTGGTGGCCTCCGTCAGTGTTCCAGGGCAGACTGGAGACGCCATCAACCCCACACCCCCCCACCATCACAACAAAAGCACTAATGTGCACGAGACACTGAAAACATTTATGGACGACGAAAAGAAGGTAAGAATTTTAATAATGGCTTAGCATATTTTCAAGTGTAGATATCATAGGAAGGTGTAAATCCAGAGAAACTCTGGGAAAATAGTATGCGAATAAGGTCTAGCAAGTTTACGTAATGGGTATAATACAAGGAAAAAGTAGTACAAATAGCTGAAAATCTTTCGATCTCTGAATGATCAGAAAGATGTTTTGAATGTATCATATTCACGGCCTCCTGCGCTTCAGTGTAAGTGCGGCACAAGTCTCATGCAGTTAAATGTGAAGACTTGAAGCCGATGGGACGGCTCATGCGCAACTTATGCCACGGAAACTATTATTCCATTTTCAATAAAAGAGATATTGGCAGCTACACGGCCCATAAAATAAACCATTTAACTAACAGTCCCGGCATGAAAGTGTAAAGCCAATCAGAATAAGCATTAAAATATCCAAATTTATTTAATGAAACTAAAATTTTCACAGGTGAATGCACACCATCCTTTGAGCAGAATAAACTATCACTCAGTTTGAAGCCGCTCGGAAGATACTTTCTCGAGTTGTTGCAGAAAATAAAATACAGTATCCCACATTTACACCCTGATACTAATTAGAACATTCATATATGTGGGATAAACCTGTTATAAGAATTTGAAGCGGCTCAGAAAAGGGGTTCTTCATTCCTCACAGAAGCCCTCTTCATGTACCGTATATAACTGCAAAAATGACACGTATGCCACACGTATTCCAAATTTTCCTCTCAGATGAGCCAGTGCTGAAAGTTAGTCTTAATGTGTCGTCCTCAACATACTGTGCAAACTTTGGATGCAGGGGAAGGGGGTAAAAATTAACAGTGACGCTTCGGTGAAGAAAAAATGTATTAAAGGTTCGCTAAACCTGTGAATACTTTACACCATAAAAAACAAATTATACGATTCGCCTGTTGGTTTAAAGTCGATCAGAAATGTTATGTTTAACGCACGGACAGAAGAGGCAGCTGTACAACTTTTACCAGTGACTAATAACAAAAAAGGCACAATACCGTGACTACAACAATACACACACAACCCGCACATATAAAAGGAGAGGCGCTTACGACGACGTTTCGGTCCGACTTGGACCATTTACAAAGTCACACAAACACGAAGGACAGGAGGAAGGGGTATTTATAGGCAGGCAGACAGGGAAGGGCACAAGAAAGTGGTGGAGGGGTAATGGACCGAAACGTCGTCGTAAGCTCCTCTCCTTTTATATGTGCGGGTTGTGTGTGTATTTTACCAGTTACTTTTTAAACTTGGGGAGCTAACTTTTGGGAATTCTAAGTGAAGGTAATGTTCATGTGGGAGAGGGTGTTCTATCAATGTGCAGTTTAACGGGGGAAAAGAAGCAGATGAAGTATGATTATGTAAAGGTCATAAATCTCCATGTGCCGAGTAATATCCTGTCTCCATCTTCCTCAGACACTAACACTTTGCTGGGCTATACCAACAGCACGTTGAGGAACTGGAGGAGGAGGAGCGCAGGCTGATGCGCACGCTGGAGGCAGAGCTGCGACGGGAAAGTGAAGAGATTCAGGATCTTCGCAGTGAAATCATCCAAGAAAATAGAAAACACCATTATGGACAAGGTCTGTGTCATATGAAGGATTAGACGGCCGATAGGCTAGACAGCCTAGTATAACTTGGAATATGATAAAATCTTTTTGATGCAAGAAAGTAGATGTATAACGTTAGGTCAACAGTGGGTAGAAGCTAATAAAGGCAGTAAGAAGTGTGATTAG
Source organism: Cherax destructor (assembly GCA_009830355.1). Classification (NCBI taxonomy): domain Eukaryota; kingdom Metazoa; phylum Arthropoda; class Malacostraca; order Decapoda; family Parastacidae; genus Cherax; species Cherax destructor. Next base: position 371,183 of record WNWK01000326.1, on the reverse strand, counting down.
GATAATAGCAAATGGGCAGCTGTGGTAAGTTTGAATATCAAGACCAGTATATAAACTGGTGAGTGATACAGGTCATAGGCTGTTTTCAATAAGGTACTTGTCAGGTTTGTTTCCTCTGAAATTTGCCATATCGGTGATTTCAAATATTGCTCAAGTTCAACTTGGGCGCATTAAAACCATGGTTGAGAGATCTGTTTATTTATAATTTTCACGCTTTTTGATAAGAGACTCGTTACATTATGGACACATTGGCAGGTAATCCCATGGCTTCGTGCACCTCGTGTCTGCACCTGACTGTAATAACTATTTTGGTGGGCTTTTCCTCATATTTTTCTTAGTATATTTAGTCTTAAATTTCTTGGCTTAATTTTATGTGGTGGTGATGGCTGTGAGCGGACGGTTTTTTTTTTATAAAGAATTTTTAGCTGTAGCTGAATTATATCCATTGCCATCTAATGCAGTCATCTCTCTGAACTTTAGTCTGTACCTCGCTTTGCACCTTAGAAAAAATTAAATGCTAGCCTTCTGCTTAGACTCATTGTCATTTTATGTCATTTTATGTTAGACTTCACAGGTTCTTTAAACTGGCTCTCTCTCTCTCTCTCTTCTCTCTCTCTCTCTCTCTTCTCTCTCTCATCCCTTCTGAGAAGCAATCCCTGTACCGTAGGTTCCTACAACATCTTACTGGCTTTATTGAATAAATAGTTTAGAAAACATTGATAAATACACTTGTGCAACATTTGGGTTATCTTTTCTGCAAGCCTATTCCGAGCAGTCTGAGGCAAGTCCCTCAAGCCTGGGGTCAGTGTTGTAGAAGTGCAGTATACTGCAGACACACGAGGTGGCGCAGTGACAGAGTCGAAAGTTGAGAAACCCACTAATGGAACTGGGTGATGCAACATCTTGGGATCTTTATGTAGGAAATTTTAAAACTTGTCTAACCTAGAGGCATGACCTACTTCCACTATTGGATTTCTTCACTGGTGACTCCGCCTACCACTGGTCCTCATCTGTCTGTATTACATAACTCTTCCCCCCCCCCTCCCAATCTCTGCTAATATGAAGACTGATGGAGTGAACAGACAACAGGCTGAGGGACTGATTACATCAAAATCTTCCTCCTTTCTCTGCATTGAACTGAAGAAGCCACTGGCTGCCGAAAAGTTAACAGAATAAACTCAAATGTTGCACAAGTCTTACTGGCACCGGATCCTGACTTCTACCTTGTGCAACATTTATCTTTTCGTTTTACATTAAAATGTATTTAACAAGGGAATAATTTGAAGAGGCGGAGGAGGAAGAATTTCATTGGCTTTTCTATCACCGGCTACGTTCTTTATCAGTATTTTTCTTATAAGGAATTTATGAGCACTAATGTCCATTTATCGGATTCTGGTTACTATTTTAGCTAAATAAGTTTGTACATTATTACTTTCTCACTCTTCCCTCATCGTTAGGATCTTTGTAGACCAAATATTTCATCTTCGTTGAATCTGAAGATCCAAATCATTTGAAAATTATTAAACTCCTGCGAAGTACATAATCGAGGTAGGTTCCTTGACCTCCCACTCCTTGGAAAGACCCTAATGACCACCTATTTCCCTGGAAACTGTAAGACCTCTACGGGTTTATCGCCCATCAAGGTATGTAATAAAATGTATATACCGATATTGTTTTAGCACTTCGTTAATCATACGGTCATTGCGTATTAAGTTAAATATTTTGACAGCCTCGAGTTGGTCTTTTCGAAGCTGATCTAGAAAGCTTTGATAATTTGGGGTTTTATATATATATATATATATATACACCACTACAAGGACCAGTGAAACTATTATTTATGCGTACTAGTACTAAGATACAGGTAGAAAATGCTTAAGAAACTTTACTTATATTGTGTGCTTGCTACCACATATGCATTTACAGAATGTTTACAAGGCGGTGTCAGTACCTGAAATAAGAGATTTAGATAAATTTCAGACAAGACTTGTGTGGATAAATGTATTTATTGGTAGAGAATGACTAGCTCATAACAATATTTTCTCCTGCCTTTAGAACGAACGAGCGGAAGTGAGAAGCCTCGTCAGAGCATCCTAGTCATCTTTGGGGTAGTTGGTGCCCTTCTCACCACGACCTGGCTGTAAATAAACTTATTATATAGGCCTACATCCACCAGTATATAAGTTTTCCTAAAGTGTGCTGTGTTCTACAAGCTTTACCAGGGAGTAAGTTAAGACTTCCGCAGTATTATTTAAGTAGCTAATATGTCTTAGTTTTAATTTTTCTATTTTTTTTTTTTTTTTGTGTGTACTCACCTAATTGTACTCACCTAATTGTGGTTGCAGGGGTCGAGACTCAGCTCCTGGCCCCGCCTCTTCGCTGTCTGCTACTGGGTCTCTGCTCTCCCTGCTCCATGAGCTTTATCATACCTTGTCTTAAAACTATGTATGGTTCCTGCCTCCACTATATCATTCTCTAGTCCATTCCACTTCCTGACTACTCTGTGGCTGAAGAAATGTTTCCTGTGTGTGTGTGTGTGTGTGTGTGTGTGTGTGTGTGTGTGTAGAGAAGTGAAAATCCGTGTTGGAAAATCTTGTTTTGCATTTATTGAAAAGTTCAAGCTGTGTAGGAAGGTCCGTAAATCCACTACGACCAATGAATATAGGGTGAAGTTCATGGAGTAATAGAAAATTAAACTGCATAGATGGGAGGAGTTGCTTCTGGACAGTTTCATGCAGTTTACATCTTGTAAAGGAAATAAGCAAAGCAGGAGTGCAAGATTAGGAATAGTAGGTCAGTCACGGTGAGTCTTGCAACTGCAAGAACATTCATTACAAAATATTTAAAAAAAAAATAAACTTAAAACAATAGTTAAAGCTTTGGTTTTCAGTTTCCTAGCAGACTAACTAAAATTATTTAAAGTTGAGACCGGGGGGCGGGGGCCCCCCCAAATAAAGTTATTTATGTAACAGGCAAGGTAAAAAAAAAATTTGTCTTAACACCACTGCTGTGTTTACTAAACCTCTTACCTTCGACGTCGTCACCGCGCTAACACTTTATCTTCACTCCTTGCTGACGGCCCCACCTTTGACACTCCCTCTGACGTTTTGACAGCAAGAGATTTATTATACAACCTTTGATTATACTTTAGCACTCTTCACCGACCTTACAACCTCTTCTCTGCAGCGCTGTATGGCCCTGGTGGTTCAGCGCTTAGATTTTATTATAATCCACCACGACCCACGGAAGAACCAACGTACCATCAATATTATCTTGATGTTGACAGCCTGCCTATGGCACGACGGCATTGTATTCAAACTTATTGATTTTCCAGATCATAACTGGACCTTTCTTAAGACTTTCATAAGTTCTTAACAAGTAGAAGCCTCATTCCCTTCCACCACCCCCCCCCCCATTCAACTGGAAGACACTTTGTGGGTTTAGCGCTTAGTTTTTATTATAATTCAACTTCAAGGCGGCGGCGTCTTCACACCTGGAGTGCCACAATGATAATCACTGAGCCCTATTCTCTTCCATATATATATATATGTAAATGACCTTCCCAACCAGAAAATAACACCATTACCCAATGTGCTGACGATGTTATCCACGGGGTATCATCCATTTCTGCATATGGAAAAAAACAGGCATGAAAGGGTGATAAAATGAATACGGAATTGCGAACAGTCAGCTTGGAGAAGACAGAATCACGACTAATACTGACAAGGTCCTCATCAGCACCATCGGATGTTATGTCGCAATTGAAAACCACGGGGTCTCCATCAGAAGGTACACCATTCACTAAAAATCCTAACGAGATCCTGGGCTGAGACATTACTCCACTACATCACATGTCGCCAAAAAAGTAAACTTAGCACAAGTCCGCCTCAGTCAGCTATCCAGGTTTAACCATCCTCTCGTATGAAGAAGCACCTATATAAGATAAGACCTATGTTTGAATATTCTTGAGTGACCATATCGTAACAATAAACGTATTTCAGCTGCAGGACAAAGTCATTTCGCTTCCCCACAGGAATCAGACTGAGGGACAAACAGAATGGAAAGATCTGCACATCCAACATGACTGACGTAATGTCAGGCTTGACAAATTAAAAGAAGCGACAACTATGCCATGCAATAACTATACCAAACAGAGAAAACTCACACCAGCCAACTAACTACATAAATACACCTCCCCATAGAACCCACAGGATGTCCCTCCAACAGAATCCGAAGTTTCATACACAAGGAGAACTTCCGAAGACCAAAGATTCTAAATGATCTCCCTGAACATATAGAATAATGGGTGCCACCAGAGCCAATCTGTTTAAAGCAGATAAACCATCCTTACTGTTGATACCTTGCATTTAACCAAGTAGCATCTGCAAGCCACCTACGGCAGGACACCTCACCAACTCCAGCAAGCGCCTTACAACTAACCCAAACATTTTTCCTCCTGCGCTGCGAAAAAAAAAAAAAAAAACTTGCAATTACAAAAAATGTACTCACCAATTCAATGTCACGCAAGTATGCATCATGTATACAAACTCGTGTCTGATTGGTGGTGTGGTATACACGACCATCTGATTATGCCTGACACCTTTATATACGCCAAAGTGGTTGGGCCACTTAACTTATTACCCCTTCTCACCCCCCCCCCTCCACATTCCATCCTTGCCTGTCTTTCTTCCTTCGGAAACTTGCCAAACCTCTGCTTAAAGAATTGAAATTATCACCATATGATTTAATTGTTAGTATATTATTTTCAGCAACACCAAATGAACTGATGTTTTTTAGGTTAAGTTTGTACACTTTGATATGTCAGATTACGATTGTCATCTCAGGATTAATATTCATGCTTTGTGGTCGTATATTCGTCAGGGAGGTCTCTTGACACGGGGCCAAACTTAGCTAAGGTTTCCACCCCATTAAGTCACTACACAATTGAATACCCTTACGGGTATCCTAAAGACAATTTATTAGTGAAGAACGTGATCATTTAACATTAGTGTTTGCAACATAACCACAAGAGGTAGCAAATAAAATTGATGAATTATGTAAGATTGCTTAACATTAGAGTATGAATTTGTATATTTTGTATATTGCAGCATTATTTGCTGATAAATAGTATGTATAATATATTGTCAACAGTGCCTCATGTTTGTATCCGCCATGATGTATGCTATATTAACCATTCTTAAACTAGAAAAACCGCTAGTTCACCAGAACATATCATCCAGTTTTATATTACCAGGTTCAAAGAGAAGCCTAAGATGTAATTTGTATATATTTTTTTTTTGAAAATAAAGAATTAAGTAAACTATCGCATTTTCAGTGGCCCTAAAACTTGCTCCAGAGAGAGTATCTTATTTCTCCCTGTGGACAGTGTCTCGTGGAGAGGCGCACTGTTCCACTGTGAGAATTCAGGTTCCAATTTGTTTGCCGTATTCTGTTGGACTGTCATGTCTTTCAGCGAGTACGCAGAATTTACCTCCTGTCTTTTTGACCGCAACCTATTTATTACACAAACTTTGATAATACTTCATTTAGCACTCCTCACAACCCTTTAACTCTGTTATCTTCTCGACCCTCGCTAGTCTCTCCAGCAACACACCCCTGTCCTGCAGCGCTGTATGACCCTAGTGGGTTTAGCGCTTTTTTATTATCCCGGTGGACAGTGTTCTCGTGATGGATGAAGTATGGATACTAGAGGCCACTGTGGCTATGGCTTGTTTAACATCCCCCCCCCTTTCAATGGAGGCACCTTGGCAAAGAGGCACTTGATCCAAGGAATTAGACCTTCGTCCCAGTTATCTGATCGAATCTAAATAACCCCCTCCCCCTTTCCACCCCCTGTCCATTCGACCTCATTTGGGGGAAAATTTCCCCGTATGAAATATTCTGCTTAGGTATTGCGCCCCCTGATTGGGCCTCAATGTATATATATAAATTTATAATGTATATTTTCCATTTTCTATAATTTTATATTTCTGATATTCTCGATAATAGCTAAATCGTTAATATCTTGCTTTATATTATTATTGGACTTTTATTTGACTTAGCTATATTTATTAGGTAGGATGTAACATTTTATATTGTGTGTAGTAGCTGCCCGGGAGTTGGCAACCTACTGTTATGTTGCCGGCGTCTAGTTACTGGGAGGAGTCAGTCGCTGACCACACCTGAGCTGGGTGGTTGCTTTTCCTCTCTCTTGCTTTACTACGTTAAGATTTACTCGTTCAAAATTTTCTCTCTCTGGCCTGCTGACCATCGTCGAGTCAACACCTCACTCCTATTTCTACTTGCTTTCTCGATATTTAGATTGTTGGGTAGAGTATGTGTTCGGTGGTGAGACGAATCATACTTCTCAGGACTCTGTGTAACTCTGTTCACAGAGGATAGAGTAGTTGTTAGTTTGATATCTTTATTATGCACCCCATACCCATCCTGTGGGCGGTAGTCAAAAGATTACAGAGGTACATAATGGGTCCAGGGACTGGACCTCAAAGTTTGATAGCTGAGCAAGTTACAAAGGTAATGAACTCAGATGGTCACAATCATGAGAAGTTACAAAGGTATTTGCAGATTACAGAGGTATATATAGGGTCCAGAGACTGGGCCCCAAAGTTTTGATAGCTGAACAAGGTACAATGGTAATTAATTCACTAGTTACAAGGTAATGAATCATGTAAGTAAATTTACTTACGTCTGTACATGGTTGCACTCATGAACAAATTATAAAGCAATGAGCAATCTATTAGTCTACACCCAGCCACAACTGTAATGAGTTATTGGTGCAAATTTTAATTGTTGGGTCACACACACACACATATACATATACACATACACACGCATACATGTATATATACATACACATACACACATGTACATACACACACACACACACACACACGTGTCAATGCTTTATTTACAGGGAGCAAAGTCAGGGTATTTTTCCAGAATGGTCTGTAATATACCACTGTGGATAAAATACTTTGACATATCTTGAACATTTCTGAATGAGTAGTCTCTGAATTCATTAATTTTATCGCACTCCAGTACATAATGACGCAGGGTGTGACAATAATCCAACTGGCAAAGTTTACATCTTGTTTGGTCTACATCTGGTGGTGGTGATTTAACCTGCCAAAGATACTTGTAACCCAGCCGGAGGTGGGCGGTAGTGACATCCAAGAGTCTGCTTATTTTGCTGGATGCACCATAGACATGTGGCTCCTCCTGCATGATAGAATGATGATAGATGGACTGACTGGTGTCAAACTCCCTGAGTCTTAAGTCAATAAAATTCAGTTGAAGTTCTTTTCGTATTATTGTTCTCAAACTGCTAACTGACAAGCCAAGATTGTAATCTATCCCCTCTTTGAAAGCATAAAACTTAGCCAATTTATCAGTTCTATCATGCATCTGAAGACCAATGTGAGATGGAATCCACAGCATGTGCACTCTGACTCTACTACAGTGATTTTCGACGTTATTCTGGGTTGTGTGTCACATTGACACTCTGAGACAACTTAGGTCTCAAGCTATATCTCTGGACCTACTTCGATAAGGCATCTGTGCACCATCATAGTTTGGGATTGTTTATGCTGAACCTAGCTTCAGTTGCAAGGGAGTTTTGGGACTGTTTTGGAGGATCTATTGATGGTCCCCATTTAGGGTCGATTTTCTATCTCCTGGTTCCTGACGCTGTGTTGCTGTTGCTTGTTATATTGCTGTTCTGCGAATTGGTCATTTTACTGGTGAAGGACGTGCCTAGTATGGGCCAACAGGCCTGCTGCAGTGTTCCTCCTTTCTTGTGTTCTTATGTTCTTAATCAAGCTGTTCTGATTGTCAAGTTGTTAGAGAAGCTAGCTTATGAGAAGTTCAGTCGGACACTGGTTGAGTCGAGTCTTAAAGTTACCGGGAGCACACTCATACACACTTACATTCATACTTGTATATATTATTGTAATTACTGCCATTGTACCTGATGGTACTTTTGAGTCATTTATGTATATGTGCCCTCAGCACAGTCTTATTGTATATGAGAGCAGTATAGGAGCTTCCCTCCTAATTAACCTCCTAATTCATAACTTAATGAACATCCTTATCATATGTACATATATTTACTTTGAAACCCTAGACACTAACTTGTTTAATAAACATATTAAATTTTATGCTTTGGTTAGTACCCTCCTAGTTGTAATCCTCTTGAAGCTTATTGAATATGCTGGATAACTGGACCAGGATACTGACTTTGTTGGAAAAGCCCAGTAACAGGCTGGATGCTAGAAGGGCTATCCTTTCTAGTGTTCGCTGGAGATGTCTATTGCTAATAGATATCGTGTCATTTTGTAACATTAGGCAAAATGGAGAGGAATCAGTATCATTCCTAATCTTTATCCTGCGAGCTGCCTTCCCCTCTTTAAAAAAAATATGTACTGTCATGAACAGCAAGATTCATTGTCTCCTGGACTCTTGGTTCATTGTCTACTCGGATTTCCAATATGATCTCTGCCTTGGTCCAGCAAGAGTGTGTCCACCCTGTGGTATTAACGATCCAGGAGGGTTAGCTGGTCTCCACGCGCTACACAACCATGTAGTCTTATGTTGGTTCTCTTCTGGTGACCTGCATCTGAAGTAATAATTGACACACACACACAGGGGCCAGGAGCTGAGTCTCGACCCCTGCAACCACAATTAGGTGAGTACACACACACCTAACAGATGATGCAGCATCACTCTCCAGATTGTTCCACTTCCTGACAACTCTGACTGTGACACTGCTAATAACATTTACCAAACAAAAAAAATATTTCATTCATTTTAAACAATTTTAATAATACTCCATTTTTTGTAATTTCCAAACTCGTTACTGCATCTGGACGCTACAAAAGTTCTGATAAGCTCAGGTAAATGCTCCTGCCCATCCAGTTTCATGTATAACACACAACAGTTCAACACACCTGGAGTTTACCTGAGAGAACCAGGTCAACGCCCTGCGGCTCCGATCTGTGACCAGGTGCGTCAACCCCTGTGGTTTAGCGCTTCTATTTGATTATAATAATAATGTGACCAGGCCTCATGTTGGACTAGAGCCTGATCAACCAGGCTGTTACTGCTGGCCGCACGCAGTCCAACGTACGAACCACAGCCTTGCTGGTCAGGTACCGACTTTAGGTGCCTGTCCAGTGCCTGCTTGAAGACAGCCAGGGGTTTGTTGGTAATCCCCCTGATGTATGCTGGGAGGCAGTTGAACAATCTTGGGCCCCTGACACTTATTGTGTTGTCCCTCAACGTGCTAGTGGCACCCCTGCTTTTCATTGGGGATGTTACATCGCCTGCCGAGTCTTTTGCTTTCGTAGGGAGTGATTTTCGTGTGTAAGTTTGGTACTAATCCCTCGAGAATTTTCCACGTGTATATAATAATGTATTTTCGTTTTCTTTGTAGCTTGTGAGTTCATTACCTTTGTAACTTGTGAGTTCATTACCTTTGTAACTTGTGAGTTCATTACCTTTGTAACTTGTGAGTTCATTACCTTTGTAACTTGTGAGTTCATTACCTTTGTAACTTGTGAGTTCATTACCTTGTAACTTGTGAGTTCATTACCTTGTAACTTGTAGTTCTTCATTGTAACTTGAGTACATCCATTTGTAACTTGTAATCCTTACCTGATGTAACTTTGGGAGTCATTAACAACTTGGGTCCTACCTTTAACTTGTAGTTTTCCTTAACTGGTCATTACGTAACTAGTGAGCACCTTGCTTATTCAATTGTAGGAGTTACATCTGAACTGGAGTTCATTAGCTTTCGTAAGTGATTTTACAGTTTGTAACTTTGGTCATTAATCTTGAGCATACATTTGTACTGTGAGTATACCTATGTAATTGTGTTCATTACCTTTGTAACTTGTGAGTTCATTACATTTGTAACTTGTTAGTTCATTACCTTTGTAACTTGTGAGTTCATTACCTTTGTAACTTGTGAGTTCATTACCTTTGTAACTTGTGAGTTCATTACCTTTGTAACTTGTGAGTTCATTACATTTGTAACTTGTGAGTTCATTACCTTTGTAACTTGCTCAGCTATCAAAACTTTGGGGTCCAGTACCTGGACCCATTATGTACCTCTGTAATCTTTTGACTACCGCCCACAGGATGGGTATGGGGTGCATAATAAAGATATCAAACTAACTAAACTGTATTTTTAAATGTTTATACAGTAGTGCATTGTATATTGTAATAAACAGAATAGAGGAAATCAGCTCTAATATACAGTGGACCCCCGCCTAACGAGCAAAATTCATTCCAGAAGCCTGCTCAAGTGCCATTACCGAACGCATTTACTCCCTTAAGAAATAATGTCAAGTAGGTTAGTCCATTTGAGACTCCCAAAAATACACTTCCACAAGCACTTACAATATTATACTTACATAACTGTACGATTTCCGGGGTGCTCGTTAGGCAGGGGTCCACTGTACATTATTTAGGTATGCATACTGGTCAGAGCTCGTAGTGAGCAAGAGTCATTGGTAAACAAGTTGTTCGATAAGTGAAAAGTATGTATGTGTTGTATGTATTAACACAACATACAACACAAAACAATCATTACAACACAGGTTTAGCGCTTCTATTTGATTATAATAATCATCACAACACACAACTATTACCATGACACAAAACTATCACGTCAACACACAACATGCAACACAAAACTATCACTACATAACAAAATTGTCGCATCACACAAAACTATCACTACATAACACAAAATTGTCGCATCACGCAAAACTATCACCACAAAAAACACACCACAAAACTATCACCACTACACACAACAGATAACACAAAAATTATCACAACACAAATCTATAATCACATTGCACAAAACTATCACCATAACATGACACAAAACTTTCACCACTGTACACATCACCAAATTATCATCACAATACACAACACAAACATAACATCATAACACACCACAAAATTATCACTACAACACATAACACAAAATTATCACTACAACACATAACACAAACTATACACAATAACACTATCACACAAAATCCCTATCACTACAACACATAACACAAAATTATCACTACAACACATAACACTATCATAAAATTTATCACTACAACACATAACACAAAACTATCACTACAACACATAACACAAAATTATCACTACAACACATAACACAAAATTATCACTACAACACATAACACAAAACTATCACTACAACACATAACACAAAATTATCACTACAACACATAACACAAAACTATCACTACAACACATAACACAAAATTATCACTACAACACATAACACAAAATTATCACTACAACACATAACACAAAACTATCACTGGAGCACATAATATAAACTATCACCACATCACCCAACAGAAGACTATCACCACTGCACAAATGTTCTTTTATCACTAAATTTTCAGTAAATAGCATACTTAAGTAAATGTTGAAGGCTACAGTATATCAATATTATCCTTAAATTTTAATCTATAAACTAAAAGTTAAGGTCTTCAAGATGTTTGGATTTAGGCTTGCAAAAGACTTTGACTTGTTCTCCCTGGAAATAATTGAGCTGGAAACATGTATGGAATTCATATCAAATCTGTCATTAAAGGGATCTGGAGTGACATTGTCTGTTCCTTTCGATGCTAAGGCTCAGTTTATTTGCAATAAACTGAGCAACTTTTCGGCTTAGTCGAGAGATGAAAATATCATGCAAAGTTGCTAAAACTTGAAAAAATATATCGATAGCCTGCATCACATACCTGAATGCGGTATCATTGTATTCTGCGGAGAGGAGGTTTTGAACCCACAAACGGGCGAATACGAACCCTATCTCTATGGGTATCAACCACCTATCTGTCTTCAACAGTTTCACATTGATTTTGGCCGAAAATTCAATATGAAACCTATGGACTGCCTTAAGATTCGACTTTAAGAAATGTATTTGTCTCGTTTCTTACACAGAAACAAGACAAAAAAGGATAATTGTTATAATCATAAGTAAGCACTAAACCCACAAGGGTAATACAGCCATGGACCAGAAGAGGATGAGAGGCTAAGTTTTGATAAAAAAAACAAAGATGGCAGCAGGGACCAGTTGCACCGGACTGCCATTAAGAGGGTTTCCACTCATGATGTTAGTGACTGTGTCTTGAACAAGCGTGCGAGGTTGAATAAGGAAGCTGTGGATCCACCACCATCTGTGTCCATCAACCGAGCAACTTTATAGTCCAAGGACCGAGTACAGACTGGTACTAAAAGGGTTCGCAGTCATGATGTTAGTGAGTCCATCATGAACAAGCATGTAAAGTTGGATTAGGAACCTGTAGACCGAGTACCATCGGTGTCCATGGTTAAAACATCATTGACTTCTGTTGACCAGGCACCAATAATTACTCGTAAAGAATCTGAATCCAAATCTTGCGATCATGATAATTTCCATAGGCAAAGGTTTTACAATCGTGATGTTAACCAACAGCACTATAAGCACGATTCCAACCAATGGCGACGCCCCTACAATGAATGGAAATGGCCCTACAATCATAATAATTACTGCCAGCAACAGCCCAGCGATCGTAATAATTACTACCAGCAACAGCCCCATGATCGTAATAATTAGTACCAGCAACGGCTCTACGATCGTAATAATTACTACCAGCAACGGCCCTACAATTGTGATGGTGGTTACCATGGCAAGCTTCAACGCAGACAAGGACCATATGATCGCAGGAGCAACAGTAAAAAATACATCAGCCTAAGTTGAGTGTTATGGACAAAATATTGTTTTACTTAATGGAATGTGGCTTTTTTTATGTTTAATTGATATTTTGTCTCTTTAACCCGTAAAGGGTCCACACGTATATATACGTTAGTACTGCTACTGCCCCAAACGTATATTTACGTTTTATTTTTCCTGCCTGCAAATTTGGCACAATTGGCCTGAGATGCCTGGTCAGCATAGAATGGGTCTTAGCCCTTGGTGTGCGCTGCATTAAAAAAATCTGGGACCACTTAGTACGATGTGGGAGCACCAGTTCAATTGAGCGCCAGCTAGAGGAAACAGCACGGCAAACACATGGGATTCACTGATGTCATGTAGTATTAACTCTCCCATTTTAAGTGGAAAGTGATGTTGACCCCAAGTTTAGTGGCTCTGAGGTGGATATAGCCATAAGTGGTCAAGGAAATATAAAAAAACCTTGATAATAACCCATGTGCAACATCCTTTAGAATTAGAATGCTGCATTGTCTCGTATCTTCTGATTGCACTCTGTCTGACTCTGTCTCTGCTCTCATCTCTATCTGACTCTGTCTATCTCTGTCTCACAGGTACAGAAATACAATTATACATAGTGTAAATTTCCTAGGATAACCCAAAAAAATCCAGACAAAGTGCTTGTAGATATAATGTGTAAACATGACTGGCAAATACGTATTTACACTTGCTCAGGAACCAGACGTGTTGGTTCAGGAGTGGATCTCTCTGAGAGCTAGTTGCTAGACGGACAGACATATAGACAGAGAGCTTGACAGACAGGCAGATAAACAGAGAGCTTGACAGATAAAGACAGATAAAGAGCTTGACAGATAAAGAGCTTGACAGATAAAGAGCTTGACAGATAGACATATAGACAGAGAGCTTGAGAGACAGAGAGCTTGAGAGACAGAGAGCTTGAGAGACAAAGAGCCTGAGAGACAGAGAGCTTGAGAGACAGAGAGCTTGACAGACAGACAGAGAGCTTGACAGACAGAGAGCTTGACAGACAGAGAGCTTGACAGACAGAGAGCTTGACAGACAGACAGAGAGCTTGACAGACAGACAGATAGAGAGCTTGACAGACAGAGAGCTTGACAGACAGACAGAGAGCTTGACAGACAGACAGATAGAGAGCTTGACAGACAGACAGATAGAGAGCTTAGACAGACAGATAGAGAGCTTGACAGACAGACAGATAGAGCTTGACAGACAGACAGATAGAGAGCTTGACAGACATGACAGATGAGGCTTGACGATGAGCTTGACAGACATAGAGACTTGACAGATAGAGAGCTTGACAGATAGATTGACAGATAGAGAGCTTAGACAGACAGATAGAGAGCTTGACAGACAGACAGATAGAGCTTGACAGACAGACAGATAGAGAGCTTGACAGACATGACAGATAGAGAGCTTGACAGATAGAGAGCTTGACAGACATAGAGAGCTTGACAGATAGAGAGCTTGACAGATAGAGAGCTTGACAGATAGAGAGCTTGACGGATAGAGAGCTTGACAGATAGAGAGCTTGACAGACATAGAGAGCTTGACAGACAGACAGATAGAGAGCTTGAAAGACACAGATAGACAGAGTTTGACAGACAGATATGGTTGTGTAACAGTGAAAACAGAGAGGATGCTCATCAAATGTCACCCCTTATCTTATCTTATCACTGCACCCTCGCTATGCTCATCAAATGTCACCAATTATCCTATCTTATCACTGTCAGCAGTGGACTGACTTGTTTTACATCATGCTTCAAGGGAACTTATTATTCTTATTCTTATTATTTTCATTATTCTTATTATTATTCCTATTATAATTATTATTATTATTATTATTATTATTATTATATACTCCCACGTATCCAAAACATTGCTGGAACCTATAAATACTTTGTATATATTCCTAGACATTAGTAAATGACCAAAGCAGGTGTAAATGTCCACCTGTCAGTGTGCTTGTGACAATTTGAGTACAATTTCAGTACCTAATATTAGTCTTAGAACAAAGAACTACTATAAATTGTAATTATCAGAACATAAAAATTAAATAAAATAATATAAAAAAAGAGAAAAAAAGGTATATTGGCAACACTTCTGCAAGCAGCAGGACTCTATATTGCCGTAACGTGAGCATTCAGTGCCAACTTCTCGGCCTCATATATCCGTAAGTACTGAGCCTAAAAAAATTTTTTTATGCTATTACACTTAGAAAAATGTGCTCTTTATTTCTATATAAAAAAAAAGATTTTTTTTTCAAAATATTCGGGGCACTGTTGTAGTAAACGTATATAGTATACGTTTGGACCGTTTACGGGTTAAGGGGGGCTCCTTGTCGCGGTAAAGAGGCTATCGGTCTGAGGAATTGGACCTCTTGATCTTCTTCCTCAGACCGAACCTAATTACCCCCAATCCCCCTTCCCTTTCCCATCTTTCCCATCCTCCCTTCTCCCTTTCCTCCTCCTCCTCATCCCTCCCTTATTCCCGTCCCATTTTTACCCTGTGAACTCTCCACAGGCATTCTGGTTCCTAGGTAGGGGGAAGGGTACCGTGGTCCATCCCATTCCGTTGAGGTTCTTGGCGGTGGTGTAGTTTGCCGTGGGATCTGGATCGCCTGGGGATGTCCCGATCCCTCTCTGGTCTCCTGGGGGTGGCTTTGGGTATCTTTTGGGCGATGGGTGTATCTCTGGAGGCCGCCTTTCAGATTCTAGGGGTGGTGGCCGAAGGAGGTATGCTTGTGGCGGGTGTCCGCCGAGGTGGCTGGGTGGATGTGAGGTTGCTATCCCGGATTGCTGGTTTACTGGCATGAAGGGTAGGGTTGAGGTCCTCTTGGGCGCGGAGGGGGATTTACGGCCCTTTCATTCCTCCTACACACACACACACCTCACTCACTCACTCTCTCTCACACTCACACACTCTCTCACTCTCACACTCTCTTTCACACTCACACTCTCTCTCACATATACGTATTTACTTGCAGGATACAATCCAACGTTCACTGCGCATCTGGAGAACTTACATTGATATGAAGGCTGTGATGAGCACAATGAAACTGACTCCACTCTTCCATAAGATATGGAAGATTTAGCTTCCATATTTATTCAGACAAGTGTTTCACAGGTATGTGTATGTATGTTTGGGTAAACAGGAAGTTTCCTGACGGGGGTCTTAGTCATATGACCCGCAGCTGGAGTTTTTGGTCATCTGACCGAGGCCTTACACTGTTTCACAGGTAAGTTGGTATAATGTTTGTCAGGAAACAGGACAAGTGTTTCCATGAATCATAGCTGGAACTTTTGGTAGTCTGACCGAGGCCTTCTACTGGCTTACCGGTCCACCTCTTTGAAAATCATGGATATGATTATAACCATTTAGTTGGTCCTTCTATTGTATGCCTGCCATCCCACTGAGCCCGGGAGCTACACCTGTGTGACTTGCAGTATATCACTGCTTAAAGTATCTTTTTAATAATAGACTAAAAATATGTAACTGAACAGTACATATGAAATAAGGTCGAGACCACATAAAACTCTTAGAGGGAAATTTGTATTTGGGGGACACTGAAATCGCCTACAAAGTGGGGAAAAAATCCATTTTGGTAAAAGGAAATGGAGCAAAGACAAACACTCGATTCTGCACTCTGGGATTAATCATAGCGGGATGCCATATTCTAGGGTCCTAGGGTCCGGGAGCTAGACTATAAAGCTCTCCATAGCGGGATAAAGTCCACTACTGAGTGATGAGTCATGGGTCAAGTTAACTAGGATGAAGTGAGTCATGGGTCAAGTTAACCAGGGGTCAGCGAGTCAAAGGATTGGAACACAAGCCCGCTGTATAACCCCTGTGGTTTAGCGCTTCTTTTGATAATAATAATGAAACACAAGCCCAAACTTATACATACATAGTCCATCATTTTTATTCCGTGGATGCAGAGAAGCAGTATGGCTGAGTGGCCGTGTGGACTGGCAAGTTTTCCATCCGTAAATACTAAATAATTCCAGCAGCAGAACACTCCTGGTCTTCCACGAGTTTTTTTTCTGCCGACCTAATAACTAGGCAACGTAATTTTACTAAAGCAACATGCGTGTTCAACATGTTTTAATAACAACATACAATCAGGGGCCTCGAAGAGAAATTTTACAAGGCGGGAATAGTGCGCTTTGGGCCCCCTGAGGGCAAGCTGAGGCCCCACAGTCTATGTGAATTTTACATAATTATTTTTTTCTAAATAAACTAAAAATAGTTGAAATTAACAAAAATCAAATGAAAAAAAATAAAAATACAACGTCTAAGGTTATGGGGGCCCTTTCAGAAATTCATAGCCGGGCCCCGGACCAATGTACTAGCTGAACTCTCCTCTTTCTGGCCCAGCATCCAATGTTAGATGCTACTGAAGCAACATACGTGTTCAACATGTGCTTTTTAAGAGTATTGTTCTGCGTTATATGTTACGTTGTATCGTCTGTATCCGCTACGTACTTATTTTTTTTTTAAATCAAACCTAATTTCTTTCCATTCTTCTAATGGTTTAGTTTTCCCCAGTTATCCTCGTCAGTTGAGTCCTACCACATTAATGAAATTAACATTTTGCAAAGCGAAATCACACACTAGCATATATATTTTTTTTCCAGGATGCTACCCAAAATAGGATGCGACCCACAATCAGTCGTCCAACACACAAGGTACCTAAACATTTCTTTCCAGAATGCGACCTACAACAGTCGTCTAACACCAAGGTAACTAAATATTTTTTTTCAATAATGCGACCCATGACAAACGGCTAACACTCGGGAATCTATTTTGTTTGTTTTACTGCTAATGGGATGAGTTGAAGGGGACAAGCATGACATGGGAAGCCTGAGTTCCACTTCTCGTTGAGCCTTGTCGAGCAGTGTCGTGTAAGGTGTAGACGGTGTAGACATACAGGTGGTGATGCAGGATGTTGATATTCTACCTTCATCTGTCTATCGTCACCTCTCACTCAAGCAGCCGTTAATGTTCTACCTTCCTCTTCTGTTAGTCGTCACCTCTCTCTCAAGAAGTTGATGCTCTGTCTTCATATTCTATAAGCTCCAGTAATTGAAATATCCTAAGAGTTTAATTTGTAACCTACAATTATAAAATTAGAGCAACACTGCAGGAAGCTGCTACTAACTACGACTTATTCTATAATGCACTTCTTAACTCTACCAGCAACTGCCATGACAAGCCATCCTGTCAATAACATTAAAACTAGAACGTATATGCCTGCAGACGTGACGTCGCATGCCACATGATGTTCAAACACTTATAATATTCTGCCCCTTCCACAGGAGCTGCCTGATGTCGTGATTTTGCATTCTACAGAATAATTTGGATACGATATACCTTTGAAGAGTTTCGAGAGTTTCACTACTCTCGGAGCCCAGTCATGGGCCAGGCTCGCCTGGTCAACCAGGCTGTTGCTGCTGGAGGCCCGCTGCCCCCACATATCCATCACAGCCTGGTTGATCTGGCACCTGGTGAATATACTTGAACAGTCGATACTGGCAATAATCACAAAGCGTGTAAAGGGTGTGTCGCCTAATAAGAAAAATGGGCGATTTTGACCTATTTGGCCGGGCGTTTTTTTGTACGAATAAGCAGAATAAATATGAAAATGTAAAAGTAATAGAACAGCAGATGGCTTATAAGGCTGAGATACCACCTAACCTCACCTCACCTACGATGTAACACCCGTCCCAGTATGATGCGGGTAGTAGTGTCCAGGACCTGTCACCCACAGCATAAATTCTTCCCATTTTTTGTAATTATTAATTATTCTAATTTGAACAACCCTAAATTATTATTCATATGAAAATCAATACTATTTTATATGAAATTTGATTTAATTATATTTCTCTCTCTGCTTGATAAAACTTTCTCAACCTTTTGAGAGTCAATTGGATAGTTAAAATCTATCTCTTGAATAAACAGAGCATTAGACTCTTGTCCAGTTGTAATACTATATTTATGTTGTTGTAATCTTGGTTCAAGGCTTTTCCCAGTTTGGCCGTAATAAACTTTATTACATTTTTAACAAGGGATCTTGTAGACACAGCCGTCAGCATTCTTTGGGGAATTTTAATCAGAAGTTTTTTTTTACTGGATCAAGATCTTTAAATAACTTTGATTTTAAAATTCTTTAGAGAAGGTATATCAAGAAGGCTTTCATGGTAAGGTAAAACCAACATATTCTTTGTTTAATATGTTTGTCCTTGTCTTTTAATTGTAAAATGTATTTCTAGCAATTTTAAAAGATTTATTAAAATAAGTATTTTTGGTATTTTAGATCATTAGCTATTTCATAATTCTTCAGAATTTCTCCATCTATGAACTCTGAGCTGCACGCAAAGCTCTCAAAAACATTATAATAATAATATAATAATATTTTTATTTTACTACAAGTACATGTACATGGTATACAGGCCTAGCTGACATCAGTGACATACTACTATATAGAAAGTCCCTTGTTATGCTGAGCATTTCGGGCAAATTAGGTCAGTGTCCCAGGATGCGACTCACACCAGTCGACTAACACCCAGGTACCATTTTACTGATGGGGAACATAGACAACAGGTGTAAAGAAACACGCCCAATGTTTCTGCCCTGGCTGGGAATCGAACCCAGGCCCTCGCCGTGTGAAGCGAGAGCTTTAGCCACCAGAACACAGAAAGTTTAACTCTATCATGATGTGAAGAATAATAGTGCAGATAAGAGCAGTTACCTCCCCCCCCCACCCTTTTTCCACATTCCATCCTTATTATTATTAGTAGTAGTAGTAATAGTAGTAGTAGTAGTATATATAGGGAGGTACCACCTCTAGAACTTGCTGGGGACCCTCATCCTCAGAGAAGACAATAAACGTACCTCAGGGAAAACTCGAGGTTCTCCCCGGAGCTGTTAGAATATTTTCTTCTCCTACCACCCCCTATATATATTGAATGAGTGCTTTATTAATAGACAGAATACATTGACAGAAAACGCAAACATGAACATGAATACATTGGTACAATATATCAAAGATTATGAATCTCATTATTATTATAATAATATCTTTATTTACTACAAGTACATGTACAAGGTATACAGGACTAACTGACATCAGTGACATACTACTATATAGAAAGCCGCTTGTTATGCTGAGCATTTCGGGCACATTAGGTCAGTTTTGTCCCAGGATGCGACTCACACCAGTCGACTAACACCCAGGTACCCATTTTACTGATGGGGGAACATAGACAACCGGTGTAAGGAAACACCCGATGTTTCTACCCTCGCCCAGCTTACCAAACTTATGGTTCAAGAACCTACAGCCTTAGAGCAGTTATTTGTTGGTTTTCTGTAAATTTTAAATGTTAAATCATGGTTTCCCTTAATTAATACATCTAAAAAATGGCAATGAGTTATTTTGCTCAAACTCAATAATAAAATTTATGTAATAAGTTAGACTATTTAATTCAACAAGGAAATGGTTTATATCTATATTTTTAGGCATTAGGCATAAAACATCATCACATATCTGTACCACTTAGCTCTGCTGGGAAGGATTTTGTTCAGTCTTGTTTCAAAATAGTCCATATACAAATTGCTAAGGACATGAAATATAGCTCTCACCAGCACATTATTGATCTAAGGAGTTAGCCTAGGTTCAGTCCTATAACAAGTTTTCCTAATTTGTGTACTGCTTGTGAAGGCTGAGATTTCAAACTAGTGGTAGACTAGTTCTTAGTTTACCACAGTCACGTATGTTATTACATTATGAAACATGCCCAGTGCTACTGGGTACATGTGTCATAATGCAGTGTAGGATTGATGGTTAGAGCATCGTGGATTTTCACTTGCTTCCCACGAGGCAGGCTAAAATAACGCGGGTTCGATTACCAGCTAGCCACAGTTTGTGTTTGTCGTGCCGAATAGGTAAAACTTGCGATTTTTGCCTTAAATAGCAACGCTCTTCTTGCCGAATAAGGCAAGCGAAAATTTGTATATGCAATAATTTCGCAAAATTCATTCTGAATCTAACGAAAAAAATATTTTTCATTGTTTATTATTATATTATTGTAAACTTATCTAAAATATTTTTATTTGGATTAGGCTAAATACTTAAGGAGAATTACCAACAGATTCGTAACTGCTTTCAATTGGGATAGTGATAAATACCTCAAAGTGAACTCCTAGTCAGCTGGGCAGTAGTGCCTATGTTGAACTTCATGCTGTTAACGCCAACAGCCTGATTGATCAGGTCGTCAACCAGGAGGCTGTTACCGGGCCGTGTTGAGCCATGGGCGATGATTTCCCGGAATCGACTACAGGTAAACGACATGTAATAGGTATTCTAAAGTCTTTTCTTTATCCGTTTCTATGAGTTCCCTTCCCACCCTGTCTCCCCAGCTCTAGATGATACTAAGCCATCAGTCTTTCAATTTTTTATTTTCCTCAGTATTTTTTAATTTAAAAACTGCGTAGGAGCCAGGCAGACCTTGAACAGTCTCACCTAATGAGGATGCTGTCTCATGTCTCTCGTGTGAGTGTTACTCGGTACCATCACCACCAAAACAACACAGGAGGCATCACATCCAGATGCTGCGTCGTTCCTCACACCACCGATACACTTCAGTGTGAGAATAGATAAACTTCTCGTAAAGTTTGATGTATGTTTTTACCGTGGCTCTGTCCCCTGGCAGGACTCTTGTGCCGTCAACAGTGTTTCGTCTTGAGAGTTAAATAATAGTTTAAAACGCATTACGGTGATTGGGCGAACCTAGTAATGAAAATATCAACTGTTCGTGAAATAGACTGTAACAGCCATTAAAAAGTTGAGATAATCGCCATAGGGGACAGTTACCGTAGGACAGGAACCAAGCGAGACCTACGCCTATCCTAGTCGACTACACTCAAGTTAACTTACACACTGAAGCTGAAGAATGTATTCGAAATTCAACAGCTGTGAGGGCTAAGGAGCATTAACAAAAGGACTTAACACAAGGAAGGCAAAATAATGCTCTACATGATAATCATCCATGCGACGAGGTGAAGTGTGATGCACATGACAGTGGTATGGGAACATAGGTGGCAAACACACACACACACAACAATGAGTTCATCGCAAGGTTCCGATGAGTCTGATGTGCTTGATGGACCCTTATCATCATGTTCCATGAGGGACATTTTTCCCGCACAGCGATCATGCCTTAACACAAACCCTTCAGTTCAACAAACGGGGGATGTTTCTGTAGAAGAGAGAACATCTTGTAATGGTTTAATCCTCAGCGTGCCAACAACCCAAGACACCCCTAATCCAGAGATTACAGTGGCTCCTGGGAGAGATTTCAACAATGGCTCCATCTCGAATATTGGCAGCAGGTACTGCAGAGAAGTGGTTAGTTATGGTGGTGTGCCACCCCAAGCCTCAGCCCTGCTTCCCAAAGGAAGAAAGATATCAAAACGCGTATGTTGTCACAGATCATACCTTAAACTAAACGGACCACCTTGCTATCTTTGTTCTAGCTCAGACCTGCCTCCCAAGTACACCAGAGAAGAGTCAAGATGGCAAAGAGGCAAGAAAAGATTTAGGATTTTGAGGCAGGATTTTGCAAATTTAGACTTTTCTCGCGGTCTTCAAACATCAACTGGTTCTCGAGATGACGAAGGATATGCTCTTCCTTGCGCCCTCAGTAACGGAACATTAGCTAGGAATATCAACATTCCAGCTTATATTCCGTATGTGATATCTGGGTCACCTGGTCTCCGCATGTCATCTATTGAAACGGAGGAGCAGCGAGCTTCCAGTCTCGACGATATTCCTGACATACACGGCCACCCCAGCTCGCCTTCTTACCAGGAAAATAACCAGATATCGGCCTCGCTGGGCAGCCACTCGAACCACATACACAACTCAGAGATCACCGTATCCTCCCATTCACCTCCCACTGATGATGTAATTAATCCTTCGGAACAAGTACCCCCACCCTACTCACCACCTACTTCAGGATGTCCTCCCTCTGGGTACTTCCTGGAGCATCCACAGCAGCAGCAGTGCCAGCGAGTACAAAATATATACAACATAATTAGGTCATTTCGCTGTAAAAAAAGCTGGTGAGTTTGTGTAGTTTAGCTGCAGCCATAGACAATTAGTTTCCCTGTCTCGCAGTGTAGTGTAGTATGCGTGCATTTATATGTATTTCCCCTTTATGTGCTTGCAGGGGGTGAAGTCTCAGCTCTTGGCCTTCTTAACTTGCCGCTCTCCAGATTCATTCCCCCCTACCCTGGTGGCCCTGGTCATTCCTCTTACGACTGTGTGTGGAGTCTGCCTCCAACACTTTGTTGAGGTTATTCCACATTCTAGTCACTCTGAGACTGCTGAAATACTTCCTCACATCCCTGTGACACGTCTGTGTCTTTAACTTTCAACTGTGCCCTGTTTCACGCCTCTGTCTACCCTGTCCATCTTCTGAATGGCTGGATAACAGCTATGGAGATACTAACAGTAAATAATAACTATTTTTACACGTACATGTACAAGCTGACATCAATGACATACTACTATATAGAAAGCCGCTGGTTATGCAGAGCATTTCGGGCAAATTAGGTCAGTTTTGTCGCAAGATGCGACCCACACCAGTCGACTAACACCCAGGTACCCATTTTACTGATGAGTGAACATAGACAACCGGTGTAAGGAAACACGCTGAATGTTTCCACCCCTTTGCCGGGAATCGAACCCGGACCCTCACCGTGTGAAGCGAGAGCTTTTGCCACCAGGCCACGGGTCACCGTATATAAAGACACTTATGCACAGTTCAAGACACTTATTGAGGAAGCGTTTCACCACAAGTGGCATCTAAACACTTTCGACGGCACTGGTTATTTTAACTAATAATTAACTTGGCTTCTCTATATTTCATGAGGTGGCCCTTCTTACTCTTGTGTTAGACAGGTATTAGTCTGGTCGTTGAGGCTGCACGCGCTTTTTTGTGTTTACTTACTCTCACTTCCGGAGATCTTGTTTTTTTCGCCTATTATTATCCATCCTCAGCACCGAAATTATATGACACCAGTCAGTAACATCATGCCTGAGCACTGCAAGAGGCCTACATACTTCCTTCGTGTTTCTCCAACCTATTTCTAAAGAACTAACTGCCGAATATGTTGGCTGTAATATATTTCCAAACTTTTAACCTATGCTCGCCTGACCTCTTGCACTGTAATACTTGTTCTAACACCTCTGTATTAGGACTAAAGAAGCCCCTCGTCCTGAAACGTTTCCTCAATAAATGTTTTGAGCTGTGCGTAAGTATCTTTACTATCATGTGATTATTTTGTATGTTATTATCATGTCTCCCCTGGTTCTCTAAAGTCGTCAGTTTCAGTTCATTTAGTCTTTCATAGCTCATTTCCCTTAGCTCTTGAACTAACCTCGTTGAATACCTCTGCCCTTCCTCCACTTTCTTAATATGTTTCATCAAGTGTGGGTACCATGTTGGTGCTGTATACTCCAGGATTTTCTTGACATGTATCGCATAAAGGGGCATGAATAAATCTTTGTTGGGATTCCTCATGGCTACTATTAGATTTGCTAAGCGGGAATTAGCTACAGAGGTTATTCGGTTGATGTGTTCATCTGGCGATATGCTTGGCCCTATGCTCACCCTAAGGTCTTTCTTCTTGTATGAGTTCTGTAGCTTCTGTCCCCCGAGTTTACATTCAGTTTCATATCTTCTGACCCTTTTCCCAATTTTCATAATCTTACATTACTCGGGCTGAAATCATGTAACTGGTAATCTAACCAATCTTGCAGCTTGAGAAAGATCTTCCGAGTATAGGCCAACAGGCTTGCTGCAGTCTTGATCAATTCTTACGTTTTTGTTATTCACATTTATTTACAGCTTTTCTTTGTCTTCATCAGTTTTTATTCTCTAATATTAGTACTGTATCAAATATCTTCTTTCAGTCCAAGTACATGCAGTCAACCCACCCCTCTCCCCGTATCCTGTATCACTTCTACTTTGCTGGTTTTTATGCTTAAAACCACCACCCTGCATGTGCTTTACCAGCCTCCTAATTATCTTCCCCATTACCTTGCATAGTGTGCATATAAGTGGTACTAGTCTGTTGTTCAGTGTTTCTTGACTAATCTTTCTTAAATACTCGACTACATTTGGTGCCTTCCAGATTTCTGGAAACTACCCCATATACACTGACATGCTGTAGATCTTAGCTAGTGGTTCATACAGTGCTACTACTCCTCGCACAATCAATGGTGACAATTTGTCAAGCCCCATTGCCTTTGATGTCTTCAGCTCACTTTTTTTTTTTGTGGTGCAAGAGTCCAAATGCCTGCTGGTGTCTTTTTTTTTTTTTTTTTGGGGGAGGGGTTCTAAGCGTTGCCAATGTTTCCAGGTGTTTATTCAACACCTCACTGACTCGTAGTTTCTCGTGAGCTCTCCTTCATTATTGAGTAGTATTATATTGTACTCGCCTATTTGTGGCTGCAGGGATCAAGTCACAGCTCCTGGCCCCGCCTCTTCGCTGGTCGCTACTAGGTCCACTCTCCCAGCTCCATGAGCTTCATCGTATCTCTTCTAAAGGCTATGCATGATTCCTGCCTCCACTACATCACTCTCCAGATTGTTCCACTTCCCGACAACTCTATGACTGTGACACTGCTAATAACATTTGCCAAACAAAATAAATCTTTCATTCATTTTAAACAATTTTAATAATACTCCATTTTTTGTAATTTCCAAACTCGTTACTGCATTTGGACGCTATAAAAAGTTCTGATAAGCTAGGTAAATACTCCTGCCCATCCAGTTTCATGTATAACCCACAACAGTTCAACACACGTCAATATAACGTATATCATCTCAACACGTGTTGATAAATTTATATAATTTTAGTGATCTGAGGCTAAATTGTTAATTATTTAACAAATATTGCCATAATAGTTTGAGCCTTTTTTTAATTGAGTACAATATACAATATTTTATCACATTCATATAAATCACTTTCTCCCTTCACTACAGTGTGTATGTGTGTGTATGTGTGTGTGTGTATGTGTGTGTGTGTGTGTGTGTGCGTGTACATGGGAGTGCATGGCCAAGACAAATAGCACAGGAATCTGAAGTCCACACCGAGGCTACCTTCACAGGTGTTAATAGGTGTTCAGTGTCACACTAATGTCACCTACACTTGTTAACGGGTGTTGCCTGTCACCTACACTTGTTAACGGGTGTTGCCTGTCACCTACACTTGTTAACAGGTGTTGCCTGTCACCTACACTTGTTAACGGGTGTTGCCTGTCACCTACACTTGTTAACGGGTGTTGCCTGTCACCTACACTTGTTAACAGGTGTTGCCTGTCACCTACACTTGTTAACGGGTGTTGCCTGTCACCTACACTTGTTAACAGGTGTTGCCTGTCACCTACACTTGTTAACGGGTGTTGCCTGTCACCTACACTTGTTAACAGGTGTTGCCTGTCACCTACACTTGTAAACGTATGTTGCCTGTCACCTACACTTGTTAACGGGTGTTGCCTGTCACCTACACTTGTTAATGGGTGTTGCCTGTCACCTACACTTATTAACGGGTGTTGCCTGTCAGTATGGGAAAAAATGTCTAACATTTTGCCATTTTCTTCATATTCGCCAGTTACCCTTTTCTTTCTTTAAAGGGAATCACAAAAATATTCCAGCCGGGATTATTTAATTATCTGCTGGTCATTTCATTAATCTCTGATCATTTTCATGTGCTCGATTTCATTCAGAAGTTTGATTTATATGAATGTGATATATATATATATATATATATATATATATATATATATATATATATATATATATTTGCAGATGGTGATGGAAATCTATAGCTCAAGATCTTTCGCACTCTTGTGCATCACCAGGAGCTATGCAATGTTGCAGGACAGCAACAGGTAGGTGGGTGAATTCTCTGAGGCAAGGCAGAAGGTACCAGTGGTAGCACATATCTGTTATTAATAACTTGTTCAGTAGAAGTTAGCCATTAACTTGCTCTTCTTTCATCTTTTCAGCATATTTGTCTGCTTATCTTATTTTCATTCATTTTTTTAAGATTTGTACTTTGATTTGAAAAAAAAATGTATGTTTTCTTGTTTTGTCAGTCTCATATTTAGGAGATATAATGCCATGGTTATTTTAGAAAAAATCTTGAGTATTTTATTTCTTTCCTTTCCTTGTGAATATTTTATTCCAGTTATTGTCTTCTGTGTGTGTTTTTTTTTTTTTCATTTTGCTTCATATATACATAATCCAGTCTAGTTTTATTGTATTCATTGAATTTATACTTTAATACATAAATTGTTTATCTTAGAATGCGATAAACCACGGTACAGGTGGGGTTAGAATCCATGGCAAGCGAGTCATGAAACTCACTTGCCATGAGTTCTAACACTATTTCTACTGTGGTTTGTTTGTAATAGTGTTATTACATTTTCATGAATTAGTGTGATAATTTTTCAAACTGGATGGTTTATAATGAGAATTTCGTCATTTCTAGTGAACATTATTTTTTTTTAATTATTTTTATAATCAAAACTAAGTACTAAACCCACAAGGGTCATACAGCAATAATGAACACTAGATCTCAGCTGGTACATATGGTATGACTGCTCATGTGTTCATGAGCAGTCATACAACCTCAACATCACTACTCAGTTAAATAACCTTACAGCCTGCTCATATTTGATTCTGCATGGTATACCTAACACTGAACTATGTCAGCTTATATTATTATAGTAATTTCATTTATTGGCCCATTTCTTTGTTTTTGTATTTTATTTTTTATATGTAGTATATTGTTGTTCTTTCATTTTATTTCATACTCATTTCATGTTTTGTTTACAGCTGATATCCTGCCTCAGCTCATTTTAAATTTAGCCCGCCTACAGACTTATCATTATCTCTTGTCAAGCCTGGGAATCGAACCCAGGTAATAACCCTTTACCATCAAATACATGAATTGACTATTAATAAAATTCACACTAATTCAGGAAAATCATAATAACAATATTGCAAACAAATCACAGTACAAATGGTGTTTTCAGCAAGAGCACAAATCACCACTGAAAAAAAATTATGTATACATATATGAACAGCGAATCATGTGAACCACAAATACTGTTAATCTCAGTCCTCTTCTTTGCAGTATATACATCGTGGTGTACTCCTTCTTGCTGGCATATGTGAGCTCCATGTCCTTGGTGGGTCATGACCAACCAGTCGCCTTCCTTGCCACCCTTGTCATCTTCTTAGCACTCTTCGTCTTTATGCCAATCGTCTGGTTTCTGGAGAGTCTCCTGTGTTGGAGGGCTCAGAACTTCAGGAATAGTGGCGACAGCATGATGCGCGAAGTCGCTTTTTCAACTCCCATCATGACTCCTGTACTGACTCCTGTATTTGTATAGTCTCGACTTACCCTAACGTACCACTCGTTGTTATAGCCTCGACCTACCATAACACAGCGCTCATTGTTATAGCCTCGACTTACCATAATGTGGAGCTTATTCTTGCAGCCTCGACCTACCGTAATGCAGCACTCATTTTTATAGCTTCGACCTACCATAATGCAGCACTCATTCTTATGGCCTCAACCTCTAGTATCCCACTGATGATAAGGGCTTGTAGCTCTTATCATCAACAGGATATTATCAACTAACTTACCTAGGGATGACAAGTTATTATAGATTACATAAACATTCGCTCTCCTTTCAAGGAAAATATTTAATCATGTTATGAAATGTTTTAACGTGCCAGGTATTAAGTTTGCAGTGAAACAGACATAATTTACCTAATGGGTAAAGGAATTTCCAAAACTCTGGAAGTAAAACTTTAGCCCCAGCTCTTCCTACACAATTATCAAGTCGGTTGTAATTTAATAATGCTCCAGAAAGAAACAAAAGTGTTGCTTGAAGTTTCTTCTCCAAAGTGTAGATATTATTGCAGCCACAGCATTGTTCCAATCACGGTACTGTACCAACTACGGTATTGCTAACAGCTTATTTTTTTAGGGGTGGAGCGACTTATTACGTAACACATTATTGTATATCATATTAATATTTTTGTCTAGACTTCACAAAATATAATGGAATTACAGTAGGTTAGTATGCTAATATTACAAGGTGTATACTGGCCATAGCCTGGCAGTAAACATGAGGTTTTCTCAAGATATAATTCTGAACCTTCTGACAAGAAGCACTTAAAACAGTCTTAATAAATTTTGACATTAGAAAAAACTTCAAATTTATGACTCACGTGGATAGTCTCTATTATCAATTTTAAGTCTGTAAAACTAACACAATAAAGCACATTGCTGTGATTAAAAATTACTTTCACCTTCTAAAGTACAGTAGACCGTCATTTAGCACGGTAGTTACGTTCCTGAAAATGTTGTGTTTAGATAAATTTGTGTTAGATAATTAAAAGGACTTATGGGAAAAATAGGGTTACGTTCCTGGGAGTCCCCAAAAAGCCAAACAAGGTTTTTTTAGACCAACAGATCTTGCAAAAATTGAAGGTGAATATGTAATTGTAGTTCATTGTCGTGATATATTACTGCTTAAGACTACAAATGCAATAGAAATTAATAGTATTTCTTACCTTAAATTGTGGGTAATGATGTTTGTGGATGGTTGTGAAGAGAGTGGATATGGATGGTGTGGCCCTACTGGGCTGAGGTGGATGGTTGTTGGTTGTCGGCAGAAGTGGATGGTAGAGGTTCTGGTACTAAAGTCGATGGTTGTATTGGAGTGTTCATAAATGCTGTAATAGATCTCTGGGCTCTTTTACCCTGCAGTACATTATACAGCTGATGGTAAGACATCATCAGCTGGTCTAGACCCAGTTTCAAAGCACTGCTTCTAGATTTGTTATTGTATAATTATACTATTACTATCAATAAATAATATCTACCTATCATATTTATTCCAGGATAATATTAGGTATAACATAAATAATGTAGAAGCATGATAAAGATGCATAAATTAATAGAAACTGACATATAGGTATTGAAGGGTGGGTGGGGCTGAGAAGGAGAAGTGGAGCAGTGTCTCAGTTGCTCATGGACCATCATGGCATAAGGATATGTTAGCTCATGGCACTATAAAGTATTGTAAAATAATACTATTACTATCAATAAAGGTTATCTACCTATCATATTTATTCCAGAATAATATTAGGTAGTATAACATAAATATCGTAGAAGCATGATAAAGATGCACAAATTAATAAAAACTGATATTATATACATAGAGGTATTGAATGGTAGGCGGTGCTATGAGGGAGACGGGCTAGCAGTCTCTCTCAGTTCAGTTACTCATGGACCACCATGGCGTGTGGAGGTGTAAGCTCACCGCACTAAAATATTGTATAATAATACTTATTAATACTATCAATAAGTTATCTACCTATCATATTTATTCCAGAATAATATTAGGTACAACATAAATAATGTAGCACTTCCCCACACACCAGCCAGGGTACTTCCCCACACACCAGCCAGGGTACTTCCCCACACACCAGCCAGGGTACTTCCCACACACCAGCCAGGGTGCCACTTCCCCACACACCAGCCAGGGTATCCCCACCAGCCAGGGTACTTCCCCACACACCAGCCAGGGTACTTCCCACACACCAGCCAGGGTACTTCCCCACACACCAGCCAGGGTACTTCCCCACACACCAGCCAGGGTACTTCCCCACACACCAGCCAGGGTACTTCCCCACACACCAGCCAGGGTACTTCCCCACACCAGCCAGGGTACTTCCCCACACACCAGCCAGGGTACTTCCCACACACCAGCCAGGGTACTTCCCCACACACCAGCCAGGGTACTTCCCCACACACCAGCCAGGGTACTTCCCCACACACCAGCCAGGGTACTTCCCCACACACCAGCCAGGGTACTTCCCCACACACCAGCCAGGGTACTTCCCCACACACCAGCCAGGGTACTTCCCACACACCAGCCAGGGTACTTCCCACACACCAGCCAGGGTACTTCCCACACACCAGCCAGGGTACTTCCCACACACCAGCCAGGGTACTTCCCACACACCAGCCAGGGTACTTCCCCACACACCAGCCAGGGTACTTCCCACACACCAGCCAGGGTACTTCCCCACACACCAGCCAGGGTACTTCCCACACACCAGCCAGGGTACTTCCCCACACACCAGCCAGGGTACTTCACCCAGCCAGGTACTCCACACACCAGCCAGGGTACTTCCCCACACACCAGCCAGGGTACTTCCCACACACCAGCCAGGGTACTTCCCCACACACCAGCCAGGGTACTTCCCCACACACCAGCCAGGGTACTTCCCCACACACCAGCCAGGGTACTTCCCCACACACCAGCCAGGGTACTTCCCCACACACCAGCCAGGGTACTTCCCCACACCAGCCAGGGTACTTCCCCACACACACGATTTGATTTGCGTGGGACTTGCGAATGAGTGAATAGAATTATCAAAGCTTATTGCTTGGGGAGCATTGAAAATTTGGTTGGGCAAATATTCTGTTAGTGGGATGGTTTGTGAAGGACATGCGGGCTCAATTTTTTTTTACCCTCCCGCGAACCGTGTAATATCATTTTTACGTCGTGTTAGATAATAATGTGCCTCAATTCTTCAATCGTGCAATACCCATAATGTGCAACATAATCTCTTGCTAAATGACGGTCTACTGTATATACAGCCTTTCCTCACTTAGCGACGTATTCGTTTACCGACACCTCAGACTTACAACGGGCTCTCTAACCAGTATTCATACCTAAATAATGTATACTAGAGCTGATTTCCTCTATTGTTTATTTCTATATACAGTACACTACTGTATAAACATTTAAAAATACAGTGGACCCCCGAGTTACGAACACCCTGGAAATCGTACAATTATGTAAGTATAATATTGTAAGTGCTTTTGTAAATGTATTTTTGGGGGTCTGAAATGGACTAACCTCCTTGACATTATTTCTTAAGGGAGTATATTCGTTCGGTAATGGCACTTGAGCAGGCTTCTGGAATGAATTTTGTTCGTTACTCGGTGGTCCACTGTATACCAGAAATGTTATAAACGGTGCAAAGATGACATTAAAACAATATCGAAGATGGTTGACACAAACTCACTACCATTATAGTATGCTCCTCACTTAGTGACAAATTCGTTTAACGATGTGGTTTTAGGAACGGAACTCTGTCGTTAAGTGAGGAGAGGCTGTATATTTGACGATAAAAAATCATTAATGTACACACGTATTATTTAGTATAATGATAAATGGGACAACCAGCAAGCACATGTCTAGGAGATACAGTATTCTCTTCCTCAGCTTATTTCAAATCCTAGGCACATAGGAGGTACACTACAACCACTTTGCCTGACTTTTTTGGGTTATCCTAGGTTCTCTACACACATGCTGCTATGTACTTTAAGTTCATCAAAGTTGAAGTTCTTGCCCCCTAATACCACTCCTCTCCTCCAGCCCATGGACTAGCAGGTCATTTGCAACTTTAAAAAACTCTACACCAAAGCAATGTTTCAAAAGTGCTTTGATGTGACCGTAGACATGAATATGAGCCTAAAAGACTTTTGGAAAGATCATTTCCATTATTATTATAATCAAAAGAAGCGCCAAACCACAGGGGGTTCATTTCCATATCCTGCATTGTGTAAACCTTATAGGTAAGGCTTGGGAGGGAGTGACTACCAGGACTTTGAACTCTGCCTGGAGAAAATTGTGGCCAGACTGTCCTAGAGAGGGATTTTGAAGGTTTTGGGGCTGAGCCTCAGAACCCTGAGCCTGAGCCTGTTGTGCAAGAAATTGTGAAACTGGGCAAGTCCATGGGGTTGGATGTTTGTACCGAGGATGTGGAACAGTTGGTGGAGGAGCACAATGAAGAGATAACCACTGAAGATCTGGAAGAGCTTCAACAGCAACAACAGACCACAGTTCAGGAAAATGGTCCAAAATGGATGATTATCACCCTACCCAAAACCTGCAGCGCTGTATGACCCCTGTGGTTTAGCGCTTCTATTTGATTATAAT
Organism: Cherax destructor; assembly: GCA_009830355.1. Taxonomy (NCBI): domain Eukaryota; kingdom Metazoa; phylum Arthropoda; class Malacostraca; order Decapoda; family Parastacidae; genus Cherax; species Cherax destructor. The sequence continues at coordinate 338,286 of WNWK01000326.1, read as the reverse complement.
AATAATCACCCTAACCAAGCTATTGCAGGCCGTGTTGGCCACATGTACAATGACAATGTGGTGTCCCATTTCAGGGATGTTTTAAAGAAACGCCAGACACAGAGCTCCCTGGACAGATTTTTTGTTAGAGAGGGTTCAGTGACTCTCAAGCTGGTCCTAGTGGCATTAAAAGAAAAAGGCCAGTAACCCCAGAAAAGAACTTGCCACCTGCAGTGTTAATGGAAGGGGATTCCCCTTCCAAACACTAACATACTATGTACTCCATCTTCTCCCCTCCTCCCTTCCACACATCAACAACTCTTCAATAAATGTAAGTGACATGTTATTGTACTATTATTTCTTTATTTCTCATAAAATTGTGTGTACACTGAATGTCTATATGTTGTAAAAAAAATATTTTATTTTAATACTTTTGGATGTCTGGAACGGATTAATTTTATTTCCATTATTTCTTATGGGGAAAATAGAATCGGAGTTCGTCCAAATCAGTGTTCGACGGGCCCTCTGGAACGGATTAATAACAAGAACCGGGGGTTAACTGTAATTGATATTTTGCATTTACTATAATAAGGCATGAATTATTATTATTATAATCAAAACTAAGTGCTAAACGAACAATATAAGGCACACACATTTCTTTTATTTATATTAAGGATAAAAGGATGATGAATATATACTGTTAATAATATTAATTTTGAAACTCTAGGACTCTATGGGTCATAGAGCTCGATTCACTAGCACAGAGTAATACAATCGTAAATTAGATGGCAGTGCTTGAGAGAATTAAAGCTAAAAAAAAAAACACCTGTTATGTTGAATGAGCAATTTGGATTATTATTACAGCTAAACCTGTAGGGGTCAAACATCACTTGGAGATTAGAGATATGATTTGATTCATGGAAATGGAAATTGCTCTGTTTCCATGGATGAAGATTATTATGCATTATTATAATCATAACTAAGTGCTAAACCCATCCATGGATGAAGAACTCCTTACTGGCAACAAGAAATATTTTTTTTTTTTTACCTGTTGGAGGAAACAATGGCAAGTGTTGTCTTTATTTTGAGCTGGAATGGTCAGTAAAGTAGACATGAGAAGGTTGAGCAATAATAGTTTTAAGGGATTTGTTTGTAGTGTGGCAGTGGTTTGTACACTGGATGGAAGTACATGTGTCAGTAAGGCTGGCTTCAGGGTCAGGCACCAAGAGAGTGTCTGAAAGTGATTCTGAATTCTGAGGAAGTGTGGGCATGCCAGGTTGATTAAGAGTGCTGTAGTCACTTGACTACAGCACTACGAATCTAACTGCTCGTAACTTAAATAAAAAGTAACAGGAACAGCACTGAGGATAAGAAACCACATACCCACCTGAACCATGATAACCCTCAGTATAGCAGGCAATGCTCACTCCATGGAAACCACCTCCTACCCTATCTAATGTGCAGAATGGTACCTCCAGAATTGGCTGAGTTAGGCAAGCAAAAAGTACCTGATTAGACTAGAGCACTTATGTGCACTTGATATTCAATCAATAATAGAGAGGACAACCAGAAATGCAAGGAGTCATACAACTCCAGCTGCCATTCATGCTTCCACAGGAAACTTCCAGTAATCCTTTGGTCTTCAGAGGACTTGTGAAGTAGTCCTGTGGTGTCACCAGAGGGGTGAACCAGCACATTCCAAGATAATACAATTCCAGTTTCACAAAAGTACAAACAGAAGGGTGCCTTACAACAGGTATGACAATGATCCCTTTTCCTTCAGCCAAGGAGTTATATTTCACAAGAGGGAAATTTTCCCAATAATGAGGCCAATGGAAAGAACTGAGTGAGTATTTAGATTCAGTCTGAGGATGGGGACAGGAAGTCAAATGACATCTTCCTTGAAGGGAAGCTAAAACTGAATGAAGACAAATTAAAGTTATCACACACATACGTATACAAAACATATCAGTATAATAATCAGTATAACAGTAGTATCTTAAAAAGTAAAGCTGAAGCATGAAGAGAAGAACATTTTAGTGAAATCTTGTGACCAAAAGGAATAAATTAGGCTACTGAACTGACAAAACCAAATGAAAATATACTTACACTTAAAAAAAATTAATTATGGGTGGGGATGTTACAGCTGAGAGAGTCAACTGTGATGTCAGTATGTTTATGTCAAGACAGTGATTTGAATGAATAGCTGTGAAAGCACTTACTTTTTTAAGTCACCCTACCTTCATGGAAGACAGCCACTGTATTTAAGTCTTAATTATTGACCAAATCAAGATGTAGTGTATACAGTGGAACCCTGGTATTTGAACTTACAGTGGACCCTCGCTATTCGAACACTCCAAAGCTCACCCTTTTATGTAAGTTTATTTTTGTAAGTGCTTTTATAAGTGTATTTTTGGGGGTCTGAAATGGACTAATCTAATTGCATCATTCCTTATGGGAATAAATTCGTTTGGTAACAGCACTTGAACAGCATTCTGGAATGAGGGCGAGTTTTGGAGTGTTCGAATAGCGAGGGTCCACTGTAATTGGTTCCTAGGTGATGTTCAAACTGCAAAAAGTTCAATGTCTGAAACAGTATTTCCCAGGCTCTAATTATCAGCCTCACACACTAGAGGATGTTGAACTGATTCTTCCAAAAGATTCTCATAGTTAGGTCAGTGTCAGAGGTCACTTCAAAGCTCTTTTGAAACAGGGCTTTCAGGTAAAGTTTTTTACAACTGAATTTCAAACAAGTCAGCACTTTTGGACTCCAGAAAGACATTCAAAGACTGGGTCAGTTTTTTCTGAACAAAATTGTTTGGACTCTGGGTTGTTCAGGGTCTGTTACGTTCGAACACCGAGGTTCCACTGTATTTTATATTTAAAGCATTCTGATTTATATGGAAAACCAAGTTAATGGTGTCCTTATAAATAACTACTTCTTCATATGAATTAACATTTGTTTTATTCAACATATAGATGGGCTTGTAAAAAAAGTGAAAAGTATTAGAGAAAGGGATGGTGTTCAAAGGTAATGAATTTGATACAAAGTGGGAGTTGTCACAGTTGCTTTTTGCCAATGACATGGATCTTTTGTGAAATTCTGAAGAAAAGTAACAAAAGAGGATGGAGAAATCTGGGAGGGTAAATAAAAGAGAATTAAAAGTGAACATAAGAAAGAGCAAGGTGATGGCAAAAAATCAAGGTAATGAAAGACTGGATGTCAGATTGAAGGAAGAGAGGGAGTACGGAGGAAGTAAACGTGTTCAAATATTTGGGAGTAAACTCGCTGACAAATGGGTTTATGAAGGATGAGGTGAACTACAGAATTAACGAGGTGGAAAAGGTGGGTGGTGCATTGAGGCATCTGTAGAGATAAAAAGGGAATGTAGAGAGTATAACGGTACTAACACTGTTATATGGGTGTGAAATCAAGAACTTTGAATGTTACAGCGAAGAAGAGGTTGAAGGTAGTGGAGATGTGTTGGAGGGCAATGTGTAGCATAAACATTGCACAGAGAATTCAGAGCTTGGAAATAAAAAAGAGGGGGAGTGGTAACCAAAAGTATTATTCAGGAGGCTGAGGATGGGTTGAGGTAGTCTGGACTTTTAGAGAGGATGGAGCAAAACAGGATGACTAAGAACATGGGGTGGAGGAATAAAAGGGTAGGGGTCATCCCAGAAAAGGTAAAGGGGACGGGGTAAAGGTGGTTTCGAATGCTAGGGGGCTTGGACATCTAACAGGTTTGTATGAATGCTAGATATTATATTCACAGGGCTACACTAAGGGGTCTGATTCATGAGATTCACCCATTATCAAAGATAAAGGAGTTAAGCATCACAAATATAGAAGGAATAAGGTATGACTTGTGTCCATTATTCCTGATTCATTTTACCATGATTACCTTTGGAAAAAAAAAAGGATGATACAGTCTAAGACAAAATTGTATACAATATTTATTAATAAAGCATACGAGTAATATGGCACTGGTGATGATACAGTTACATTAAGTGGGGCAGTGTGATCATGTACAAATTACAATTAGTTCGTTAGTCCTTAATCATCACATTTGTCTTCAATGACCATTATGCCAACAAGAGAGATGAATGCAGTTTAGAAGATGTTTACTCTGTTCCTTAGCAGATATGTACACTGATTATCACTCACATGTGTACTACCTCACTAGTTCACTCCTCCCCAACTAGCTCAGTTGCCAATTACCTTGGTAGTTCAAGTTGCCAATTACCTTGGCCAAGTGAGTATATGTAAACACTTAACCATTGTAATTATCAACAGACACCAGATGCCTTCCTCTAAGCAATTCAGTTTTGTTTTGTAAAAGCTGAAAAGCAAAACTTGAAGTACTGATGAATTTTGTAAAATATATGTACTAAGGAATTCAACAACTGAACATTCAAGAAGACTTAATATTTATAATTCAGATTAACTAGGCACAATTACATTAACCAATTTACTTAATAATGCTTCTTAACCGGCTATTCTGCTTTATAAAACATTCTGTCACGTGAAATATAATTTACTCATTTATTATTATTATAATTATTATTATGATTATATATACACATATACACAAACACATGAGGTACTGGTACCTTCTTCCTTGATTACAAATAATACAACAATTATATCTGCATGGCGTAACTGTAAAATCCTATTTTGGAATAAAGCAAGCACAAAGCTTGCTATGCACTGTATATATTAGTCATAGACATTATGATACATGTCATACATGTCAATTATTGCAAACATGTGTATGCCATCAGGCTTACTCAGTTATTGTGTAGTTCACCAGTAAACAAAGTTCTTACCATTAACATATAACATCATTCACAGACATAAATGCATCATAATAGAGGTTATCTGGCACAGAGACCTGTGAGGTCTATATCATGTAGCTGCCAAGGGCAGGGAGACGGGAGGAGAGCGACAGGTCACGTTAGCTAATCGGAGTACACCTCCTGTTTTATACAGTAGAACCAAATGTGGTTACATCACAAGTCCTAGTGCCACCATGGGGACACGACTTGACTATAGTCGACCTGAGTCCTTAAAAGTAAATGTGGAGCATCATAAAACATGATTGTTTCCTACCGGATATTCAGAAACAGGTATTTTATTCACCAAAAAATGCAATATATGTCCAAGGAATTATCCCAAATGCCTCGCATACTGGCGGAATGAGTTTGTCACAAAGCCAAAGAGGCCTATAACAAAAGAATGATACATTTTTATTAAGTAAGCTCAGAGGGCATAATGACTTGAATGAGCATTTAATTTGACTATATCTTCCTTGTAGAGACTACATATTTTTGTCACACATCTAATAAATAAATGAGAAGCCTCAATAAAGTCCTCAAATTTGGCTCAAGGTTTTGCTTAATGTATCATTTAAGATGCAGTTAAATTTGGTCCTCAAGTCATGAATAGAATATTGCAATTATATGCACTATGGCAAATATTATAAACCATGATAAGTATGGCTCTAGGCTGAACTGTTTCACAATAATATGCCAAAAGCAAAAACAGAGTCATTTCACTTTTATTCAATACTTAAATGATTTTGCCATTACACTAAAAGGTGAGCAAATGTATAAATCCTGTAGTTTCCTTTGATCATAATACCCTCTATTCAGATACAAATAAAGATGTTGGGCAGATGATTTGATTACAACATAGGCAATGGCACACTGCCGAATCACCTGCATAAACATCTACTCTTACATCATAGCTCAAGCTCTAATTGCAACACTAATAATATGCTTTTCACAGAAATATAAAGTTTTATCCTCATTTATTGATGACAGCCCATGAAACTTCAAATATATCCACAATTAAATTATAATATAGATCTCTCTGTCTAAGGTGCAACCAATATAAAAATACTATTCTAGTTAAAATATCATATGGTGAAAGCAGAATGTAACTGCTAAACATTCATACAAAATACTTTGGTATGTGTTTTGAGCACAGTTTCTGCATCTCCAACACTGAACTGAGTGATGCGTGCAATGGCCAAAATAATGAGGTAAGATACTTCAGTCCTCATCTTGCTCTTATTAAGAAATACAGAGGGGTTTCCAAACTTACAAACGAGTCGCACTCCCGTTTTTCAACTTACACATGTATTATTTGTATAGAAAATGCTAGTACAAAGAACGGCTATGTTTCACACATGTTCATACTGTGACTCGACAGATGCAATATTTTATTTTGTTCCTAAGTGCCCCATTTGTAAGTGTGGATGTGTGTAACTTTAGGCATTTGTAAGTTGGGCATCCTCCTGTGGTGTGTAAGTAGGTATACGAGGTATACGAGACCGGTGTTAAATTTCTAACATACAAGTGTTTATCTCCATCTACCATGCAAGAGTTCGCAGCCATAATAACCATCACTATTCAGCTTCACTGACTCGGGTTTGTCTCTGTAGCTTTGTAGTATTTCCATTACTAAAGCTCACACTCGTTTCCAAATGTGTCATTCATTGCTTAGGGCACCTGAGTCATCACAGGAGAAAGGTTAACTTCAAGGAGATACATATAAACCACTTATACAATAATTAAAAATTTACTTGCATGTGCTTTTTCTTTCAAGCCATATACTTGTCATCCTCATATATTGTAAACAAAATGCCAGTATATACCTTCACTATCTAACTAAAATCACTGAGAAGGTTAACAATATATGACGATGAATTGTAATGAATTTCACGAAGCACCAGAAATATTTATGCACAAAATAAACTGTACAAAGCTAGAGTTGCTCCCAGCCCACACCCGTCTCCAAACACTCCTCCTTACCCCTTTACCCTGGGTCCATGGTGAACACTTGCCGGATAACAACATCAGTATAGTATGCATGTGTAGTGTCAAGACTGCTTACACGAAGCAATCGATTTGACACTAATGCAGGAAATTGGTTTGCGTCTTCTCCTTTTGTTGTGGGCACCACGAGTCTCCTGGAGATCTGCGGGAGACATATCGGGACGATTTTCTGCCTGGATCCTTGACTCTGTTAAAAACAATAGATAAAAATATTAATAACTTTTAATTCCTGAGGTTTTATGTGCTAATTACATTAAATTCATTGGAAAGACTTCAAATTTGCCACTGTATTAAATTTTCTTTCTAAAACCTTTAACAGTTCAAATCCATGCAATAAGTGGAGAATGGTTCTTCTAATTGACTTCAAGATTTAACCCCTGGTATATTCACAGAAAGCAAAGTTTGCATTGTTATTAGGTAATTTTATTAAATTATGGACAAAGCTTTGAAAAATCAAACTATAGCATTAATCAATTTTATAGCAATAGACAGACTGATATACAATTAGTAACCTGAACTCAAAAATATTTTCAGTTCAAAGAGGCTGACTAGCAATTGAAGTATTATTACTTTTACATAAAATTTACTAAACCTGTAATAATACTCTAAAACTGCAAGGCAGAAGAATGTTGCAGTCAGGGAAATAATGATGAAGTCAAGGAAAAATAAGTGTGAAGAGTGATTTTACTCATGGGCCAAATAATTCAGTCTTGGTAAAGAAATCATAGTGTGTTTACAAAGGAGGGCAGCCAAGGGCATCAAACCATGAAATAAAAAAAGGCAGAAATAAATTATATATGCTTGTTGCTTAACAGGACAATCAATCAAAGAATGATGAACTGACAACAGGACTTGACAGCTGTTGCAGACACGTCATTACTAAGTCCAAATCTTACATGTCCAATACAGTCGAACCACAAAAGGTCTGTTTCATAATCTACATGGTTTGATTATACAATTTTACTGAAGGATACTCAGCATATAGCTTTAATTACTCAGTTATTTTTAGTGTCCATTTTTATTTTATTTGCCACACAACTCCTAAACTAAAAAATAATTATAAGATTTCATTCAAAATATGCTCATTCTTTCTCATCAATGTCAATATTAAGCAAAAAACATTTAAATAACATGAATAGTAGAATATTTCACATGTACATGTTAGGAAGGGTAGCTCAAATTCCTTGGATAAAGAGCTCTTCACCTGAATCAAGATTGATGAAAGGTCTGCCAGGGCAAAAAAAAAAAAAAAAAAAAAAAAAAAAAAAAAAAAAAAACATACTACGAGTCAGTGTACGCTGTGAACTGGGACCCATAATTTTCAAGAATGAGTACAAAAACAGCAAGGGTGGTAGGAAGCTCTGCAGGAAATACCAACAATTGCTTGGTGTCTGGACACAACCTGGGTCCTCATCAATGATGACAGCAGTGTTCACCTCACCCTCACTCTTCAACCTGTCAGTGGAGACCTTGAATCACCCACTATGAATAGAATCATGGTCAAGGGACACAGCCAAGAACATCACTGGGACTCCAGTATTATACAAGGAAGGCATGGAAAAAAAAAACCTCTGACTGCAACACATTCAGTCAACAACACTGCATCCAAACATGAAGCCATCCACTGACAGGTGAAACTCACCTCCAGTACTCTCCACAGAGGGCATTGGAAGAACCCGGCCTCCCCAACAGCACACACATCCAGGCCACACTCCAGGAGAGCAGCCCACATCCAAACATGGAAGGGCAAGAAGTCTCTCTTTCGACTGGAACCCCCCACCTCCGTTGAACAGACCATAGCATAAGCCAGATTGCCAGCCCTGTGCTGTACCTGAAAAACAGGTAGTGCAAACTCAGCTTTTCATGATGGAGATCCAGCGAGAGTTCACCAGTGTCTACAGAGACTCTCGACAGGGGATGCTCGAAATGCTCAAGTGCACAAACTGAATCTGCAGGCAAATGCAGCATGGAAAGGGGAGTGACAGAGTTGCATACAGGCAGAACACTGTCAATCTGCTCCCATGGAGTGGCTAAGAAACAACATTAAAATGTCTGGAGCTCATTATTCATGAAGAGGTACAGAGCAAATAATATCCCATAAAGGACAATAGGCAATAAGACTGCCCAGGAAGAATGAGCTGGGAAGCTAGCAGAGCATATAAAAAAAAACAAAGTACCTAATTAAGAACCCAATCCAAGGGAGGTAAAAGGAAGTCAGATACACCTGCTAGTTCACAAGAATAAACACAACTTAGACAAACATAGAGGTACCTAACCGTGATGGATGGTGACAAGAACTAAAATGCCTCCTATATCAACCAGGCTATGAGTGTGGGTAAAATATACTGGTAACCATTTCTTCTCCTGGAGACCTAGAGCCAATGAGATTTTACCTGTGACTGGTTTTGAGGGCTCTTCTACCCCCCACAGCTCAGCACAAGGTTCGGCTTTCCTGCTGACCGCCTGGTCAACCAGGCTGATTATGCTAGCAGCCTGCAGGTCAACATAGCCATCACAACCTAGCTGGTACAGCACTTAGGGAAGGAAGTTGTCCAGCTTCTGCTGGAACCTTCTATCTTTGTTCTGGCAATATTTCTGATATCTATTGGTAGTAACATGAAGACTCTTGGACTACAAATGCTGAAACATTGCTCTCTGTACTCAAGGCCTCTCTGCTCTTTACTGGATTTATTCCAAACTTTCTCCCATATCTTTTGATCCAATCATAGAGCATATTTGTAAGTATTATTATTATAATCAAAAGAAGCGCTAAACCACAAGGGTTATACAGCGTTTTTAAGTATTACTTTCAAAGAATAGAGCTAGACCAATAGGGGGTATACAATGAATGGAGAATGGGAGACAATCAGATTTGATTCTAAGAGTGTAGCATCAATTCCTGGGATCAACAGCTTTTCACTGGCATCAAGGCACCTACCTTTTTCTTTGAAGGGTCACAGAACATAATGCAAAGGGGTTGTAGGTTAAGTCAATAACCCTGCAATTGTACTGGAGAATGCACAATAGCAAAGACAGGATGATTCACTAATCATTCATCTACTGCCAGGTAAGCTTGAGAACATACTCCCAGGAAGGTCACCAGAGACTTCCTCCAAGACCCACAACCAATTAGTGTGTAATAGACTCCCAGGAAGGTCACCAGAGAATTCCTCCTCGGGTAGGACTGTTGCTCTTTTCTTTCTATCTAATGAAAAGGTTAAATAAGGCATTGCATGTCAGAGAAGAACAAATCAATTCCTTAATGTTTCATGTGTTTGTGGGAATGTGTAGATATTATCTTCTGCATCTGTAAGTTAGGCTCATAGCCCCATAATGAAGTATGGTAACTTGAGCTCCATAGCTCTGATCTCCCTCATACCTGTGTATTTGAATTTGGTGTTTAATTTTTTCTGTTGCACAATACCTCAAGTCACAGATAAATCCTAGAAACATCTACTTTCACCATCATTCACACATAATCACAGTCTTTGCAGAGATGCACAGATATGACAGTTCAGATGTCACTCCAAGCAGCAAATATCCCAAACCCCTCCTTAAAAGTGCAGGCACTGTACTTTCCACCTCCAGGACTCAAGTCTGGCTAACTGGTTTTCCTGAATCCCTTCACAAAATAATATCCTGCTCACACTCCAACATATTGTCAAGTCCAAAAAACCATTCGTCTCCATTCACTCCTATCTAACACTAACATGTTGGTATTAAATACTTTTGCTCTAAAGACGCAAGAAGTTCATTTGACATAAATTCATAAGTATCTTGCTTAAATTAGGCCTGCAAAAAAAAATTTGCCTATCCAAGTTGTAGCCTGTTTTCCACACAGCCACTGATCTACATGGTAAACAGTTGAAGGATTTGAGTGTATGTAATTGTTTTACATGATGGTAGGATTGCTGGTGTCTTTTTTCTGTCTCATAAACATGCAAGATTTCAGGCATGTCTTGTTACTTCTACTTACACTTAGGTCACATTACACATTCATGTACAAGCATATATATACACACCCCTCTGGGTTTTCTTCTATTTTCTTACTAGTTCTTGTTCTTATTTCCTCTTATCTCCATGGGGAAGTGGAATAGAATTCTTCCTCCGTAAGCCATGCGTGTCGTAAGAGTCGACTAAAATGCCGGGAGCAAGGGGCTAGTAACCCCTTCTCCTGTATACATTACTAAAGTTAAAAAGAGAAACTTTTGTTTTTCTCTTTGGGCCACCCCGCCTTGGTGGGAAGCGGCCGATTTGTTGAAAGAAGAAGTATATGAATCTAGGAAAGATGGAAAGGAATTTTGGTGTATGTCTGCAGAAGGGCTGGAAGGAAGGAGTGAAGGTGTTGAGATGTTATAAGAGCATGCTTCACAGATGTAAAAAAAAAAAATATACAACTTTGAACACAAAAAAAATCCATATACAGTGGACCCCCGGTTATCGGTCATAATTCATTCCATAATGCTGTTCTAGTGCCGTTACCGAACGAATTTGTTCCCATAAGGACAAATGTAAATTAGATTAGTCCGTTTCAGACCCCCAAAAATACACTTACAAAAATACACTTACATAATTGTTCGAGTTGGGAGCAGTACGAAATCCGGGGGTCCACTGTACATGCAGAAATTAGGAAGATAAAAAAAGTATAAATCTGTAGGGGAAGGAAGGCGGGGTAGGGGTCGTCCTCGAAAAGGTTGGAGGGAGGGGGTAAAAGAGGTTTTGTCGGCGAGGGGCTTGGACTTCCAGCATGTGTGAGCGTGTTAGATAGGAGTAAATGGAGACGAATGGTTTTTGGGACCTGACGAGCTGTTGGAGTGTGAGCAGGGTAACATTTTGTGAAGGGATTCAGGGAAACCAGTTAATTGATTTAGTTGGACTTGAGTCCTGGAAATGGGAAGTACAATGCCTGCACTTTAAAGGAGGGGTTTGGGATAGTGACAGCTGGGAGGGACTTATTCTCAGCTGTCGTATCTGAGTGCCTCTCCAAAGACAGTGATTATGTATGAGTGAGGTGAAAGTGTTGAATGATGATGAAAGTATTTTCTTTTTGGGGATTTTCTTTCTTTTTGGGTCACCCTGCCTCGGTGGGAGACGGCCGACTTGTTGAAAAAAAAAAAAAAAACATTCATATTGAATGTAATTACAGTATACATGGTTCAGTGAAAAAAAAAAATATCGAAGTTGAAATTAAAAAAAAAAAAAAAAAAAAAACATGAAACAAAGACAAACCATTCAGTTCATGTTCGGTGATTAATTCATCTTCAGATTCTGAATCATAATAATGGTAGTGCAGGTACGGAACTATAGTGATGCTGTGACGACTATCATCACCGCCCATTGACACTTCTTCTTCTGTGCGGGGATGCTTCTTGCAACACCAGCTGTTGAAGAAAACATTAAGTAAATAAATGCTGGAAAGTGCTGAACAATTAATGTACAGTATTAACTATTTTTTTTAACACAACAACTATTTCCCACCAAGGCAGGGTGACCCAAAAAAGAAGAAACACTTTCATCATCACTCACTCCATCACTGTCTTGCCAGAGGCACTCCGATACTACAGTTCAAAAACTGCAGCACACCTCCACCCCTCCCTCAGAGTGCAGGCACTCTACTTCCCACCTCCAGGACTCAAGTCCTGCTAATCGGTTTCCCTGAATCCCTTTGTAAATGTTCAACAGAACATCAAGTCATAAAAACCATTTGCCTACACTCACTCCTATCTAACACTCTCACACATGCTTGCTGGAAGTCTAAGCCCCTCACACACAAAACCCCCTTTACCCCCTCCCTTCAACCTTTCCTAGGATCACCCCTACCCTGCCTTCCCTCCACTACAGATTTATACGCTCTCCAATCATTTTATTTTGTCCCATCCTCTCTAAATGTCTGAATCCCCTCAACAACCCCTCTTCAGCCCTCTGGATAATACTTTTAGAAACCCCTCACCTCCTTCTAATCTCCATGCTATGGATTCTCTGCATAATATTCACACTACACATTGCTCTTTGACACAACATCTCCACTGCCTCCTGCCTTCTCCTTGTTTCATTATTCACAACCATGCTTCACACCCACGTTAAGAGCATTGGTATCACTATTCTCTCATACATTTTCCTCTGCTTCCATGGATAATATTCTTTGTCTCCACAGACTCCTCAGTGAACTACTCATCTTTTTCCCCTCATCAATTCTATGGTTCACCTCATCTTTCATAGACCCATCTGCTGACAAGTCAACTCCCAAATATCTGAACACATTCACGTCTTCCATATTCCCTCCCTCTAATCTGATCTCCAATCTTTCATTTCCTAAATTTTTTTTTATCCTCATCACCTTGCTCTTTCCTACATTCACTTTTTATTTCCTTCTTTTACATTTTTTTTTTTCAACAAGTCGGCCGTCTCCCACCGAGGCAGGGTGACCCAAAAAGAAAGAAAATCCCCAAAAAGAAAATACTTTCATCATCATTCAACACTTTCACCACACTCATACATAATCACTGTCTTTGCAGAGGAGCTCAGATACGACAGCTGAGAATAAGTCCCTCCCAGCTGTCACTATCTCAGACCCCTCCTTTAAAGTGCAGGCATTGTACTTCCCATTTCCAGGACTCAAGTCCAACTAAATCAATTAACTGGTTTCCCTGAATCCCTTCATAAAATGTTACCCTGCTCACACTCCAACAGATCATAAATCCACTAACCTCTGCAACTTCTCTTCAGAATCTCCCAAAAGCACAGTGACATCAGAAAAAGGAAACTGTGAAAACTTCCACTTTGTGTTCAATTCCTTATCTTTTAATCCCACATCTCTTGCCAACACCCAAGCATTCACTTCTCCTACAACCCCATCTATAAATATACTGAACAACCATAGTGACATCACACATCCCTGTCTAAGACCTATTTTTACTGGAAAATAAACCCTCTCTCTCTCTCTCCTACATACCCTAACCTGAGCCTCACTATCCTTGTAAAAACTCTTAACTGCTTTCAGTAACCTACCACCTATTCCATACACCTGCAACATCTGCCGCATTACTCCCCTACCCACCCTATCAAATGCCTTTTCCAAATCCATAAAAATCTACGTACTGTTCATTTATATGCTTCAATGTAAACACTTGGTCTACACATCCCCTACCCTTCCTAAAGCAGCCTTGTTCATCTGCAATCCTACTCCCCATAATACTTTCAATTCTTTCAAAAATAACTACCACACAGCTTAACAGGTATACTCAACTCATACTCTCTTTTGTCCCCTCTGCCTTTTTATAAAGGAACTATGCATGGTCTCTCCCAGTTCCTATGTACCTTTCCCCTTTTCATACATTTATTAAATAAAAGCACCAACCATTTCAAAACTACATCCCCTCCTGCTTTCAACATTTCTGTCTTGATCCCAACAATCCCAGCTTCATCCTCTCTCATTCTACATACAGCCTCAGGTAGCACCCCCAAACTCACATCTGTCTCTTCCTCACTCCTAAAAGATGTTAAACCTAGCCAATGCATGAAATTACTGCCTCCCTCTCTTCATCAACATTTTAGTTCCTCAAAATATTCCCACCATCTTCCCAATAACTCCAACTCCCTGTCTACTAACTCTCCTATTCTGTTTTTAACTGTCAAATCCATTTGTTCACTAAGCTTTCTTAACCTATTTATCTCACTCCAAAAATTTTCTTATTCTCAGCAAAATTTGTTGACAACATCTCACCCACTCTGTCATTTGCTCTCCTTTTACACTCCTTCACCGCTCTCTTCACATCTCTTTTACTCTCCATATACTCCACCCTTCTTATATCACTTATAAAGATCTGAAGTATTATTAAATGATTTTTCAGTGTTTTTTGGAGATGTAGGTTAGAATCACATGAAATCCTAGAGGTCTTAAAAAATGCAAAACCCAAGGTCAACTTCAGGTCACTCATTCTCTCTCTCTAGGCTGGAATATTGTTGTGTACTAATGGCCCCCTTCAAGGCAGGAAAAACTGCTGAGCTTTAAAATGTACAGAGAACCTTCACAGCTTATATAAACTCAGTCAAACACCTGAATTACCAGGAGAACTTAAAGTCCCTAGAACTGTACTCCTCAGGATGTAGGTGAAAAAGACACATCATACTCCATTTGAAAGATACTGGAAAGATTGGTCCCAAAATTACTATACTTATGAACACAAGAAGCTTGGCAATAAATAAGTGGATATAGAAAACAGGAATAAATAAATAGGATACAGAAAACAGGGATAAAAAAAGAGGATATGGAAACAGGGAAAAAAGAGGATATGGAAAATAGGAATAAATAAAGAGAATATGGAAAACAGGAATAAATAAAGAGAATATGGAAAACAGGAATAAATAAAGAGAATATGGAAAATAGGAATAAATAGGATATGGAAAACAGGAATAAATAATAGGATATTGAAAACAGGAATAAATAATAGGATATGGAAAACAGGAATAAATAATAGGATATGGAAAACAGGAATAAACAAAGAGAATATAGAAAAAAAGGAATAAATAAAAATATGGGACAAAAAGAAAATGGCAACAGCAAGTAAGAGAGAGGTAAAAGTGTATAAACTAAGGGAGGAGGAAGTTAGGATGAGATATAAGCAACTATTGGCAGAAAGGTGGGCTAGTGCAAGTAGGAGTAGTGGGGGAGTTGGGATAGTTTTAAATATGCAGTATTAGAATGTGGGGCAGAAGTTTGTGGCTATAGGAGGGTGGGTGTAGGAGGAGAGAGGAGTGAGTGGTGGAATGAAGACGTAAAGGGTGTGATAAAAGAGAAAAAGGTAGCTTATGAGAGGTTTTTACAAAACAGAAGTGTTAATAGAAGAGCAGAGTATATGGAGAGTAAAAGAAAGGTGAAGAGTTTGGTTGAACTCTGATTCTATTTTCCCCATAAGAAATATTGGAAATAAAATTAATCCGTTTCAGACATCCAAAAGTATTAAAATAAAATATTTTTTTGAACTTTTTGACATTAAATTATACACAATTTTATGAAAAATTATGAAATAATAGTACAATAACATGTCACTTACATTTATTGAAGAGTTGTTGATGTGTGGAAGACGGGAGGAGGGGAGAAGATAGAGTAGTATGCTAGTGTTTGGAAGGGGAATCCCCTTCCATTAACACTGCAGGTGGCAAGTTCTTTTCTGGGGTTACTGGCCTTTTTCTTTGAATGCTACACTCCCTGCATGAATGATACACTCCCTGCATCCCTGCTTCACTCCCTACATGAATGCTACACTCCCTGCATGAATGCTACACTCCCTGCATGAATGCTACACTCCCTGCATGAATGCTACACTCCCTGAATGAATGCTACACTCCCTGCATGAATGCTACACTCCCTGCATGAATGTTACACTCCCTGCATGAATGCTACACTCCCTGCATGAATGCTACACTCCCTGCATGAATGCTACACTCCCTGCATGAATGCTACACTCCCTGCATGAATGCTACACTCCCTGCATGAATGCTACACTCCCTGCATGCCTGCTACACTCCCTGCATGCCTGCTACACTCCCTGCATGCCTGCTACACTCCCTGCATGCCTGCTACACTCCCTGCATGCCTGCTACACTCCCTGCATGCCTGCTACACTCCCTGCATGAATGCTACACTCCCTGCATTAATGCTACACTCCCTGCATGAATGCTACACTCCCTGCATGAATGCTACACTCCCTGCATGAATGCTACACTCCCTGCATGAATGCTACACTCCCTGCATGAATGCTACACTCCTTGCAACACTCTTTACCACAGGCTTGGCACTAGGAGCTTTCTTGGGGCCCATGGTGGCTTATTTAGCAGTTGCAAACACTAAAAACAGTGGAATAATGACAATATACTGGTATGAATGCGTGGGTGGTGGTCGCTCTCGCTTGTAAACAATAGCACTGACGCTCTGTGGAGTGCCCGGGCCCAGCTGAGCCACGCGTACGTGTCCGGGACGAATAGCTAACTCGTCCAACTCCGAGCAGATCGCCTAATACCGAGCCAAAATTCTCGTAAAAAAAACCTGTCGAACACTGATTTGGACGACCTTCGACGCCATCGAGCACCGGGGGTTGACTGTATACCAGGTAAAGTGTATGGCAGGGTTATTATTGAAAGAATTAGAGGAAAGACAGAGAGTAGGATTGCAGATGAGCAAGGAGGCTTTTAGAGTGGGTAGGGGATGTGTAGATCAAGTGTTGAAGCATATATGTGAACAGTATTTAGATAAAGGTAGAGAAGTTTTCATTGCATTTATGGATTTAGAAAAGGCATATGATAGAGTGGATAGTGGAGCAATGTGGCAAATGTTGCAAGTGTATGGAATAGGTAGTAAGTTACTGAAGGCTGTAAAGAGTTTTTATGAGGATAGTGAGGCTCAGGTTAGGGTGTGTAGGAGAGAGGGAGATTACTTACCGGTAAAAGTAGGTCTTAGACAGGGATGTGTAATGTCACATGGTTGTTTAATATATTTATAGATGGGGTTGTAAAAGAAGTAAATGCTAGGGTGTTGGGGTGGGATTAAATTATGGGGAATTAAATGCAAAATGGGAGTTGACACAGTTACTTTTTGCTGATGATACTGTGCTTATGGGAGATTCTAACGAAAAGTTGCAAAGGTTAGTGGATGAGTTTGGGAGGGTGTGTAAAGGTAGAAAGTTGAAAGTGAACATAGATAAGAGTAAGGTGATGAGGGAATCAAACAATTTAAATAAAGAAAAATTGGATATCACATTGGAGAGAGGGATTATGGAAGAAGTAAATGTTTTCAGATATTTGGGAGTTGACGTGTCAGCGGATGGGTTTATGAAGGATGAGGTTAACCATAGAATTGATGAAGGAAAAAAGGTGAGTGGTGCGTTGAGGTATCTGTGGAGACAAAAAACGTTATCCATGGAGGCAAAGAAGGGAATGTAATAAAGTATAGTGGTACCAACACTATTATATGGGTGTGAAGCACGGGTTGCAAATGCTGCAGCGAGGAGGCGGCTGGAGGCAGTGGAGATGTCCTGTCTAAGGGCAATGTGTGGTGTAAATATTATGCAGAAAATTCGGAGTGTGGAAATTAGGAGAAGGTGTGGAGTTACTAAAAGTATTTGTCAGAGGGCTGAAGAGGGGTTGTTGAGGTGGTTTGGTCATTTAGAGAGAATGGATCAAAGTAGAATGACTTGGAGAGCGTATAAATCTGTAGGGGAAGGAAGGCGGGGTAGGGGTCGTCCTCGAAAAGGTTGGAGGGAAGGGGTAAAGGAGGCTTTGTGGGCGAGGGGCTTGGACTTCCAGCAAGCATGTGTGAGCGTGTTTGATAGGAGTGAATGGAGACGAATGGTTTTTGGGACCTGACGAGCTGTTGGAGTGTGAGCAGGGTAACATTTTGTGAAGGGATTCAGGGAAACCAGTTAATTGATTTAGTTGGACTTGAGTCCTGGAAATGGGTAGTACAATGCCTGCACTTTAAAGGAGGAGTCTGGGATAGTGACAGCTGGGAGGGACTTATTCTCAGCTGTCGTATCTGAGCGCCTCTGCAAAGACAGTGATTATGTATGAGTGAGGTGAAAGTGTTGAATGATGATGAAAGTATTTTCTTTTTGGGGATTTTTCTTTCTTTTTGGGTCACCCTGCCTCGGTGGGAGACGGCCGACTTGTTGAAAAAAAAAAAATGGAAAACAGGAATAAATACAGAGGATGTAAATAAAGTGCTGAAAATATCTAACAAAGACTGGACTCAAAACAATGGATTCAACCTGGATAGGCTAAAATTTAGGAAGGATACAGAAACACACTGGGTTGGCAATAAGTATGAAGAGTGGAACAAACTGTAAAGTGAAGTAAAGTGAGTACTCCTACTTTGGGTAGCTTTAAAAATAGGTTGGACAGGTAAATGAGTGCAAGCAGTTGAGTAAGAATAAGATCTGTCAAACATGGGCTAGTATGCCTGCTGCAATTATCCTCTATTCTTAAGTTCTAATACAATAATTTATAATATAAGCAAGCCCTGAAAATGATACACATCACAGCATTCAATACTTGGTTACTGCAGCTACAGCAGTAACTAGCTACTTTAGGTAAATGTAATTCAATGGAACTCACTCATGAACTTTGACTTGATCCAATGACATGCGCTGATAAGGATCCTTCACCAGCATCCCTTCTAGCAAGGAAATGAGCACAGGATCCAGTTCTTCAGGTAAAACTAAAGGCTTTTCACATATATTTTCAAAGAGACGGAACATGTTTTCCCCTTCAAATGGATATTTTCCGCTGGTTAAGTTAAATCTGAAAGAAAAAACTATTATTACAACAGTAACAAACAGGATTACCCTACATTTTCCAAAATGGTTTTTGGGACTTGACGAGCAATTGGAGTGTGAGCAAGGTAATATTTTGTAAAGGGATTCAGGGAAACCAGTTATCCGGACTTGAGTCCTGGAGGTGGGAAGTACAGTGCCTGCACTCTAAAGGAAGGGGTTGGGATATTTGCTGTTTAGAGTGACGTCTAAATTGTCATATCTGCACACCTCTGGCAATACAGTGATAGTGTGAATGATGGTGGAATAGTTTCATTTTCGAGTCACCCTGCCTCAATGGGAGACGGCTAGCATGTTAAAAAACAAAATCCAAAATAAAATACAAGCTTCCCAAACAACACTGTATATTCGTACACAGAAATCAGAACAGACAAATTGATACTAAATTATTAAAATGAAGACTAGATCTCTAACAGAAGGGAGAGGAAAAAACAAGCATTTACATGGGCATTATAGAGACAAGGTCACTTTATAGACAGAAATGTTTAAATTAATAGGTTAAAAATATAAGCAAAGCAAAATGAGAATAGGAAACCAAAGCTGCAGGGAAGTCCAAGATAAATCCAAAAATGTTATTTCTATGCATATACGTAGGACAAAAACATAGAACGTACAGGTCTACTTAACTCTAGCAGGTCATTCCATAAAGTCATCCACTAGTTCAAAAATGATTTTTTTAATACACTGCCCATCTCCCACAAAGATAAGAGATCTGACAAGAAGGAAAACACTTTCACCATCATTCAATCAATGACTTGCCAGAAGCATACAGACATCACAGTTCAGGTGACCCTTCCAATCACAATATTCCCAACCCTCTTTCAGAGAGCAGGCACTGTACTTCCCACCTCCAGGACTCTGAAATCTGGCTAATTGGTTTCCTGGAATCCTTTCATAAATGATACCCTGTTCACACTCTGACAGCACATCAAATCATAAAGACCACTTGCCTCCACTCACTCCTATCTATTCTGTCAATGATGGGATGCTCCACTGAACCCCCTTTTTTTCCTTCATGGCAATATTAGGCTCATTTACATATTCATTCTGTGCTTCTTAATAGGCTAGCCTCCCACTTCTGATACAAACATTCAGGGTGCCTTGCTGTGTGGATTGACAAGGGATGCCTGTGAAGGTCAGCTTGATTACTGAGCTCTGTCATTGGTAGGTCCTGCTGTGGGAATAAAGACATGTTTGCAACATTTACATAATTTTACTAGGAGACATTTTGCCTACTGGAGGCTCTGTCAACCAAATGATTTGAATGATAAAGCCCCCAGCAGATGGAACTACTAATAAAATCCTAATTATTGTATATGGATCTTAATTTCCACAATTTTTCAATTTTGATAAGATATTATATATGTGCCTGCCTTTTGCTGCTTGTAATGGTTTTGAAGTAAAGAAGTATAGAATATTGTAAAGTTTAAATATTCCTGTGGTTGAAGCATTTGCCACCTCTTCTTGCAGCTCATTCCAGTGATCTACCACTCTGCAAAGAAAATTTTTCTAAAAGCTCTTTCGGCAGCTCTTTTCTGGTGCTTGCATAAGTTTGCAATGGCAGGGATTCTTAGCCTAAGAGGAAGCCACTTCATTGGCTTACTGCATCCTGGTGTAAGCTTTGTCCATGGCTGAATATAGAGATTCCCTTTTCACACTATTTCTTTCATAACCCTTTTCGTGAATAAGTAAATATTATTGCTGGAAAAAAATTTGCGAGTTAACAGTGACCCTTCAGGTGTCTGATGAAATTGCCCTCATATATTTTTTGGGGTCCTTTACATACTGTGGGTTCATTGAAGTCCAACAGATGAAAATTGAGTTTTGAATGCTGAGATACGTGCTTCTGAGTCAAGAGAGAATAGGGGTCTCTGGATTTCCACCTCCCCCAGCTGTGATGTTCTGGTTGATAACTAGACCTGGTCAGGTGTACGTAGATGCTCATCACACCCGAGTTATTTGTTGTACTACACAGCAGCACAACAAATGAATAGCATCTGGTGAGTGGAGGCAATCTAGGAGCACAATTGAATTGAGTACGTACTTAGATCATATAGGTATTTAACTCTTTCGGGGTTTTGGTCGTACTAGTACAGCTTATGCCCTGGGGTTATTGACGTACTAGTACGCCTAAATTCTAGCGCCCTCAAATCAAGCAGAAACAGGCTGTTAGGCCTAGATGTGATAGAATAGGTCTGTGCGGTCAGTGTGCACAGTATAAAAAAATTCCTGCACCACACAGTGAATAATGAGGGAAAAAATCTCTGACCGTGTTTTTTGTTTAAAACAGAGACTTTGCAGTCTATTTTCGTATGGTATTTATACTTGTATTCTCGTTTTCTTAAGTCTCATTTTATAGAATAGATGATATATTACAGAAATAGAGATAAATTTGACTGGTTTCACGATGACAAGTACCTTGAAACTGAGCGCAAAGTAGCGAAAATATTCGATTTTGGCCGATGTTCAAGAGTAAACAAATCACACCATGCGTCCAATACACATCATCTGGAGAGTCTAATATTCTTGCACAAGTGCGCTGATATTATTTATACCATTTTTACAATGATGCAGTTGTATACATAACAGTAAATCTTTTATTTTTTTGTGAGAATAAAAATTCAAAATGGAAAGCTAAAGTAATGTAAGAGGGGCCTGGAGAAGTGACTAATGAACAGAGAAGATGTTATTTTAGTGCCAGGAATGTATGCCTTGTTTATTATGGACCCTATTTTGAAATTGGCATCGTTTGAAATTTGTGTGAAATTGGTCAAATTGCCATTTTCTGACCACTATTTTGGGTAGTTGAAATTGGTAAATAGGCGGTTTCTTGTACTCAATCGATAGAAGAAATGGAGGTCTAGCGAAATAGCTATAATTTTAGTAGACTGAAACATTGGAATTTGCCGAAAATAGGGCTCAAAGTGGGCGAAATTGCCGATGCGTAAATGTCCTGGATACCGCTAACTTCCCGAAAGCATAATTCCATTAGTTTTCGATCAAATTTCATAATTTTTGTGGCGTTATGATCGGAAAAAGATTCTCTGTCATTTCATAAGAAAAACTTTTTTTTTTTTTTTAATTCGTGGACCCTGAGAACGAGTTTCAGAGAGACCCCTTGGACCCCCAAAGGTTTAAAGAAGTATTCAATAATAAGCATAATATAATTTAAATTATGCCCCCCTGGCCCATGACACATAAACAAGTCTTCCAGCATTCAAAACATTGTTATACACAGCCTCTCCTCACTTAGCGACGTACTCGTTTACTGACAACTCAGACTTACAATGGGCTCTTTGACCAGTATGCATACCTAAATAATGTATATTAGAACTGATTTCCTCTATTCTGTTTATTACATTATACAGCACACTACTGTATAAACATTTAAAATTATAATAAAAATGTTATAAATGGTGCAAAGGTGATAGTAAAACAATATCAAAGATGGTTCACACAAACCTAATACCCTTATAAGAACATAAGAAAGAAGGAACACTGCAGCAGGCCTACTGACCCAAGCGAGACAGGTCCAAGTCTCCAACCGGCTTAAGCCAATGCCCCGACCCAGCCAGGTCAGGTTACATTCACTTAAGGAAGGAGCACGGCATCTGACCTAGTAGCACAAGCTAGTCAGGACCAACTCACACCCACCCACACCCACTCATATATTTATCTAGCCGACCACCTGGATTTAACCCTCTCCAGGTAAACTCCAGGTAGTCAGGTCACTTCCACTTAAGGAACTAGTACGGCATCTGACCTAGTAGCACAAGCTAGTCAGGTCCAACTCACACCCACCCATACCCACTCATGTATTTATCTAATTTATTTTTATAACTACACAACGTCCCAACCCCTATGACGGTACTTGGGAGTTTGTTCCACTCATCCACAACTCTATTACCAAACCAGTGCTTTCCTATATCCTTCCTGAATCTGAACTTTTCCTACTTGAAACCATTGCTGCGAGTCCTGTCTTGGCTGGATATTTTCAGCACGCTATTTACATCCCCTTTATTTATTCCTGTTTTCCATTTATACACCTCAATCATATTCCCCCTAATTCTACACCTTTCTAGAGAGTGCAGATTCAAGGCCCTCAGTCTATCCTCATAGGGAAGATTTCTGATACATGGGATCAACTTTGTCATCCTCCTCTGTACGTTTTCCAGTATGCTCCTTGCTTAGTGACGAATTCGTTTACCGATGTGGTCTTAGGAACGGAACTCCATCATTAAGTGAGAAGAGGCTGTACATCACTTTACATAAAAGCTAGAGTAAAACTGAAAATGCTTCATTGAAGACTTACAGGGTACAGCCAGCACTCCAGACATCGACCTTAAACCCAGGAAACACTCTTGTTCCACCAGCTACTTCTGGAGGCTGGAAAAGGGGTGAACCTTGACTAGTGGTTATCTCATCACTTCCTGTTGTTATATCCAGTTGCTGCAGAGGAAAATGAAAGATTCTCTAGATTAATATTATTATTATTATTACTGCACTATTATAATCATGAGAAGGGCTATGCCTGAAAAGTGTAATGTAAATACAGTGAACTTTCGGCTGTAATCTGTTCCAGAAGGTCGGTCTAAAACCAAAATGGCCGATAACCGAATTAATATTTCCCATAAGAATCAATGTAAATACAATTAATCCGTTCCAGACAAAAATATTCACAAAAAATAATTTTTTTAACAATTAAATAAGTATTACATACCTTTATTGAAGACTAATGCTGGCTTCTAGAAGATAGGAAGGAGGAAAGAGGGAGGAGTTAGTGTTTGGAAGGGTAATCCCCCTCCATAAGGACTTCAGGTAGCAAAGTCCTCTCTGGGGTTACTTCCCTTCTTTGTCTTTTAATACCACTAGGACCAGCTTGAGAGTCACTGGACGCCTGTCGCACACTCCCTGCATGCCTGCTACACTCCCTGCATGCCTGCTACACTACCTGCATGCCTGCCACACTCCCTGCATGCCTGCCACACTCCCTGCATGCCTGCCACACTCCCTGCATGCCTGCCACACTCCCTGCATGCCTGCCACACTCCCTGCATGCCTGCCACACTCCCTGCATGCCTGCCACACTCCCTGCATGCCTGCCACACTCCCTGCATGCCTGCCACACTCCCTGCATGCCTGCCACACTCCCTGCATGCCTGCCACACTCCCTGCATGCCTGCCACACTCCCTGCATGCCTGCCACACTCCCTGCATGCCTGCCACACTCCCTGCATGCCTGCCACACTCCCTGCATGCCTGCCACACTCCCTGCATGCCTGCCACACTCCATGCATGCCTGCCACACTCCATGCATGCCTGCCACACTCCCTGCATGCCTGCCACACTCCCTGCATGCCTGCCACACTCCCTGCATGCCTGCCACACTCCCTGCATGCCTGCTACACTCCCTGCATGCCTGCTACACTCCCTGCATGCCTGCTACACTCCCTGCATGCCTGCTACACTCCCTGCATGCCTGCTACACTCCCTGCATGCCTGCTACACTCCCTGCATGCCTGCTACACTCCCTGCATGCCTGCTACACTCCCTGCATGCCTGCTACACTCCCTGCATGCCTGCTACACTCCCTGCATGCCTGCTACACTCCCTGCATGACTGCTACACTCCCTGCATGCCTGCTACACTCCCTGCATGCCTGCTACACTCCCTGCATGCCTGCTACACTCCCTGCATGCCTGCTACACTCCCTGCATGCCTGCTACACTCCCTGCATGCCTGCTACACTCCCTGCATGCCTGCTACACTCCCTGCATGCCTGCTACACTCCCTGCATGCCTGCCACACTCCTTGCCTCTATGCCTGCCAGCCTTAAATTCTATCATGTTTCTCACTTTCTTTATCAAAGGAACTTTACTAGGAACTTTGTTTTGGGCCATGGTGACTTATTTCACCGAAATAAGCGAAATGTTTGGATGAATGAGCAGAAGTTTCCTCACTTGCCCAGACACAGAGCCAGACTGACACGAGCGGCTGCCGGCGAACGGATGGACGTGTCCCATACGGCCGATAAGCAAAATAATGGCCGATAACCAGAAGCCGAAAAACCGGCCTATAACCGAGTTGGCCGATAACAGGAACGGCCGATAACTGGGGGTCCACTGTATATTTGTGCGTGTAGTAGGAGGCGACTAAAATGCCAGGAGCAAGGGACTAGTAACCCCTTCTCCTGTATAAATTACTAAATTTAAAAAGAAAAACTTTCATTTTTCTTTTGAGGTCACCCTGCCTCGGTGAGATACGACTGGTTCATTGAAATAAAAAATACAGTCATACCTCGTGTTACGATGCTGTCAGCTTACGATATTTTTGAGTAACGATATTTATAACGTAAAAAAAATGATTGCGAGTAACGATGTTTGCTTCGGGTAACGACATTCGTACAGAACGTGTCCGCGTGGCGCCCAGCTGAGCGCGCACTCCAGGGAGCGTCAGTGTGCTATTGTTTACAAGCGAGAGCGACCACCCACCCACACCCACGCATTCATACCAGTATATTGTCATTATTCCACTGTTTTTAGTGCTTGCAACTGCTAAATAAGCTACCATGGGTCCAAGGAAAGATCCTAGTGGTAAGCCTGTGGCAAAGAGGAACAGAAATACATGTACGATAGAACTGAAGGAGATAATAGAAAAATATGAAAGTGGAGTGCGTATCAGTGAGCTGGCCAGGCTGTATGGTAAAGCCTTTTCTACCATCGCTACCATTGTGGCCAAGAAAAATACACTTTCATCAAATATTGTTTGGTTACAAAATTACAATAGTTTTTAGTGAGCCATGATGGAATGAAGGATGTGCGCATAGATTGATGATCGGGTACACACACTTCACTCATAGCCACCAGCTTGCAGGTACTCCTGCCCCTCTGTGACTTGTGGCAAGCAGCATCAATTAAAAAAATCGTAAAATCAAGGAAGCTGTTGTTGCAAAAGGTTCATCTGTGTTCACAAAACAGAGACCACAAGTGCTGGAAGATGTGGAAAGGTTGTTGTTGGTGTGGATCAACGAGAAACAGTTAGCAGGAGATACTGTTTCGGAGGCAATAATATGTGAAAAAGCAAGGCAGTTGCATGAGGATCTCGTTAAGAAAATGCCTGCAACGAGTGCTGAAGTGAGCGAATTTAAAGCCAGCAGAGGCTGGTTTCACAAATTTAAGAATCGAAGTGGCATACATAGTGTTGTGAGGCATGGTGAGGCAGCCAGTTCTGACAAAATTAACCTGTACAATGACACAGTGGTGTGTCATTTCAGGGATGTGTTAAAGAATCGCCAGACACAGAGCTCCCTGGACAGATTTATTGTTAGAAAGAGGTCCAGTGACTCTCAAGCTGGTCCTAGTGGCATTCAAAGAAAAAGGGAAGTAACCCCAGAAAAGAACTTGGTACCTGCAGTGTTAATGGAAGGGGATTCCCCTTCCAAACACTAGCATACTATACTCCATCCTTTCCCCTCCTCCCGTCCTCCACACATCAACAACTCTTCAATAAATGTAAGTGACATGTTATTGTACAATATTTACATGTGTATTTAGTTATTCTTCATTAAATTGTGTATTATTTAATGTCAAAAAGTTCTAAAAAATATTTTATTTAACTACTTTTGGAAGTCTTGGACGGATTAAATTTATTTCCATTATTTCTTATGGGGAAAATTGATTCGGGTAACGATTGTTTCGGCTTAAGATATGCCCTCTCTGACGGATTAATATCGTAAGTCGAGGTACCACTGTATATGTTTGTACGACTGTATGGAAATTTGTTAGTATTGTTTTGCAAATACATATAATGAATTTACTTTAAGAAATATTAGTTTTTGTCACTGCATGCACCACACTTAATATCTATGCATAACATAATGCCTATAATTGTTAGGTAACATATATCATGTGGTTCTTCAACCTTAAATAGCCAAAATATTGATCATAAGATTATAGGTAGTAGGTTGGTAGACAGCAACCACCCAGGGAGGTACTACCGTCCTGCCAGGTGACTGTGAAACAGAAACCTGAAACTGTTTTACATGATGGTAGGATTGCTGGTGTCTTTTTTTTTTCTGTCTCATAAACACGCTGGATAACAGGTATATATCTAGCTACTTCTACTTACACTTTAGGTCACACTACACTGGCATACACATGCATATATATACATACACACATCTAGGTTTTTCTTCTTTTTCTTAATAGCTCTTGTTCTTTTTATTTTCTCTATTGTCCATGGGGAAGTGGAAAAGAATCTTTCCTCCGTAAGCCATGCGTGTCGTATGAGGCGACTAAGATGCCGGGAGCAATGGGCTAGTAACCCCTTCTCCTGTACAAATCTACTAAAAACGAGAAGAAGAAAAACTTTATAAAATTGGGTTGTCTGAATGTGCGTGGATGTAGTGCGATGATAAGAAAGAGATGATTGCCGATGTTATGAATGAAAAGAAGTTGGATGTCCTGGCCCTAAGCGAAACAAAGCTGAAGGGGGTAGGCGAGTTTCAGTGGGGAGAAATAAATGGGATTAAGTCAGGAGTATCTGAGAGAGTTAGAGCTAAGGAAGGGGTAGCAATAATGTTGAAGGATCAGTTATGGAAGGAAAAGAGGGAATATAAATGTGTAAATTCAAGGATTATGTGGATTAAAATAAGGGTCGGATGCGAAAAGTGGGTCATAATAAGCGTGTATGCACCTGGAGAAGAGAGGAGTGTAGAGGAGAGAGAGAGATTTTGGGAGATGTTAGCTAATGTATAGGAACTTTTGAACCAAATGAGAGAGTAATTGTGGTAGGGGACCTAAATGCTAAAGTGGGAGAAACATGCAGAGAGGGTGTAGTAGGTAAGTTTGGGGTGCCAGGTGTAAATGATAATGGGAGCCCTTTGATTGAACTTTGTATAGAAAGGGGTTTAGTTATAGGTAATACATATTTTAAGAAAAAGAGGATAAATAAGTATACAAGATATGATGTAGGGCTAATGACAGTAGTTTGTTGGACTATGCATTGGTAGATAAAAGACTGTTGAGTAGACTTCAGGATGTACATGTTTATAGAGGGGCTACAGATATATCAGATCACTTTTTAGTTATAGCTACAGTGGGAGTAAAAGGTAGATGGGATACAAGGAAAATAGAATCAGTAAGTAAAAGAGAGGTGAAGGTTTATAAACTAAAAGAGGAGGCAGTTAGGGTAAGATATAAACAACTATTGGAGGATAGATGGGCTAGTGAGAGTGTAGGCAATGGGGTCGAAAATGTATGGGGTAGATTTAAAAATGTAGTGTTAGAGTGTTCAGCAGAAGTTTGTGGTTACAGGCGAGTGGGTGCGGAGGGAAGAGGAGCGATTGGTGGAATGATGATGTAAAGAGAGTAGTAAGGGAAAAAGTTAGCATATGAGAGGTTTTTACAAAGTAGAAGTGATGCAAGGAGGGAAGAGTATATGGAGAGAAAAGAGAAGTTAAAAGAGTGGTGAAGCAATGTAAAAAGAGAGCAGATGAGAGAGTGGGTGAGATGTTATCAGCAAATTTTGTTGAAAATAAGAAAAAGTTTTGGAATGAGATTAATAAGTTGAGGAAGCCTAGAGAACAAATGGATTTGACAGTTAAAAATAGGAGAGGAGAGTTATTAAATGGAGAGTTAGAGGTATCGGGAAGATGGAGAGAATATTTTGAGGATTTGTTAAATGTTGATGAAGACAGGGAAGCTGTGATTTCGTGTGTAGGGCAAGGAGGAATAACATCTTGTAGGAGTGTGGAAGAGCCAGTTGTGGGTGTAGGGAAGTTCGTGAGGCAGTGGGTAGAATGAAAGGGGTAAGGCAGCTGGGATTGATGGGATAAAGATAGAAATGTTAAAAGCAGGTGGGGATATAATTTTGGAGTGGTTGGTGCTATTATTTAATAAATGTATGGAAGAGGGTAAGGTACCTAGGGATTGGCAGAGAGCGTGTATTGTTCCTTTGTATAAAGGCAAAGGGGACAAAAGAGAGTGCAAAAATTATAGGGGAATAAGTCTGTTGAGTGTACCTGGTAAAGTGTATGGTAGAGTTATTATTGAAAGAATTAAGAGTAAAACAGAAAGCAGGATAGCAGATGAACAAGGGGCTTTAGGAAAGGTAGGGGGTGTGTAGACCAAGTGTTTACAGTGAAACATATAGGTGAACAGTATTTGGATAAGGGTAAAGATGTTTTTGTGGCATTTATGGATTTGGAAAAGGCGTATGATAGGGTAGATAGGGGGGCAATGTGGCAGATGTTGCAGGTGTATGGAATAGGAGGAAGGTTACTGAAAGCAGTGAAGAGTTTTTATGAGGATAGTGAGGCTCAGGTTAGAGTGTGTAGGAGGGAAGGGACTATTTCCCAGTAAAAGTGGGCCTTAGACAAGGATGTGTGATGTCACCGTGGTTGTTCAATATATTTATAGATGGGGTTGTAAGAGAAGTGAATGCGAGGGTCTTGGCAAGAGGTGTTGGGCTAAAAGATAAAGAAGCAAATACAAAGTGGGAGTTGTCGCAGTTGCTTTTTGCTGATGACACTGTGCTTTTGGGAGATTCTGAAGAGAAGCTGCAGAGGTTGGTGGATGAATTTGGTAGGGTGTGTAAAAGAAGAAAATTGAAAGTGAATATAGGAAAGAGTAAGGTGATGAGGATAACAAAAAGAATAGGTGACGAAAGATTAGATATCAGATTGGAGGAGAGAGTATGGAGGAGGTGAATGTATTCAGATATTTGGGAGTGGACATGTCGGCGGATGGGTCTATGAAGGATGAGGTGAATCATAGAATTGATGAGGGGAAAAGGGTGAGTGGAGCACTGGAGTCTGTGGAGACAAAGAACCTTGTCCATGGAAGTAAAGAGGGAATGTATGAGAGTATAGTTATACCAACGCTCTTATATGGGTGTGAAGCATGGGTGATGAATGTTGCAACGAGGAGAAGGCTGGAGGCAGTGGAGATGTCATGTCTGAGGTCAATGTGTGGTGTGAATATAATGCAGAGAATTCGGAGTTTGGAAATTAGGAGGAGGTGCGGATTACCAAAACGATTGTCCAGAGAGCTGAGGAGGGGTTGTTGAGGTGGTTTGGACATGTAGAGAGAATGGAACGAGACAGAGTGACTTCGAGAGTGTATAAATCTGTAGTGGAGGGAAGGCGGGTAGGGGTCGGCCTAGGAAAGGTTGGAGGGAGGGGGTAAAGGAAGTTTTGTGTGCGAGGGGCTTGGACTTCCAGCAAGCATGTGTGAGCGTATTTGATAGGAGTGAATGGAGGCATATGGTTTTTAATACTTGACGTGCTGTTGGAGTGTGAGCAAAGTAACATTTATGAAGGGATTCAGGGAAACCGGCAGGCCGGACTTGAGTTCTGGAGATGGGAAGTACAGTGCCGGCACTCTGAAGGAGGGGTGTTAATGTTGCAGTTTTATAACTGTAGTGTAAAGCACCCTTCTGGCAAGACAGTGATGGAGTGAATGATGATGAAAGTTTTTCTTTTTCGGGCCACCCTGCCTTGGTGGGAATCGGCCGATGTGTTAATAAAATAAAATAAAGATTTCAATAATACCATATATGTAGTACTATGATAAGAGACTAAACAAACTCATATTCGTGATCAGGGAATCAACCAATTTGGTTTCAGAAATGGGTAAAAAGTTATATATGGCTGGCTAGTGTAGTCAGCCTAGGAGCTGAATACAATGGTAGTACAGAATCCACCGAGCATGAAATTTAAAACACTCGCACAACCTAAGCAGCATTTACCTGATTCTTCCATTAATGCTTCCAGCTAGACACTTTGTCAATATTATCGATAATTGCACTAACCTAAAGGCAAAGCATTATCACCCAGCAGCATTTCATAGCCAAAATTACAAAATGGCAAAGATCTTCTTTCTTTCAACACGTCAGGCTCAAAAGGAAAAACGAAAGTTTCTCCTTTTACAATTAGTAATATACACAGAAGAAGGGGTTACTAGCCCCTTGCTCCCGGCATTTTAATCGCCTCTTACGACACGCATGGCTTACGGAGGAAGAATTCTGTTCCACTTCCCCATGGAGATAAGAGGAAATAAGAACAAGAACTAGTAAGAAAATAGAAGAAAACCCAGAGGGATGTGTATATATATATATGCTTGTACATGAATGTGTAGTGTGACCTAAGTGTAAGTAGAAGTAACAAGACATACCTGAAATCATGCATATTTATGAGACAGAAAAAAGACACCAGCAATCCTACCATCATGTAAAACAAATACAGGCTTTCGTTTTACACTCACTTGGCAGGACGGTAGTACCTCCCTGGGAGGCTGCTGTCTACCAACCTACTACCTAGGAAATGGCAAAGATGCCAACATTAATTGTAATACAGTGGACCCTCGGTTTTTGTTGAAAATTCTTTCCAGAATGCTGTTTGAGTGCCGTTACCGAACGAATTTGTTCCCATAAGGACAAATGTAAATTAGATTAGTCGTTTCAGTCCCCCAAAAATACACTTACAAAAGCACTTACAAAAATACACTTACAAAATTGTTTGAGTTTGGAGGTGAATGAAAACCAAGGGTCCACTGTATTTCCTTTTCCAGTTTCTTAACACTGGCAACATCTTGATGATTTTTTTAAAAAGTTCACATTTTGTAATGTTTCTTGCGATTATGTAATCCTCTCCAGACATACCCATAAAATGATAAAAATGTCATGAACACTTACTGATGCTGAAGAATATCCCTCATGTAGACAGGAAAATACCATTTGAAAAGAAATTATATATTTCAGCTCCCATCAACAGTATACTGCTGCTGAGACCTCCAGTTGGGCGTAGAAAATAAACAGACAAAAAGTGGTGGTGGTGGGGTGAAGTAGCAAACATTAAAAGCAGGTCAAGGCTACAACTGCTGTTGTCTTGTCTACACGTAGGAATCCTTCAGCACATGCCCATAAATTTACTTCATACATCTTAAATCTAAGACACATAGACAGAGCAAGCCTTTCTTAATGAGAGCTACATCTACGTATATTATTATCAATGACAATGTGATAAAGCTCTCGCTAAGCAAAACAACATTTTTAATAAAGGCTTAATATGTCAGCATGTCATCTTACTGCCTATGTTTCATATATCCTGCCATCACTGTAAGTACACTTGCCATATAAAGGAAGTACAGGAGGGCCCTGCATATACAGCTCCCTCTTTGTTGGTGTTACATGTTTTTGTTGGCTTTCAATTGAGCAACTTTATTATGTTCAGTGCTCTTACCACTTTTCTGCCATTTGTGTACAACAGTTGTGTAAGGGAAGGGCGACCAGCACCATATTTTAAGGTATGTATTGCATGTACTGTGTCTTTATTTTACGTTTTTATCCATTTTTAATGCCTAGATGTAATGAGCACTTAATATATGATAGTGTAAACATGTTATCAAGCATTATAGATGCATTCAATAATAAAAAACACTCTTTTCTACCCACAAGCAATTTTCGCTTACTGTACACGACCGGGAACCTAGAAGCCATACAAATAGGACCCTCCTGTACTTCTTTTTAAAGAAAAGATGGGATGGGGATATTGCAATTTGGAGGGGCATTTGAGCTGTAATGTTGGCTCACCATGGGCAAGACAATGATGGAGTAAGTGATGGTGAAAGTGTGTCTTCTTTTCTGGGTCACCCTATCTTGGTGGGGAAGAGCCTGTGGGTTAAAAAAAAAAAAAAACTGAAGCAAGTTGAAGCTGTCTCACTCACCTCAGCCACACCAAAATCTGAAATCTTGAGACTGCTGTCAGTGCTGAGGAGAAGGTTACCAGGCTTGATGTCTTTATGTACAACACCTCTACTGTGTAGGTACTCCAGCCCCTCAACAAGCTGCACAAAGTACCTGCCAGAAAACACACATTCTACTTAAGTTTCACAAGATATATAGACTACATAGTTTGGTGTGGTATAAACACTGATCAATGAAGAGGTAAATCCCCCCATGGATGGAAACTTAAAAACACAGAGTGAGATGGACCTGTACAGTCTGGATCCAGAGATTCTCTTTAGTAGATCTAACATGATCTAAGTTTGGTGGAAGTGATGGAAAAGGTGGAGGAGATGGAGGTGGAGGCGGTGGATGAGCTGAAGGTGGAGATGGTGGATGAGGTGGAGGTGAAGGTGGAGATGGTGGATGAGGT
Organism: Cherax destructor; assembly: GCA_009830355.1. NCBI lineage: Eukaryota > Metazoa > Arthropoda > Malacostraca > Decapoda > Parastacidae > Cherax > Cherax destructor. Next base: position 304,983 of record WNWK01000326.1, on the reverse strand, counting down.
GGAGGTGATGTGGATGAAGTGGAGGTGGAGATGGTGGATGAAGTGGAGGTGGAGATGGTGGATGAGGTGGAGGTGGAGATGGTGGATGAGGTGGAGGTGGAGATGGTGGATGAGGTGGAGGTGGATTAGATATAGGTAGAGGAGATGGAGGAAGGAGGAGGAAGAGGAGATGAGGTGGTGGTGGTTGAACAGGAAGGGAAAGAAACAGAGTTGTGGGGAGGTAGCAAACAGAAAATGCAGTGTAGGGCTAGCAAAATAGAGCGGGCTTTGGCAAAAGTTAAAAAAATAATAAAAATAAAGCCTACAAGGAGTTAGCCTGATTAAATATTTATCTTAATTATCATATATGGTGTCGAGAGCCTAATATCTTTCGGTAATGATCAGGAAAAAACTACAAGGTATAACCATACATTAAATATAATTGGAGTCAGTGAAATATAAGTGGTTTTTAGAATTGAACAAGCTGTTGGAATGTGAAAAAATTAACACTTAAAAGGGATTCAGAGAAATCAGTTAGCCAGACCTGAGTCTTGGTGGTGGGAAGTACAGTGCTTGTACTCTGAAAGTGGGTTAGGGATGTTGCAGCTTAAAGGAGTATTTGAGTTCTGATGTCTACATACATCTAGTATAACTGCTGTTGAATGAATGATGGTGAGCATTTCTTCTTTTGGGGGTCAATCTACTTTGGTGAGAAATGGCTGTTGTGGTAAAAATGGATCAGTATGCTTAGATATTTGACCTTGTGATATATATTGGGTGTTTCACTCACAGGAGGCCCCAAGTTGGTACTCCCGTAGTTGCAACCGCTTGTTTGTATATTATGTCTGTAGCAAACGATAACTCAGGAACTCCTACTCGTAGGAGGCCACAAGTTATTGTTTACTAAAGACATAATACAGTGGACCCCCGCCTAACGAACAAAATTCATTCCAGAAGCCTGTTCAAGAGCCATTACCGAACGAATTTACTTCCTTAAGAAATAATGTCACGTAGGTTAGTCTATTTCAGACTCCCAAAAATACACTTCCATAAGCACTTACAATATTATACTTACATAATTGTACGATTTCCGGGGTGTTCGTTAGGCGGGGGTCCACTGTATACAAATAAGAAACACCTGTATGACATTAAACGATGTGTTCAAAAATCTATGTAATCAAGATATACAAAGCACAGGGTAATGACATAGATCACATCAAGGAAAGGAGGCATGGATGGCAAAACAGATGAACAAAAAAGACTAATACAGTGGACCCCCGCCTAACGAACACCCCGGAAATCGTACAATTATGTAAGTGTAATATTGTAAGTGCTTGTGGAAGTATATTTTTGGGGGTCTGAAATAGACTAACCTACGTGACATTATTTCTTAAGGAAGTAAATTCGTTCAGTAATGGCACTTGAGCAGGCTTCTGGAATCAATTTTGTTCGTTAGGCAGGGGTCTAATGTACGTAAAAAAATACCATAGTGAAAATAGGATAAAACCAGAATGCTTTCATGTGCTTACACACACATCTTCAGAGGAATGATTTCTCTGAAGATGGGAGTGTGCAAACACATAACAGTGCTCAGGTTTTATTTTCTATTTTCACTGTGGTATTTTTACATACTGCATTTGGAATCATGCATTTCACTGTAATTTCTTCCACAAGGAATACTATATATACAGAACATATCAATAAGAGAATGCCTGTAAAACACACGCAGTGTTTTACAGAGAGTCTGACGAAAACCAAATTCAACGAAAACTAAAGCAATATTTCCCATAAGAAATAATATAAATCCAATTACGTAATCCGTTCCAGACACCCAAAAATATTAACAAAAAATACATTTTATAGAGAATACTATAGTTTTACATACAGAAAACAATGAGAAATAAATATAAAGCACTAATTTTAATGGATAAATGAACATTTAAATCAGTTTTACCTTCATTGAAAACTCTTGTTGGCGTATGGAAGACGGCGAGGAGGGGAGAGGGAGGAGAGGTTATCTCTACCACCATCACTACCACCCTCTACCACCATCACAACTACTACCACATTCTACCACCATCACTACCACCCTCTACCACCATCACTACCACCCTCTACCACCATCACTACCACCCTCTACCACCATCACTACCACCCTCTACCACCATCACTACCACCCTCTACCACCATCACTACCACCCTCTACCACCATCACTACCACCCTCTACCACCATCACTACCACCCTCTACCACCATCACTACCACCCTCTACCACCATCACTACCACCCTCTACCACCATCACTACCGCCCTCTACCACCATCACTACCACCCTCTACCACCATCACTACCACCCTCTACCACCAACAAAGCCAGACTGGCTCAGAATGCATGTGTGGGATGCTTTGTGTGGGTGCGGGCAGGAGGACACGTTCGGTATTGCGGACGAAAACCAAGGTGACGAACGAAAACTGGGACAATATTTTGACGAAAAGAGTCGTCGAAAACCAAATTCGACGAAAACCAAGGTTCCACTGTAGTATATGAATAGATAATGCAGTTACACTGCATTTGACCCATAAATCAATCAACTCACTAAACTGCTAACACACACAGCTTAGAAAATACTAAACAGAAAAAATTTTAGTTTGTTACATATTAAAACAAACTACAGTGGAACCCCGAGTTTCGGTCACCTTAGAAATCGAACAATTATGTAAGTTTAATATTGTAAGTGCTTTTGTATGTGTATTTTTGGGGGTCTGAAAGGACTAATCTAATTTATATTTTTCCTTAAGAGAACAAATTCGTTCGGTAATGGCACTTGAACAGCCTTCTGGAATGAATTATGACCGAAACTCGGGGGTCCACTGTACACCCAAATCAACAGCACTACACCCAACGATCAGTACTAAACTGAACTCACACCAATGGTAAACAATGTTTTGCTGTTAAGTAAAAAAAAATATCACAGAAATTACAATACAAGAGGGTAAAATAAATAAAAATGTAGACAAAAGAATATTCAAGTGATTGATGTAAAACACATTTCCTATCACACTCACATGTGAGCTTGCCAGATTGGAAATTTTTTGTCCTTGGCTCTATCCAGCATTTCCTGGAGCCCAGTAACACAGAATTCCATGACCATATATATCTGAAAGCAGAAACCTGAGTTAGGTTTAACAAACAGCATTTCAAAGAAATACTGATGATAAAACAAGCTAGCTTCAGCAAAATTATTTTAACCCTTTCACTGTCTATCACACAGACAGTCAGGTTCAGGTTCTTTAATTTTTAATACTTCAGCATTTATTATTATGGCTTAATAATATGCAGTACAATAAACTTAAGCTGTTTATTCATCAATCTAGGATCAACTTGAATCCAATACAGTTTAACCCTTTGACTGTTTTGGTCGTATATATACATCTTACGAGCCAGTGTTTCGGACGTATATATACTCAAAAATTCTAGCGGCTTCTAATCAAGCGGGAGAAAGCTGGTAGACCCACATATGAGAGAATGGGTCTGTGTGGTCAGTGTGCGCTGTATAAAAAAAATCCTGCAGCACGCAGTGCATAATGAGAAAAAAAAAAACTCCGACCGTGTTTTTGGATTAAAATGCCGACTTTGAGGTGTATTTTCGTATAGTATTTATGGTTGTATTCTCTTTTTCGTGATCTCATTTGATAGAATGGAAAACATATTACAGAAATAGAGATGATTTTGATTATTTTCATGATGAAAATGACTTTGAAATTGAGCTCAAAGTAGTGGAAATGTTCGATTTTTGCCAATGTTCAAGAGTACACAAATCACGCCATTCGTCCAATACGCGTCAACTGGTGAGTCTAATATTCTTACACAAGTGCACTGATATTATTTATACCATTTTTATAATAATGCAGTAGTCTGCATAATAGTAAATCTTCTATTTTTTGTGTGAATAAAAAATCAAAATAGAAAGCAAGAGAGGGGCCTAAAGACATGACTAATGAACAGAGAAAATCTTATTTTAGTGCCAGGAATGTCTGCATTGTTTATTCTGGACCCTATTTTGAAATTGACATCTTTTTTATTTTGCATGAAATTGGCCAAATTGCCAATTTCTGACCACTTTATTGGGTAGTTGAAATCTGTAAATTGGTGGTTTCTTGTACTCAGTTGATAGAACAAATGGAGTTCTAAAGAAATAGTATGAGTTTGGCCGACTGTAACAATGGAATTGGCCGAAAATAGGGCTCAAAGTCGGCGAAATCGCCAATGCGTATAGTATATTGCCCACATCGTTAACTTTGTGAGAGCGTAATTCCGTAAGTTTTCCATCAAATTTCGTAATTTTGGTGTCATTACCATCAGGCAAAAGATTCTCTATCATTTCATAAGAAAAAATAATTTATTTTTTTTCTAAAATTTTGCGACATAGAATGACAGTTTCAGAATGGGGCCTCCGACAGTCAAAGGGTTAAGTTAAACCTAGATACAAATACAGTACCAGACTGAACTTTAAAAATGCTAGGTCATTACGTTGTAAAATAATTGTACTGAACTCGGGAAATTAATATGGTACAGTCAACGTAACTGTTCAAAGATAATGAAACAATGATTTTGGACCACTCCTGTAAAACAGAGTTTTTTGATAAAGTACTACTAAACTGATTTTCCTTCTGAATGCACTTCTTCATGTGTTGGGGTGTAAAATTTAATAGCATTGAGAATAATTACTATCCTGATTATTCAACTTGAAGGGTAAAAGGGGATAAGTACATAGAACCAAAAACTTGGAAGGAGGAAAAGGGGAGAGAACAAATATAAAATTTGAGTTGATTTTATTAGCAACTTAAATTTTGTCACTAACAATCTTGTTATGCTTATTTTATCTATTTTATAAAAATTGAGAATTTTTATAATATTGAATCCATCTTAATTATCAATTGTAAAATGAAAAATCCACAATTCATTACATATTTTTATCACAAAAGTATAAAACCCCAACACATGCACAAATGTATCATAATATTGTACAGGTACAGAAATACAAACACATTTTGTAAAAAAAAGGGAAAGACGTTATCTCATTATAAGTAGTACGTATCAACTTTCTAAAAAAATCTTGACCCATAAATAATATAATAATAATAAGTATACAAGATATGATGTAGGGCGTAATGACAGTAGTTTGTTGGACTATGTATTGATAGATAAAAGACTGTTGAGTAGACTTCAGGATGTACATGTTTATAGAGGGGCTACAGATATATCAGATCACTTTTTAGTTATAGCTACAGTGGGAGTAAAAGGTAGATGGGATACAAGGAAAATAGAATCAGTAAGTAAAAGAGAGGTGAAGGTTTATAAACTAAAAGAGGAGGCAGTTAGGGTAAGATATAAACAACTATTGGAGGATAGATGGGCTAGTGAGAGTGTAGGCAATGGGGTCGAAAATGTATGGGGTAGATTTAAAAATGTAGTGTTAGAGTGTTCAGCAGAAGTTTGTGGTTACAGGCGAGTGGGTGCGGGAGGGAAGAGGAGCGATTGGTGGAATGATGATGTAAAAGAGAGTAGTAAGGAGAAAAAGTTAGCATATGAGAGGTTTTTACAAAGTAGAAGTGATGCAAGGAGGGAAGAGTATATGGAGAGAAAAAGAGAGGTTAAAAGAGTGGTGAAGCAATGTAAAAGAGAGCAGATGAGAGAGTGGGTGAGATGTTATCAGCAAATTTTGTTGAAAATAAGAAAAAGTTTTGGAATGAGATTAATAAGTTGAGGAAGCCTAGAGAACAAATGGATTTGACAGTTAAAAATAGGAGAGGAGAGTTATTAAATGGAGAGTTAGAGGTATCGGGAAGATGGAGAGAATATTTTGAGGATTTGTTAAATGTTGATGAAGACAGGAAGCTGTGATTTCGTGTGTAGGGCAAGGAGGAATAACATCTTGTAGGAGTGTGGAAGAGCCATTGTGGGTGTAGGGAAGTTCGTGAGGCAGTGGGTAGAATGAAAGGGGTAAGGCAGCTGGGATTGATGGGATAAAGATAGAAATGTTAAAAGCAGGTGGGGATATAATTTTGGAGTGGTTGGTGCTATTATTTAATAAATGTATGGAAGAGGGTAAGGTACCTAGGGATTGGCAGAGAGCGTGTATTGTTCCTTTGTATAAAGGCAAAGGGGACAAAAGAGAGTGCAAAAATTATAGGGGAATAAGTCTGTTGAGTGTACCTGGTAAAGTGTATGGTAGAGTTATTATTGAAAGAATTAAGAGTAAAACAGAAAGCAGGATAGCAGATGAACAAGGGGCTTTAGGAAAGGTAGGGGTGTGTAGACCAAGTGTTTACAGTGAAACATATAGGTGAACAGTATTTGGATAAGGGTAAAGATGTTTTTGTGGCATTTATGGATTTGGAAAAGGCGTATGATAGGGTAGATAGGGGGCAATGTGGCAGATGTTGCAGGTGTATGGAATAGGAGGAAGGTTACTGAAAGCAGTGAAGAGTTTTTATGAGGATAGTGAGGCTCAGGTTAGAGTGTGTAGGAGGGAAGGGGACTATTTCCCAGTAAAAGTGGGCCTTAGACAAGGATGTGTGATGTCACCGTGGTTGTTCAATATATTTATAGATGGGGTTGTAAGAGAAGTGAATGCGAGGGTCTTGGCAAGAGGTGTTGGGCTAAAAGATAAAAGCAAATACAAAGTGGGAGTTGTCACAGTTGCTTTTTGCTGATGACACTGTGCTTTGGGAGATTCTGAAGAGAAGCTGCAGAGGTTGGTGGATGAATTTGGTAGGGTGTGTAAAAGAAGAAAATTGAAAGTGAATATAGGAAAGAGTAAGGTGATGAGGATAACAAAAGAATAGGTGACGAAAGATTGGATATCAGATTGGAGGCAGAGAGTATGGAGGAGGTGAATGTATTCAGATATTTGGGAGTGGACATGTCGGTGGATGGGTCTATGAAGGATGAGGTGAATCATAGAATTGATGAGGGGAAAAGGGTGAGTGGAGCACTTCGGAGTCTGTGGAGACAAAGAACCTTGTCCATGGAAGTAAAGAGGGAATGTATGAGAGTATAGTTATACCAACGCTCTTATATGGGTGTGAAGCATGGGTGATGAATGTTGCAACGAGGAGAAGGCTGGAGGCAGTGGAGATGTCATGTCTGAGGTCAATGTGTGGTGTGAATATAATGCAGAGAATTGGAGTTTGGAAATTAGGAGGAGGTGCGGGATTACCAAACGATTGTCCAGAGAGCTGAGGAGGGGTTGTTGAGGTGGTTTGGACATGTAGAGAGAATGGAACGAGACAGAGTGACTTCGAGAGTGTATAAATCTGTAGTGGAGGGAAGGCGGGGTAGGGTCGGCCTAGGAAAGGTTGGAGGGAGGGTAAAGGAAGTTTTGTGTCGAGGGCTTGGATTTCCAGCAAGCATGTGTGAGCGTATTTGATAGGAGTGAATGGAGGCATATGGTTTTAATACTTGACGTGCTGTTGGAGTGTGAGCAAAGTAACATTTATGAAGGGATTCAGGAAACCGGCAGGCCGGACTTGAGTTCTGGAGATGGGAAGTACAGTGCCGGCACTCTGAAGGAGGGGTGTAAATGTTGCAGTTTTATAACTGTAGTGTAAAGCACCCTTCTGGCAAGACAGTGATGGAGTGAATGATGATGAAAGTTTTTCTTTTTCGGGCCACCCTGCCTTGGTGGGAATCGGCCGATGTGTTAATAAAAAAAAAAAAACATGTACATAAATATTATGCAGAAAATTCGAAATGTGGAAATTAGGAGAAGGTGTGAAGTTACTAAAAGTATTTGTCAGAGGGCTGAAGAGGGGTTGTTGAAGTGGTTTGGTCATTTAGAGAGAATGGATCAAAGTAGAATGACTTGGAGAGTGCATAAATCTGTAGGGAAAGGAAGGCGGGGTAGGGGTCGTCCTAGAAAAGGTTGGAGGGAAGGGGTAAAGGAGGATTTGTGGGCGAGGGGCTTGGACTTCCAGCAAGCATGTGTGAGCGTGTTAGATAGGAGTGAATGGAGACGAATGGTTTTTGGGACATGACGATCTGTTGGAGTGTGAGCAGTGGTAACATTTTGTGAAGGGTTGTTTAATATATTTATTGATGGGGTTGTAAAAGGAATAAATGCTAGGGTGTTGGGGAGAGGGGTGGGATTAAATTATGGAGAATCAAATACAAAATGGGAGTTGACACAGTTACTTTTTGCTGATGATACTGTGCTTATGGGAGAGTCTAAAGAAAAGTTACAAAGGTTAGTGGACGAGTTTGGGAGGGTGTGTAAAGGTAGAAAGTTGAAAGTGAACATAGATAAGAGCAAGGTGATGAGGGTATCAAACGATTTAGATAAAGAAAAATTGGATATCACATTGGAGAGAGGGAGTATGGAAGAAGTGAATGTTTTCAGATATTTGGGAGTTGTCTTGTCAGTGGATGGGTTTATGAAGGATGAGCTTAACCATAGAATTGATGAAGGAAAAAAGGTGAGTGGTGCATTGAGGTATCTGTGGAGACAAAAAACGTTATCCAAGGAGGCAAAGAAGGGAATGTATGAACGTATAGTGGTACCAACACTTTTATATGGGTGTGAAGCATGAGCTGCAAATGCTACAGCGAGGAGGCGGCTGGATGCAGTGGAGCTGTCCTGTCTAAGGGCAATGTGTGGTGTAAATATTATGCAGAGCATTCGGAATGTGGAAATTAGGAGGTGTGGAGTTACTAAAAGTATTAGTTAAAGGGCTGAAGAGGGGTTGTTGAGGTGGTTTTGTCATTTAGAGAGAATGGATCAAAGTAGAATGACTTGGAGAGCGTATAAATCTGTAGGGGAAGGAAGGTGGGGTAGGGGTCGTCCTTGAAAAGGTTGGAGGGAGGGGGGTAAAGGAGGTTTTGTGGGCGAGGGGCTTGGACTTCCAGCAAGCATGTGTGAGCGCGTTAGATAGGAGTGAATGGAGACGAATGTTTTTTGGGACCTGACGAGCTGTTGGAGTGTGAGCAGTGTAATATTTTGTGAAGAGATTCAGGGAAACCGGTTAGCTGGACTTGAGTCCTGGAAATGGGAAGTACAATGCCTGCACTTTAAAGGAGGGGTTTGGGATATTGGCAGTTTGGAGGGACTTCTAAACTGTCATATCTGAGTGACTCTGCAAAGACAGTGATTATGTATGAGTGAGGTGGGTCACCCTGCCTCGGTGGGAGACAACCGACATGTTGAAAAAAAAAAAAAAACATGCACATGGTATACAGGCCTAGCTTACATCAGTGACATACTACTATATAGAAAGCCCCTTGTTATGCTGAGCATTTCGGGCAAATTAGGTCAGTGTCCCAGGATGTGACCCACACCAGTCGACTAACACCCTGGTACCCATTTTACTGATGGGTAAACATAAACAACAGGTGTAAAGAAACACACCCACACATACACCCAACTACAAACAAATAAACAAATAAATACATTTAATAAAGAGATAAATCCCTTATCTACTTACCTTTGCTGAGCTACACCAGCCATCCAGTGTTGCTCACGGACATCTCTGTTATTACACCCTTAAATCAGTAGCTACACAAACTTACACTCAATTGTTGAATTGGGCATGACAAATTTACACAACAATCAGGTTCAAATTAGGCCCCACATGACTCAATTTATGCCATCAGAACATATTACTCTAGATTTGGTAAATTTATTTCCACCCAAAAAATAAAAACTTAGTTCCACTGATACAAAAAGATGTACTGTATTTAGATTCATTCTCACTGTCAGGGGGCAGAGACGCACTGTCCACATGTTAACCCTTTCAGGGTTTCGGCCGTACTAGTACGGCTTACGCACCAGGGTTTTTGACGTACTAGTACGCCTAAATTCTAGCGCCCTCAAATCAAGCAGAAACAGGCTGGTAGGCCTAGATGTGAGAGAATGGGTCTGTGCAGTCAGTGTGCGCAGTATAAAAAAAATCCTGCACCACACACTGCGTAATGAGGAAAAAAAAACTCTGACCGTGTTTTTGGTTTAAAACAGCGACTTTGCAGTCTATTTTCGTATGGTATTTATGGTTGTATTCTTGTTTTCTTGGTCTCATTTGCTAGAATGGAAGATGTATTACAGAAATAGAGATAATTTTGATTGGTTTCACGATGACAAGTACCTTGAAACTGAGCGCAAAGTAGCGAAAATGTTCGATTTTTGCCGATGTTCAAGAGTAAACAAATCACTCCATGCGTCCAATAAACATCAACTGACGAGTCTAATATTCGTGCACAAGTGTGCTTATATTATTTATATCGTTTTTACAATGATGCAATAGTATACATAACAGAAAATCTTCTATTTTTGTGAGACTAAAAATTAAAAATGGAAAGCAAAAGTAATGTAAGAGGAGCCTGGAGACATGACTAATGAACAGATAAAATGTTATTTTAGTGCCAGGAATCTCTGTCTCGTTTATTATGGACCCAATTTTGAAATTGGCATCTTTTGAAATGTGTGAAATTGGCCAAATTGCCAATTTCTGACCACTTTATTGGGTAGTTCAAATCGGTAAATTGGCGGTTTCTTGTACTCAATTGATAGAACAAATGGAATTCTAGTGAAATAGCTAAAATTTTGGTAGACTGAAACAGTGGAATTGACCGAAAATAGATCTTAAAGTGGGCGAAATCGCCGATGCGTAAACATCGTCGATACCGCTAACTTTGCGAGAGCATATTTCCGTTAGTTTTTCATCAAATTTCATACTTTTGGTGTCATTATGATCGGAAAAGGATTCTCTATCATTTCATAAGAAAAATTATTATTATTATTATTATAATCAAATAGAAGCGCTAAACCACAGGGGATCATAAAAAAAAAAAAAAAAAAAAAAAAAAAATTGCAACCCTGAGAACGAGTTTGAGAGAGGGCCTGTCGACCCTGAAAGGGTTAATATCATTGTAAACAATAGTGAAAATGGCAACAATTATGCTATGTATACGTATGTAAAATACACAGACAGTAATCCCTTGCTTTATGCGAGTTCACTGAACACAAATTCACTTTCATATAATAATAAATTATACTAGTATTTCCCTATGTGCTATATAAATTTACCCTATACTTAAAAGTGGGATTCAAAAAATTCCTATAATGAAGTAGGTGAGGATGACCTGAGATGACAACTGCCATGACCCTGCAACATATCTATTGCATGAAGATAGGGACATCCATATGAGGTTTCTGTGAAGAAAGTAAATATAATGTATATGAATTTTTTTTTTTATAAACACATCGGCCGTTTCCCACCAAGGTACAGTGGCCCGAAAAAGAAAAACTTTCATCATCATTCAATCCATCACTGTCTTGCCAGAGGTGTGCTTACACTACAGTTATAAAACTGCACCATTAACACCCCTCCTTCAGAGTGCAGGCACTGTACTTCCCATCTCCAGGACTCAAGTCCGGCCTGCCAGTTTCCCTGAATCCCTTCATAAATGTTACATTTATGAAATTTATGTATGTAAATATATCAAATTCATGTCAGGATACTACTAGCAATTGTGTCACTGGTGACTGTCAAAACTATTTGCTTCAACTTGCTTTAACCCTTTCAGGGTCAAGACCACTAATCTCAAACTTGCTCTCAGGGTCGAAGAAGTTAAAAAAAAAAACTATTTTATCTTATGAAATGAATGAGAATCTTTTTCTGAAGGTAACGAAACTAAAAGTACGAAATTTGATGGAAAACTCATGGAATTACGCTCTCACAAAGTTAGCAGTCTTGGCGATATTTACACATCGGCAATTTTGCCCACTTTGTGCCCTATTTTTGGCCAATGCCATTGTTCCAGTCAACCAAACTCATAGCTATTCACTAGTATTCCTTCTATTCTATTTCAACTACCCAATAAAGTGATCAGAAATTGGTAATTCGGCCAATTTTACAAAAACAAAACAAAAAAAAATTGACAATTTAAAAAAAGGGTCCAGAATAAACAATGCAGACATTCCTGGCACTAAAAAAACTTTCCTTTGTTCCTTAGTCATGTCTCCAGGCCCCTCTTATATTATCCTTGTTTTCTATTTTGAATTTTTATTCAAACAAAAATTAGATTTACTGTTATGCAGACTATTGCATTATTGTAATAATTGTATAAATAATGTCAGTGCATTCCTAAATGCATATTAGATTGGCTGGTTGCAAGCATATTAGACAAGTGACATCATTTCTGTACTCTGAGATATCAGCAAAAATCGAACATTTCTGCTACTTTGAGCTCAATTTCAAGCTACTTTCATTTCTGAAACCAATCAAAATCATCTCTATTTCTGTAATATGTCTTCCATTCTATCAAATGAGACCAAGAAAATGAGAATACAACCATAAAAACTATATGAAAATACACTGCAGTCACCAAAAAATACAACCAAAAACACGGTTGCAGTTTTTTTTTTCATAATGCACTGCGTGCTGCAGGATCTTTTTTACATGATGCACAATTACTGCATAGACCCATTATCTCATATCTGGGCCCAAATTTACCACTCACAGCTTATCTGAGTGAGCTGAGCTCATGGCATAGTATTCAAATTCAAATTCAAATTCTTTATTTCATGTAATACAAGGTGGGGGGTACTTATAGTTATACATTAAAGTTGATATTACAAGATGGCCAATAATATGCCTAGGTATGCCTAGGCTTTTCAGGCAGTCTTATGATAGGTCTTACTCAATAGCTATACAATGGATATACAGATTGTAAGGTTAGGTTTACAAAATTTAGGTACTGGAATTTAAACATTGAGAATTTAACAATTAGTATAAAAAGTTAGCAATTAGTTTATATATTAATGATAAAGGTGATATATTGGCATAATATAGTTTCTATATTGGAGTATCTTAGGCAAACTTATGACTAGCTTAAGTATTATGGAGCAATAGTTGTATTAGAATTTTGGTTAGAACTGTGCAAATTAAGGGGAATCACAGATATCAATAAGTGTATTTTGCTGTGGTTAGTAATGTGCAAATTAAGGAGAATCACAGATATCAATAAGTGTATTTTGCTGTGGATATGTGCAAGATAAAGTAGTTTTCGTATGGTTAACTACCGGTTGGGTGCGTAAGTGAGATAAGATTTTTTTAACGGTGCTTTTGAAAATGGAGGTTGTGTCTGCAGTTCTAGAGTTTTCAGGCAGGGAGTTCCAGATTTTAGGCCCTTTTATGCGCATTGAATTTTTGTATATATTTAGTCGGACACGGGAATGTCAAAGAGATGTTTATGTCTGGTATTATGTCTATGGGTCCTGTCACAACTGTCAAGAAAGTGTTTTAGCTCAGGGTTAAAGTTGGAATTAATGGTTCTATAAATGTAGATAGCAGAGTAGTAAGTATGGATGTTCTGGACAGTGAGTAGGTTTAGGTCTTTGAAGAGTGGGGGGGGTGTGCTGCCTAGCGTTGGATTGTGTGATAATTCTTACTGCGGCTTTTTGTTGGGTTATTATTGGCTTTAGGTGGGTAATTGCTGTTGATCCCCATGCACAAATGGCATATGTGAGGTAGGGATAGATGAGTGAGTAGTATAGTGTGAGTAGGGCTGATTGTGGTACATAATACCGTATCTTAGAGAGGATCCCCACAGTTTTGGACACTTTCTTTGTTATGTGTTGGATATGGGTGCTGAATTTCAGGCTGCTGTCAAGGTGAAGGCCCAGGAACTTGCCCTCATTATGTCTAGCAATAGGTGTAGAGTTGATCTTAATGTTTAATTGTGGATCATCTGTTCTGTTACAGGACCAACCCTGGCTTCAAAGGCGTAGTACAACAGGACCAACACCGAAAGGGTTAAAAGTGAAACACAGGCCAACGATAACTATTTGTGTCTAGCGTAGAAGATATTTCCCGAAAAGAAAAAATAACAAATGTTAGATACATACAGAACAGTATTATAACACTGTACAGAGGGGTTGCTATACCTAAACATAAAATGAGATTTTGCACTGAACAATCACCAAACAATTATTTCTTTACCACACTGGCCATCTCCCATCAAAGCACTATGACTCAAAAAAGAAAGAAAATGCATTTGCCATCATTCATTCAATAGCTGTCTTGACAGAAATGCAGGGGTATCACAAATTAAATGACCCTCTGTGAACTGTTACACCTCTATGGCACTGTACTTCCCTGGCACTGCACTTCCCATCTCCAGAAATCTTAGTCTGGCTAACATGTTAAATTTCATATATTTTTTGCGTATCATTAAATACTACTTTTATCACATTGGCCATCAGCTGCCATGGTAGAGTGCCCACCCACCCCACTCACAAAAAAAAAAAATACTTTCATCATCATTCATTCAATCTCTGTACACTTAGTCAGCAATGTGCCTAAACAGTTGAAAAAAGACTGACTGCAAAATTTTCAAAGGGGTAAAGTGAGCTTCCACGATAAAACAGGTTTATAACGTAGTACTTCAATACTGTAAGTTGTTATTACACGATAGTAATTAAATTTATGAAAACTTTAATTTTCTTGAGTATGATTCAGAAATTTAACCTGGGCTATAAAACATCATTCCTACAAAATGAAACTCTTCATTTCCTTCTTAGATGAATCGATCATTTATAGTACACATCCCTGATCAGAAAATCTGTCATCTCAGCTATTTTTAAAAATTTTGAAGCACAACACTTATATAACTCATCTAGTACTTCTCAGCAGTATTTAGGTTTGGTATTTTTTTATATGGAACAAGTATAACCTGACAAAGAATCAATAGTCTATTAGAACTAGGAGTAGCCCATTCCAATCCATTTTTTTGAAATGCTGATTGTCTGTGAAGGTACACACATACAGGCAGTCAACAGTCATGTTTCCATGATGGATTGCAATTTAAATGTTGAAAAATTTTCATGGACATTAATATGCAACTTCCCAGTAACAAACAACTTTCATGTTACAGTACCAGAAAATATTTTATCTACATGTATATGAGACTCATAATGGATGTTTGTCAAACACAGTACGCAAAATAACTGTTAAACCTCCACATTTTAAAAAGAAATAATTGTTAAGCAACCTGAAGGTGGAGGAACAACAGAGATAGTGAAGTGATTTTGGCAACGTTTAGTAAATAGTTGCATACTTACACAATAATTTTAATATACAGTACCATGCTTTGTACTTCTTGTTAATAGGAAATGAGAGATAGTAGACTACATAATATCTCTCCTCTCAGTCAGATCCGACACAAACTGGCATTTGATCTATATCAACAATATAAATGTTAAAGTTGAAGCAAATACAGTACACTGAATCCCTCCATACTTCTTACTTTGCCCTTTTCGTCATTGTGGTATACATGAAATAAACTAATAACATTGCGGTGTTTCAGTCTTCGTAGCAATCTTATCTCGCGCTGAACATTCTGATCTCCGTTCGGAATTCTCCTCAAAGTTTTGCGTTTCATAATCTTGACTGCTCTTCGCTGAAGGGTGTCTGAATCCAGGCATTCTTTGACCTTGCCGTAGCTTCCCTCTCCCAACTTGTCACCCATAACATACTTGCCAACCAACTGATGGGAGAAAAAGAAGGAAAATATACAGTACTGTACTCCATACATGACAATTTAATGGTTCTTTCTTTAACAAAGTAAACTAACACAATTCCCTAAAAACTAAAACTGAAGTTAAGTGCAAGATCTTTTAACAAACAAAAATATTTGAGCAACAACAGAGAAAATACATTTAACTTACTATATATCCAGCCCTCATCTAATAGTACAAGAAATTCCCAACTTTCAAGTGAGTTGCATTGTCAATGTTTCAACTTACAAACGAGTGTACTATGTAACCCTGAACCTAATGGTCTTTAAAAAAAATGATGGTACAGAGGATAATTATGTATCACAAATGTTTATAACTGGTTATCTATATTTACATAACTGAGTTATACAATAATTTTCTCAATATTTGATTTTTATATATTTTAAGTGTCAATCATTGTAACTATAATAATAATAGTTTATTTCAATTTTACAACAAAGATATATGCAATAAACTAAAGACCAATAGTAAGCATGACTTTTTTTGTAAACTTAGATCAGGATTAAAATTACTACCACTAAAGATCCACATGGTTGTAAAGTAATGATTATGAGTCTAATATTGACTGGAAGTTAAAAATCTATAATAGTTAACATACAACTGCAATTAGCACATTGGAAAATGTTGAATAGTGCTTTATGAAATAGCAATAAGAGGTTAGTTACAATTAGATATTGTTCAATAAATTTACTGTAAGATAGGTTAAATGACTGCATTGTAATCTACAGCATTTAGGCACACATTATACACAGTATTTGTTATGGCCTAACTTTGAATTTAGAAAGTATGTTGCAATTTTTTTTAGTTTGCCTATTAAGGTATTCCACATTTTTGGCCCTTTAATTTGTATCACATTTCTATACATGTTCAATTGAACACAAAGATATCAAGAAGGCATTTATTTCTGGTGTGATGTGTGTGTGTGTGTGTGTGTGTGTGTGTGTGTTCTGCTACAATTTTCCAGGAATTGTCTTTGATCAGCAACACAATTAGTACAGCAAAGCATTAGGAACATGTAAAGCAAACAGTAGTATGCATAAATGACATTCATATTTAGTAGTTTTATGTACGTATTTGAATGGGGGCATAGCGAGTTGCCTATAATTACAGTTTCTGATTGTTTCAAGAACTGCCTTCTGTTGGGAGATAATTGGTTAGAGGTAAGTTGCTGAAGTGAATCCCCAGGCACAGATCTCATATTCAAGGCATGGGTAAATGAGTGAAAAGTAGAGTAATGAGGGTTGTGGAACATAATACAGGAGGCTCTTCGCATTCGTGAGAGTTAGGAGATCAAGAACCTGGCGAATCTTGAAAATTCACGAATGTTTGGGGCGTAAATATGATGTAGGGAAATATAATAATACTGTACTGTTGCATTCGTGAATGTTTTGATGTGCAAATATATTGTAGGGAAATATAATACAGTGGACCCCCGAGTTTCGGTCATAATTAATTCCAGAAGGCAGTTAGTTCAAGTGCCATTACCAAACGAATTTGTTCCCTTAAGGAAAAATGTAAATTAGATTAGTCCTTTCAGACCCCCAAAAATACACATTCAAAAGCACTTACAATATTAAACTTACATAATTGTTCGATTTCCGAGGTGACCGAAACTCGGGGTCCACTGTAATAGCATTTACTTAGCCTAACAATACTGCTTCCTTAACCTACTGAACCACGAACAATCATAAAACACATGAAAACATTGTAAAATATTGTATATATACATGTTATGGTTTAATAACAAATGGGCGGCTGGGCATTCGCGAATGTTCAAAGCTCACGAAAGTGGAGAGCTAGCTGTAGCAAATTTTGGAGAGCATCTCTACAGTCTTAGATATTTTTGTTGATATGCATTGGATATGAACATTAAATTCCAGTTTGTTGACTAGTACAGTGGACCCCCGGATTACGTCATTATTTCGTTCCAGAATGCTGTTCAAGTGCTGTTACCGAACAAATTTGTTCCCATAAGGAATAATGTAAATTAGATTAGTCCTTTTAGACCCCCAAAAATTCACTTACAAAAGCACTTACAAAAATACACTTACATAATTGTTCGAGTTTGCAGCAGTACGTAATCCGGGGGTCCACTGTATTAGACCTTTGAATTTCTCTTCTTCTTTTTTATTTCATGGATCGTAATGTCTAATTGTGGACGTGGTTTATCCCCCAAAGATAAACAGAATTTTTTTTCAGCACCGAGGGTGAGTTTGTTGGTAATCATCCATCCATGGATTTTTTTAGTTCGTCATTTGCTACGGAGCTTGTCTGCAAGGGGTCTGAGTTACATATCATAAAGGTTGTGTCATCAGCAAAGTGTATAGCTTCAGGTGTTTGGTGGCATTTGATAGGTCATTGATACAGATGAGGAAAAGAAAAGAGCGCAGAATGCTACCTTAGGGGATACCTAAGTTCATTAATGAGGTATAATTAATGGTTGCATGCCATTCACTTAAGCATTACTGGAAATATGTGCAACAGTGCCCTCTGAGTCCATAGTGATTATATATGAGTGGTAGTGTCAACAGCATCAAAAGCATTTTGCAAGTCAACAAAAAGTCTTTAAGGTGCTGAACTTGGGTAACTGTTGCTCATTGTAATTCCAATAAGTGTTCAGCATCCTTACTCAGACAATCATTAAAACGATTAAAGGTTAAAGAGTTTATTTCTTTGCAAAGGATGAGTCAGGGGACTCTCCCAGTAAATGTAAACTGCAGTCGAGCATGCATATCCCAAGTTGTTTATTCCAGGACCTCATTACAATTGGGACAATTCCATTGGCTCACCTGTCTCACATTAAACAGCAAACCTCAAGTAACCTGAAGTGTGGCAGAATTAGTTTATACAAGTGTGAGCGATGGAAAGCATAAGCAATGCAGAGCATGAGCGACCGAAAGTCCAAAGGCAACCAAGAGTCCAAGCAAAGGAGAATAAGTGATGGAATGTGAACAGTGGAGTGTGTCCCTGATGGAGTTTGTGAGGGATAGGGAAATAACAAACTGAATGATTTGTTGTATGTAGTGTGTGTTGGACAGCGAGAAAACATGGTGCATGTGTATTAATAAATATGAAACTCTCTACAAAAAGATGCAAAGCAGTCCCTAGCTGTCAATATATTGTTAAAATACACTTCCTGCATCTATTGTAAATTTTACACAGACTGTATAGTATATCTAACATCTATTACAACCTGCTTATCCAGCCCAAAATAGCTGTCATATAGTATCCTTATGCAATTACTGTCACCACTTTAACTCAAACCCTTCCTCTTCAAGAATTATAACCAAAATTGTCAAACTAGCTGTGTATCAGTCTCTGCTCATCAACATATTACAGTACATATATTAAACCCAGCAAGCAAATAATCAAACCTTCAGCTACTGCATATACATATAACATCAAATAGTTTTAAGTCCTCATTTCAGTCTACCTGAAAAGCTCTGTATAACCAGGGATTTTCCACAAAGTTTGTATTACATGTTAAAACTGCATACTGTAGACAGGAGGACCCCTGAATTTTGGCATCCCTCTTTCAGTGTCTTGCTATTTCGGCAGTTATCAATTGAGCCAATGTTTATGTTTGGTGCTTTTTTCTGCCTTTCTGTCTTTTTCGGCCTGATGAACGCAATAGCTCCGTCAGGGAAGGGCATTGTATGTACCGCATATTCATTTACTTACATATTGTTTTTTTAGGCCTAGCTGTATTGAGCACTTAATATATGATAGTGTAAACATGTTATCAAGTGTTTTATATGCATTTGATAGTGAAAAAATGTTATTTTCCACTCTCAGCAATTTCTGTTTATTGGGGGGTCGGGAACCGAACTGTCAAAAAAAATGGGGCCCTCCTCTATACTTTTAGGAAATAAACAATTTATTTTAAGTTAACTAACTCATAGATGTCTACTGCATTTACTATGGTCAGACAAGAGATTCTGATTATCAGTAGAAATCACAGGGGGATACAGACTAAAGATTTTGGCATGTTTGATTGTGATAATGTCAGTTTGTGGCTTGTGGGATCAGAGAAGGATGTGGTTGTCATTTGTTGTAGATACACAGATTTTGCGAAAGCCTTTGACAAATGTGAATACGATGTAATAGCACATAAAATACGTGATAAAGGAATAACAGGAAAAGTTTGTTGATTGATCTATAATTTCCTAATACAACACAAATAGTAGTAAACAGTAGTAAATAGTATTAAACTTCTAAATCATGCAATTTTCATATTCATAATCTCTATGCAGTCAGAAAATATCTTGATACACAGAGTATATCGGTCCTTATGAATGCATCTGATTCTTCCTGAACTGATTTTTGCAAATGTTTGTGGGTCTGTCCAATTACTTGCTTAAAAAACTTTAGTCTGTACCAAGTCGTGTAACAGCTTGTATCTTTAACACTGAGCTCAGGAATGTTTCTACTAATTTCTGTCAATCCTTTTAGACTGACTGAGCCTCATGCTGTTGGGGAGAAATCACTTGTGGAAAGTCTTTTCTTGTGTAGCTCACAGAGTCCTTTATGAGTCAGGAATATGTTCATGCTTTTTAAGCCTCACTTGAAAATACTGACACTTATTGTGTTGTCTCTTAGCTTATTTGTGGCACCCCTGCTTTTCACTGGGGTGGTGAATAAATTTATTGTAAGAACTCTGAATAAATGAGGAATGGGTAAAATTGAAAACAGCTGCATTAGCAAAATGCTGTAAACTGTAGAGCTGTAAAGCAGGGCTTGTTTGCATACATTTTTTTTTATACCAGAAGTGAGTTTTAGTTGTGTTTTTATACTGTAACGATAAATTAAAAAATATACTAGTCTGATCTGTAAATGACAATCTATTACGTAGTATTTGAATGAATTATTGCAAATGGAGAATAATTCTGCCCTAATAGTTTGGCTGGAAACACTTTAAATAGCAAATTTAAAAAATATACAACCTCTCCTAATTTAACGACCGAGTTCCGTTCCTAAGAGTAGGTCGGTAAGCGAACTGGTCATTAAGCAAGGAGCATACTGTACTGGTAGTGGGTTTGTGTCAACCATCTTTAGATATTTTTTAATGTCACCTTTGCACCATTTATAACATTTTTAGTACATTTTTAAATGTTTATACAGTAATGTACTGTATATGTACTGTAATAAACAAAACAGAGGAATCAGCTCTAATATACATTACTTAGGTTTGCATATTGGTCGGAGAGCTGGTCGTAACTCCGAGCAGTCAGTAAACGAGTACGCCGCTGAGGAGAGGCTGTATGCAGTCTGTATAGTACTATGACAATTTGCAACATACAATCAAAAAGGGCTGGATGAGAGACCACTAAGATATACTATTTATTTAAAGTGAATAGAAGCTTTTACCAAGGAATAACCCACACCATGTTATCACCTCCACTATCTGATCATTACAGAAAACCCTCTATTAATGGACTTTGACTGAATGCACTTCAGAAATACAGGACAAAATTTGAAGAATCAATCAATTCAGAAACAAGGAACAAAGTGAGACTGGTTACAGAATTGCCCATAGTTATTACGATCACGGCAAAACAGTCTCATCCCTATCCACCACTATCACAACCAATACCAGGCACCTGCTTTTCCCTGTTAGTCCATAAAATTAAGGGTTTATTCTAAAATGGAATCCACTCTGATATACATCCATGAACCTAATCACCACTGGGGGCACACAGGTAAATACATGAATAGGTAAATATATGAAAAGGCACATATATGAATAGGTAAATATATGAATAAAAAAAGCATGCCAATAGTTGCCAGATCATGATTTTCCTAAGACTACAGATTAAAACCATCATAAATAAACCTGAGCATTGCCTAGTCTTTGGTAAAAATAGCTCTTGTACCTTCAAAGTTAAAATGTGGTCAATTACATAAAATAATCAACTGTCATTAGGGCATGTATTCTGTATACAGCATCATCAACATCGAACTAGCTGCATGGGAAATTAAAAATAAATGTAAAACTTATATGTTTGTTTGAACAGAAATTACCATATATATTTTGAATAAGCTTGACAACATTCTGTATGCAGCAGACCTGAAAATAATCAAATTTCTGAGTTGAATATTTAAGCAAGGCACAAACAAGCAAACTGCATAGATTTTAATGCACAATATATAAAGAGATGGCTAACTAAAAATGTAACAAACAAATACGTACATTACAATACATTCTAAAATGAGTCTTATACACCTCAATGAATTAGAAAAAAAACAATGGCCATCCATGCATAGCACTTCTACTCTGTGATTGATTTCTAAGGCTTAAGAAGGCTGCAGCCTTGCCAAAATTATCTTCAGGACATTTACCAAGCAAAGCACAATTAACAACTGCCACAGTCTATGGTCTAATATAAAAAAATATTTAAATTTGTTAGTTGTTCACCAATAAGGTTGAATGACACTTAAGGTCTGATAGCTTTACACACTGTAAGGAGGCTCAGGTATTTTGTATTTATATATAATTGTCATGCTTTATAGTGCTTAAAATAAGATCAGATAAATAAATCCTTCCTACCTACTCTAATTCAGGGTGGCATGAAACTGAGTAAAGAAAAACTTATAAATGCATAAATCACACGCTAATCCTAATATAGTGCATTTATTCTCGCACCTTACCACATACAAGTAAATTTATGTACTATTTCATTTTATCGACTCTGAAAAAGAAAATTTTAAGTGAAAATTATGAAGCACACAAGAATTGTTTAGGACCAGAAGCTTATGGATGAGCAAGTAAAATGCATCATTCATTTAATAGAGATTGTAACAATATGAAATTAGAATGTAAGTACTGTGAAGGATACAGGTACAAATGTATGGAGAGTAGCAAGGTGGAGAAGAGAAAGGTTTTGTAAGAAAATGAAAATGGTCACAGCTCAATCAAACATCAGGCCAGGAGAGAAACACTTATATACAGTGGTCCCTCGGTTTTCGGCGAAAATTCGTTCCAGAATGCTGCTCAAGTGCCATTACCAAACGAATTTACTTCCTTAACCCTTAAACGGTCCACACGTATATTTATGTTAGCACTGCTACTGCCCCGACCTTGATTTTCCCCATAAGAAAGCATGTAAAAAAAAACATATATACGTTTGGGGCAGTAGCAGTGCTAACATAAATATACGTGTGGACCGTTTAAGGGTTAAGAAATAATGTCACGTAGGTTAGTCTATTTCAGACCCCCAAAAATACACTTGCAATAGCACTTACGAAAATACACTTACATAAATGTTCGAGTTTGGAGATGCACGAAAACTGAGGGACCACTGTACTTCATCTTTTAGGAGCGAATTGTGGACTATACAGATCCTTGGGCCCAAAAAATATTCTGCATCATTAAAAACACCAGTACATAAGTACATCTACACACAATTAAAAAATCAGTAAAATAAATATTAACACTCACAATAACTTCAAAACCTGTGCCTCCTTTAACAATCTCATTTTGTTTGTAGGACAAAAAACTTTGTGTCAGTTCTTGAAAAAGTCTGATAGCAGCATATAACAAAAAAGAATTCCACAGCTTATCAGTTTAGTTGATATATAAAATGTTGAAATGCTCAGTTCCAAAATTTACTTGAGAGAAAAAAAAAAAAAAGAGTACTATATTGTAATTATAAGCAGCAGGTAAAGCAGGTATAATGAAGCTTCAAAAGAA
Organism: Cherax destructor; assembly: GCA_009830355.1. Classification (NCBI taxonomy): domain Eukaryota; kingdom Metazoa; phylum Arthropoda; class Malacostraca; order Decapoda; family Parastacidae; genus Cherax; species Cherax destructor. The sequence goes on along the minus strand of WNWK01000326.1, from coordinate 281,741 downwards.
GAGAGCAACAACTCCTGCTATTTCTTGAGATGATGAATCGTAAAAATTGAGAGAAGCTACAGTTACAGAGCTTATTAATAAAATAACATAGATTCTATTCTCTCAAGCATCAATATAGGGCAAAAACTGAGATTAATTTGGAAATAATATTAAAAACGTGAAAACTGTCCCTTGAGATTTAGGTCAATGACTTAATATGAGTCAAAGCTTTGTGAATGATGATTTAGCTAATTTAAAACTGTGGATTCTCCATGAATACTTCGAGAGTGCTTTAAAATAATAAAGGCTAGTAAAGCTTGCCAAAAAGTAAAGAATATTCTGCTGTTGTCTTAAGTGATAAATGTAAAAACTGGTTTTCGAGTCAAATTAGCATGGAACTTAACATGACTGCTACTCTCCCACTAAAGGCTGTAACCAACATCAGGGCTTTGAATAGAAATGAGGGTTAAGTGTGTCCACGGAAAAGGAAAATTTTGTGAAAGTGCACCAAACCGAGTCCTCAGCCCTTGTGTGTATGTAATGGAAGATGTATTGGGAATACTGATGATTTATTATATGATAAAGACAAAAGCAGTAATTAGAAACGTTAAGCCAACGTTGTGCCTTAAAAAGCCTGCCGTGCAGGCTAAATACTGCTCATATCTTTATCAACTAAAATGTATGTGTATGCTGGAAGAAATACAGCTAAGGCCATTAAAAAAGAAAAAGTGTATGGAATAATATGGACTTTAGAAACACTACAGACATTAATAAAACAGATAAACAGAAGTTTCATCACTTGATGAATACACTAACAACATCCAAGTCTACCACCAGTAAGCCAGAGGTCACTGCTGCAGTGCCAATAACTGGCGATTCTATTGGGAATTTTGCTTCATCAAATTATATACCTTCATAAACCCATCCGCTGACACATCAGCTCCCAAATATCTGAAAACATTTACTTCTTCCATAATCCCTTTCTCCAATGTGATATCCAATTTTTCTTTATTTAAATCGTTTGATACCCTCATCAAAGCTGCCCTAAACTTCAAACTGTCTATTAAAAAAGGTCATTTATTATATGATAAGTGACTTTACGTGAGTGAACAAGATACTCCAATGAACAATGACATTGCTCGCCCAAGAAATTATCTTTCTCTTTTAACGTACGTATGTTTTAATGGAATATCTTTTGTCATATATGTATTAGGTTATGATTAGTTGAAAGCTTCAACTTCATCACCTGACTCACTTTTAATACGTTTCAAATCCTGAAGTATACTCAGGAGCACAACTATGAAAGCCCACTATGCCATTTCAGGTCACTAAATTTAGAGCGTTTTACCGGAAAGTGACTTTATGCAATCTTGAACAATGTTATAAGCAAGCCTTGTTTAACATTACATGTACATTTTCTTAAAACATACCACTTTAAAAGAGGCAACTTAAAAGAAAGATCGTGGTTCAAGGAACCTTATCAAGGAATAAATTTGATCTAACATACATGACAAAATGTTATACCTTAACTGTATTATACTGTAATACTAATACAGTGGTACCCCGGTTTACGATGGTCCCCAAACTCACCCTTTTATGTAAGTTTATTTTTTTAAATGCTTTTGTAAGTGTAATTTTGGGGGTCTAAAAGGACTAGTCTATTTTACAACTTTTCTTAAGGAGATAAATTCGTTTGGTAATGGCACTTGAACAGCATTCTGGAATGAAAAAATATCGTAAACCGGGGTACCACTGTACTTTATTATAGAATAGTACTGCAGCTGCATGTAATACTAACCAAGTAGACGTCAAGGTTTTATGGGATAATGTATAGTTTTTTTGTTTTTGAGACAAGCCACTTCTTTCATAGCATTTTACTAATGGGCCTCCCACAAATAGAAATAATTTTTTTTGTAGTGCTATTTTTTATGGTTTGGAGCACAACCCCTTAAAACTACCCATAGAATTTTGTTCAAAATGTTCTTAATTTATTTCCCATGCCCAAAACTTTTTTCCTTCTAGATATTCTTTCTTATGAATGTCAATATTAACATATAAGTGCAATATTTAACGAGGCAGGTCCTCTGAAACACAAAATGAGCTCCAATCTGAAACAAAATTGATTAAGAAGGCATAATTTTGCATTATTTCCTAATTCTAAACCAGTGGGACCTCAAGAAAAATAACCATAAATCTGGGAAGTTTGACTTTACAGTATAGAGACTTGGACTAATACATTATCAAAAGTTAATAACAATAATTCATGTCAAGTACTAAACCCATGAGGGTCATTCAGTGCAAGACGTGGTGGAGGCTTGATCCTTCATTTCCTGAGCATGAGACAGACGTGCTTCCTATTTGTACTCATTTAGTTGTCTATTTTCATAACTTAAAAACAACATCAAGCAAGGGTACTACCAAGAAGCTACCTAATTCATAACTTAGTAAGTTTATTTAGGTACATGTGCACATAAGTACAATTATCATACACAGTAACATATGTGTAAATTACATAGGATAACCCAAAAAAAGGTCAGACAAAATGACTTATTTCCACTGGGGTTCTTGATTCTCAGTATCTTAAATAATTTTTTTTATATCTAGAGTACCTGCACTGCACAGTGCCAGCAACTGTATATACCATCATGCAACACACAATTTAGAACTTAATCTAGTGTAATAGCTGATAAACTTTAGTGAGGTGTGGATGTAAGTTTATTTTGGACTTAGCAACACACACTTTAGAACTAACTTAGGGTACCTTAATTTAGTGTAATACTTGATAAACTTTGGTGAGGTGTGGTTGTAAGAAAGATTAGACAAGTAAGTTTATTTTGGTACAAGCACACATAAGAACAATTATCATACTTAATAACATACATGTAAATTACCTAGGATAACCCAAAAAGTCACAAGTGACTTAATCCACTGGGGTCCTTGATGTGTCCCTGTTACCCAGACAACAGTACCATAATCCATAATACTTTTCTGCACTGCAGAAATTCCATGGCACTGAATAAGCAACTTTTATACATTTACACACAGTGTTCCACATACATTAATGTCTCAATAAAACTGCAATTTCTACAGGCATGACATGACTGCTGAGGCCACTCTCTAGAAGTGAAAAACTAAGATAAATGTATTAAAACTTAACATAGATAAGCAGTGATAGGGTCTGTATTAACCTTGCTTATCTCTGGGCCACAGTAATGCATGCAAATTCGTTGAAGGAAAAAAAAAAATCACATATCCAAGATTCCATGTAGATGCATCGACCTGTCCCGTGGGTGTTTTGTGATAGCTTAATTACACTAATCTATCGTTGGTAATTAGGTTACTTTCACTAGTTTACCTTGTACTTTCGTTTTGGAGGACAGTAGATGATCTCATTGGAGTCGATCCTCTGGATGAGTAAGGCATCATCGTCACCATCAAACTCCATAAACCTGTCAGTGGCCAGGTGGCGCTCCATGGCTTGGTCACACCTGCTGCACCACCATCACTAGTGGCCCTGGCCAACAACTCTGAGAGGCACTAGTGTCAACAGGAGAGCCACAACACCCAGCCACTAGTGTCAACAAGAGAGCCACAACAACCGCCCCTACACCACTCATCTTCCTCATGTAAACAAGTGACGGTCGTGGTGGCCATCATCACTATCACAGAGAATGGTGCCTCCAGTGACGGTCGTGGTGGCCATCATCACTATCACAGAGAATGGTGCCTCCAGTGACGGTCGTGGTGGCCATCATCACTATCACAGAGAATGGTGCCTCCAGTGACGGTCGTGGTGGCCATCAACACTATCACAGAGAATGGTGCCTCCAGTGACGGTCGTGGTGGCCATCAACAATATCACAGAGAATGGTGCCTCCAGTGACGGTCGTGGTGGCCATCATCACTATCACAGAGAATGGTGCCTCCAGTGACGGTCGTGGTGGCCATCATCACTATCACAGAGAATGGTGCCTCCAGTGACGGTCGTGGTGGCCATCATCACTATCACAGAGAATGGTGCCTCCAGTGACGGTCGTGGTGGCCATCATCACTATCACAGAGAATGGTGCCTCCAGTGACGGTCGTGGTGGCCATCATCACTATCACAGAGAATGGTGCCTCCAGTGACGGTCGTGGTGGCCATCATCACTATCACAGAGAATGGTGCCTCCAGTGACGGTCGTGGTGGCCATCATCACTATCACAGAGAATGGTGCCTCCAGTGACGGTCGTGGTGGCCATCATCACTATCACAGAATGGTGCCTCCAGTGACGGTCGTGGTGGCCATCAACACTATCACAGAGAATGGTGCCTCCAGTGACGGTCGTGGTGGCCATCATCACTATCACAGACAATGGTGCCTCCAGTGACGGTCGTGGTGGCCATCATCACTATCACAGAGAATGGTGCCTCCAGTGACGGTCGTGGTGGCCATCATCACTATCACAGAGAATGGTGCCTCCAGTGACGGTCGTGGTGGCCATCATCACTATCATAGAGAATGGTGCCTCCAGTGACGGTCGTGGTGGCCATCAACACTATCACAGAGAATGGTGCCTCCAGTGACGGTCGTGGTGGCCATCAACAATATCACAGAGAATGGTGCCTCCAGTGACGGTCGTGGTGGCCATCATCACTATCACAGAGAATGGTGCCTCCAATGACGGTCGTGGTGGCCATCATCACTATCACAGAGAATGGTGCCTCCAGTGACGGTCGTGGTGGCCATCATCACTATCACAGAGAATGGTGCCTCCAGTGACGGTCGTGGTGGCCATCATCACTATCACAGAGAATGGTGCCTCCAGTGACGGTCGTGTGGCCATCATCACCATCACAGAGAATGGTGCCTCCAGTGACGGTCGTGGTGGCCATCATCACTATCACAGAGAATGGTGCCTCCAGTGCCGGTCGTGGTGGCCATCATCACCATCACAGAGAATGGTGCCTCCAGTGATGGTCATGGTGGTCATCATCACCATTACAGAGAATGGTGCCTCCAGTGACGGTCGTGGTGGCCATCATCACTACCACAGAGAATGGTGCCTCCAGTGACGGTCGTGGTGGCCATCATCACCACAGAGAATTGTGCCTTCAGTGACGGTCGTAGTGGCCATCATCACCACAGAGAATGGTGCCTCCAAGTGATGGTCGTGGTGGTCATCATCATCACAGAGAATGGTGCCTCCAGTGACGGTCGTGGTGGCCATCACCACGAGAATGATGCCTCCAAGTGATGGTCATGGTGGCCATCATCACCACAGAATGGTACCTCCAGTGACGGTCGTGGTGGCCATCACCACAGAGAATGATGCCTCCAAGTGATGGTCATGGTGGCCATCATCACCACAGAGAATGGTGCCTCCAGTGACGGTCGTGGTGGCCATTACCACAGAGAATGGTGCCTCCAAGTGACGGTCATGGTGGCCATCATCATCACCACAGAGAATGGTGCTTCCAGTGACGGTCGTGGTGGCCATCATCACCAGAGAATGGTGCCTCCAAGTCATGGTCGTGGTGGCCATCATCATCACAAGCGGCTTTCTATATAGTAGTATGTCATTGATGTCAGTTAGGCCTGTATACCATGTACATGTACTTGTAGTAAATAAAGTACTCGCTCCCATCTTGTTCCTCATCCTCTTATCGGACATAGACAGGGATATAAGCCACAGTGCCGTGTGCCGTGTTTTCCTTTGCAGATGACACCCGAATCTGCATGACAATGTCCACCATTGAAGACACTGCAAGACTCCAAGCTGACATAAACCAAATCTTTAAATGGGCTGCAGAAAACAATATGAAGCTCAATTATGAGAACTTTCAATTACTACGATATGGAAAACGTGAGGAAATTAAAATTTCATGGGAGAATAAAACAAATGCCAACTACACAATATAGTGAAAAACTAATGTCAACGACCTGGGAGTGATCATGTCAGAGGATCTCATCTTCAAGGACCATAACACCGTAGCAATCGCATCTGCTAGAAAAATAACAGGATGGATAATGAGAACCTTCAAAACCGGGGATACCAAGCCCATGTTGACACTTTACAGATCGCTTGTTCTATCTAGGCTGGAATATTGCTGCACACTAACTGCACCTTTCAAGGCAGGTGAAATTGCTGACCTAGAAAATGTGCAGAGAACCTTCATGGCATGTATAACTGCAATAAACCCCCTCAATTACTGGGAACGCTTGAAGTTCCTAAACCTGTACTCCCTAGAACGCAGGCAGGAGAGATACATTATTATATACACATGGAAAATTCTCGAGGGATTAGTACCAAACTTGCACACGAGAGTCACTCCCTACGAAAGCAAAAGACTCGGCAGGCGATGTAACATCCCCCAATGAAAAGCAGGGGTGCCACTAGCACGCTGAGAGACAACACAATACGTGTCAGGGGCCCAAGACTGTTCAACTGCCTCCAAGCATACATCAGAGGGATTACCAACAAACCCCTGGCTGTCTTCAAGCAGGCACTGGACAGGCACCTAAAGTCGGTACCTGACCAGCCAGGCTGTGGTTCATACCTGGAGAGAATTCCAGGGGTCAACGCCCCACGGCCCGGTCCGTGACTGTGTGCGGCCAGCAGTAACAGCCTGGTTGATCAGGCTCTGATCCAACATGAGGCCTGGTCACAGACCGGGCCGCAGGGGCGATGACCCCTGGAACTCCAGGTATACTCCATACTCACGTCTCCCAGCCATCGCTGGCTGGAAGCGGCATCACTGGCTGGAAGAGTCATTGCTGGGTGGAAGAGACATCACTGGCTGGAAGAGACATCACTGGCTGGAAGAGACATCGCTGGCTGGAAGAGACATCGCTGGCTGGAAGAGACATCATTTTCAGGAACACACATCTGCATATCTGAAACACTTCGCTGCATTTCTTAGTAGATATAATATTATTATTATTGTGCATTTCCTAGTACATGAATTATGATTATTGTTGTTACTGTCAATCTTGCTATAGTTATTAGTATTATGATTATTATAGATTATTGATAATGAACCAGTTACAGTGAGACAATATATTAATTTGGCCCACTTCTTTTTCTCATTTACATTAACGACCTACCAAATGCATCTCAACTACTCAAACCCATACTATTTGGAGATGACACTACATACGTTATCTTGCACCCAAGCCCAGACATACTAGCCAACGCAGCCTAGTGTTCCAGCCAGTGATGCAGCCTAGTGTTCCAGCCATTGATGCAGCCTAGAGTTCCAGCCTGTGATGCAGCCTAGTGTTCCAGCCAGTGATGCAGCCTAGTGTTCCCAGCCAGTGATGCAGCCTAGTGTTCCCAGCCAGTGATGCAGCCTAGTGTTTCCAGCCAGTGATGCAGCCTAGTGTTCCCAGACAGTAATGCATCCTAGTGTTCCAGCCAGTGATGCAGCCTAGTTCCAGCCAGTGATGCAGCCTAGTGTTCCAGCCAGTGATGCAGCCTGGTGTTCCAGCCAGTGATGCAGCCTAGTGTTCCAGCCAGTGGTGCAGCCTAGAGTTCCAGCCAGTGATGCAGCCTAGTGTTCCCAGGCAGTGATGCAGCCTAGTGTTCCAGCCAGTGATGCAGCCTAGTGTTCCAGCCAGTGATGCAGCCTAGTGTTCCAGCCAGTGATGCAGCCTAGAGTTCCAGCCAGTGATGCAGCCTAGTGTTCCCAGCCAGTGATGCAGCCTAGTGTTCCCAGTCAGTGATGCAGCCTAGTGTTCCCAGCCAGTGATGCAGCCTAGTGTTCCAGCCAGTGATGCAGCCTAGTGTTCCAGCCAGTGATGCAGCCTAGTGTTCCCAGCCAGTGATGCATCCTAGTGTTCCAGCCAGTGATGCAGCCTAGTGTTCACAGCCAGTGATGCAGCCTAGTGTTCCAGCCAGTGATGCAGCCTAGTGTTCCAGCCAGTGATGCAGCCTAGTGTTCCAGCCAGTGATGCAGCCTAGTGTTCCCAGCCAGTGATGCATCCTAGTGTTCCAGCCAGTGATGCAGCCTAGTGTTCCCAGCCAGTGATGCAGCCTAGTGTTCCAGTCAGTGATGCAGCCTAGTGTTCCCAGCCAGTGATGCAGCCTAGTGTTCCCAGCCAGTGATGCATCCTAGTGTTCCCAGCCAGTGATGCAGCCTAGTGGTCCAGCCAGTGATGCAGCCTAGTGGTCCAGCCAGTGATGCAGCCTAGTGTTCCAACCAGTGATGCAGCCTGGACCCAACAAGTCATCCATCAGTACCCAGAAGACTGAGTAAACTTTGGTTATGTTATCTGTTTATCATTCACCCAAACTCAAAAATTCAACTTAAAACAGTATCCGTGTTTAATTCTGTCACGGTTAATAAATGAGAGTTCTAATACAGTATAGAGTACAAAATTTACATTAAATATTGATGCTGTTTTGATAAAGTAATGTTGCCGATCAAGGTAGGGGTGCCTTGATGCCAGGGAAGGGCTCTTGATTCAAGGAAATTAACAAATTTTCCTCTTGAATCGAACCTGATTCTCCCATTCCCCAGGCTCTTTATAACCCCGGGGGTTGAGAGCTACCTAATATTACTGTTTTAAGTGATTATTTTGAGGACACAATTAACCTCACCGTTCGGAATGACGAGTCCAAGTATGTAAAACATGGTGATATAATAATAATAATATTTTTATTTACAACAAGTACATGTACAAGGTATACAGACCATCGCTGACATTAATGACATACTACTATATAGAAAGCCGCTTGTTATGCTGAGCATTTCCCGCAAATTAGGTCAGTTTTGTCCCAGGATGCGACCCACACTAGTCAACTAACACCCAGGTTCCCATTTCACTGATGGGTGAACATAGACAACCGGTGTAAGGAAACACTTCCGATGTTTCCACCCCTTCGCCGGGAATCGAACCCGGACTCTCACCGTTTGAAGTTTTTGCCACCAGGCCACGGGGCCATTTTCCCAGGCGCTGTGACCCCTGGGGGTTTAGCGCTTCCCCCATGAATAATAATGCACAGCATTTTAGGCAGATTTAATCAAGGATTAAAACAAATACTAATAAAAAATCTATATGGATGAGTTTTTTTAGCTTACGGTTTTAAAACAAAGCCTGGGCGCTCCACATGCCTTTCTATCTGGGCGTTCCACATGCCTTTCTATCTGGGCGTTCCACATGCCATTCTATCTGGGCGTTCCACATGCCTTTCTATCTGGGCGTTCTGAGGTCGACATAGCCAATCAAAGCCATACACGCAATAGCTACCTCGCACACACAGACAGACATACACGCTCACACACACGCATGTGCAACCTGGTCACCTCTGACCTCATTTACCTCTAAACTCACGCTAACCAGAAATAGTTAAGTCAAGTTATTCAAAGGGAGAGGGGGTGGGGGGCAACCTGGGGTGGGGGCACCCTTTCTTTCTATTTTATGATGCCCACCACACACTTTATTTGTAATTCCTTTTTATTAATTAAACTAATTTTTTTTATTATTACAGTTTGTTATAAAGGAAGTCCTTCGTTGGGGGCCCCTCTGGCAGGGGGGCCCGGGGCATTTGCCCCCTTTGCCCCCTTATAAATCCAGCCCTGCCTCCAGTGACTGTCGTGGTGGCCATCATCACCACAGAAAATGAAGCCACAAAACAGGTGGTCTTCTCACCCACTTGGTCAACACTCAATTTCATCAACTTCAATACTTCTCTAACACGCTCTTGTCAGTTAGGTTAATGAAGTCTAAAGCTTATCAATTGCACGAGTGCCATTAAGACTTCACGAAGTGGAACCTTGCCACCACCAGACAAGAATACTTTAATCCTTAAGAGAGCCCCATTATATGTAGCATTATGCCTAGAAGGGGAGTGGGCAGTGAATGGATGTCTAGGGCAATTTGGGTAAATTGCTGGCTAGACAACTACTACGAGGAACTTTGGATTCCATCCATTCATTGACAACTGGGATAACTTATATACAAAGGTGGGATAACTTATGTGTGTACTCATCTATTTGTACTCACCTAACTGGTTGCAGGGGTCGATTTACAGCACCTGGCCCAGCCTCTTCACTGGTCACTACTAGGTCCACTCTCCCTGATCCATGAGCTTTATCACACCTCTTCTTAAAGCTATGTATGGATCCTGCCTCCACTACATCACTCTCCAGACTGTTCCACTTCCTGACAACTCTATGACTGAAGAAATACTTCTTAATATCCTTGTAACTTATCTGAGTCTTCTGCTTCCAATTGTGACCCCTTGTTGCTGTGTCCCATCTATGAAACATCCTGTCCCTATCTACCTTGTCAATTCCTTTCAGTATTTTATATGTCGTTATCATGTCCTCCCCTACCTTTCCTATCCCCTTGTCTCCAGGACTAGTCATGTTGCAAATTTGGTCCAACCATTTTTTTTATTTTTACTTGTTAATGAGCGTGTGATTTACATTTTACGTAATCCTGTAATTTAATGAAGATGCATACCGCACTGCCCGGCACTAGTATATATATGTGTAAATGAAAGGTGTGTATACGTGCATACTCGTCCGGTAGGTGTGGATATACCTTTTTTTTTTTGTAGAGTTCCTTGCGGTGGAAGGTCACAAATCAGATACCGTGATGGGCACGGTATCTTCAGCTGGGTCGGTGGTGGGCCTAGGGTAGTCTTCATGGCGTTGATGTCTTCAGGTGTTCGTGGATGTCACAGATGTGCTGGATTTATCTATTTTGTACGTAGACTGCGTCGGGTGTTATCCTGTCCGCCATGTCTCCTGGTAGATCACTTAGTATCCGTGGTCTTGGGAAGTCAACCTGGCAAACGTACATCTTATTCTGACGCGGTAATACTTGCATCTAGCTATTTCATTCCAGCAGCTGTGCAGCAGCTGTGCAGCAGCTTCACCACAGTTGTGCAAGAGCTCTACAACAGCTGTGGATCTCTCCTGTTCGCTCATCAGGTCAAAGACCAAAGAACAGCTACAAGAAATTAATCTTGCAGAGATAAGAGTGTACTGCAAGGTAGTGAGTCTTGTTTTACTATTAACAGACGGATGTTAGAGCTTCAGCAGTTCCTTGCGCTGAATGATCAACACCGCCTTAGCATGTATTTACATAAAAGATCGTATAATTTTATTATACCCATCATGTGACAAAGTATATATACACCGAAGGGTGAAGAGAAGACCCGTTGTTGGACAAGCTGTTTCTGGGACAACGCTTCGCTGTGTATAGTTTTATTAAGTCAGGGAGCTCTAACAGAGCGAAATACTGTCCCAGTAAAATATTGCTCTGCATTGTATCTTTTTTTTCACTATTGTTGGCAGTACGCTATTGGAATACAAAGAAAAGTGTGCATCTCTCTCTGAGGGACTGACCACCTCAAAACTACGTCTTCAAGGGTGATGGACTCGACTGAAGAAGCCTACTCTGTAGGCGAAACGTTTCGAAATAAAGATACCTAACTGTTGCACGTGTCTTGCTTATCAACTTAGCAGTTGAAACGAACGAGGCGCCATCACAGCAGCTGTGCTGTGCTGCACACGAGCAGATGCACAGCACAGCAACACTGGTATACATGCTAGATCTAGTGAGACCAGTCCAAGTTTACACCGCCCTCATTCTGGATGGGGCCATCCGCTCACAGGATGGATACGGATGCATAGTAAAGCTATCCGACACTCTCTCCTCCTGAAGCAACACCTGCCTAGTGGTGAACTCTGGGTGGAGGATGAGGATATCCTCTAGTGTACCAGAGTGCATTAGATAATTACAGAGCTCTGAGCACTACGCTTTTTTCTTCGCAATCAGACTATTTCTCAACTGTTTCTAACCTATATATGTCAAACGACAACGCCAATTTTTACCTGTTAATAATAATAAAATAATTACCTGTATAATTTTGATAATGCATTATGATGTATAATTTTGATAAATGCATTATGATGTATAATTTTGATAAATGCATTATGATGCACAGGTCTGAGCTTTGCTCAGACCTGTGCAATATAACTGTCCTCAAAGATTTGTTAAGTTATACCATGAATTAAGGAAAGATCCTGGACTTCACCTTACGAAACAAACAAAGCAAATGCGATAGTAATTATGGACAAGGTAGATTATAGTGGAAAAATGAACGTTATTAGAAGACGGAGGAACTTAAGTGCCCCTTAATCCACACTTCCTCATTCCCTGCCCTCGTACTGCCAAAATTTTAAATATGCAGAAAGAACTTGATATTCCAAGCATCAGAGATCGTGTTACTGAAAGAAATATCCTAATTGGGGTTAATATGCTCAGGCAAGCCCATTCAAACCCCTGCACAGAAGCCCTCCAAACTTTCCTCAGCACTGGTGAACATCCCTCCAGATGGATCGAAAAAACTGGAACCGACCTCCGCATGAATCAGATACATGATCTGTGGCAAGTAAGGCAACAGCGGCACTTCTCCGCTCCATGGAATATTACCCCATTCCAAACTACCATCCCTCCATTTCCCCCCAAACTACTTCTTAAATCACAACCAAAGCTTCGCCTTGAAGCCAAACATGATGCCTTAAGCTGTATTGATAATTTAGCCAAACAGCACACTCTCTCACAAATTATTTACGTTGATGGTTCAGTTCACCAATCCACTGGTGCAGCTGGTAGTGCTGCTGTTGTCATACAGAGTGATGGCTCTCTTAAAGAAATTGGAGCACGCATCAATAACTGGGCCTCTACCCTTCAGACAGAACTGTTTGCCATACTCCTTGCACTCAAATGCGTCCATGTATCTAAGGTTGACTCTCTAATTGTAACTGATTCTCTGTCATCCATAAATGCTCTCAACTCATCAAGTATAACTTGTAGCATGCTTGTGTCAGAAGCCAGACACAGGTATGGTAGGATTGTGGATAGTAGAGTCAGAGTGCACATGCTGTGGATTCCATCTCACATTGGTCTTCAGATGCATGATAGAACTGATAAATTGGCTAAGTTTTATGCTTTCAAAGAGGGGGTAGATTACAATCTTGGCTTGTCAGTTAGCAGTTTGAGAACAATAATACGAAAATAACTAGAACTGAATTTTATTGACTTAAGACTCAGGGAGATTGACACCAGTCAGTCCATCTATCATCATTCTATCATGCAGGAGGAGCCACATGTCTGGTGGTTGTGATTTAACCTGCCAAAGATACTTGTAACCCAGCCGGAGGCGGGCGGTAGTGACATCCAAGAGTCTGCTTATTTTGTTGGATGCACCTGGAGTCTACCTGGAGAGAATTCCAGGGGTCAACGCCCCCGCGGCCGGGTCTGTGACCAGGCCTCTTGTTGGACCAGAGCCTGATCAACCAGGCTGTTACTGCTGGCCGCACGCAGTCCAACGTACGAACCACAGCCCGGTACCTGATCAGCCGGGCTGTGGTTCGTAGCTGGGACTGCGTGCGCCAGCACAGCCTGGTTGATCAGGCTCTGTCCAACAGAGGCCTGGTCCAGACCCGGCCGCGGGGCGTTGACCTGGAATTCTCTCAGGTGACTCCAGGTGCATCCAACAAATAAGCGAGACTCTTGGATGCTACTCGCCTCCGCTGGGTTACAGTATCTTTGGCAGGTTAAATCACAACCACCAGATGTAGACCAAACAAAATGTAAACTTTGTCAGTTGGATTATTGTCACACCCTGCGTCATTATGTACTGGAGTGCGACAAAATTAATGAATTCAGAGACAACTCACTCAGAAATGTTCAAGATATGTCAAAGTATTTTATCCACAGTGGTATATTACAGACCATTCTGGAAAAATACCCTGACTTTGCTCCCTGTAAATAAAGCATTGCTACGTGTGTGTGTGTGTGTGTGGTGTGTGGGTGTGTGTGTGTGTGCGCGCGTGTTGATTGCCTTTTTGTCCTGTGCACATGTCGATTGAAGGCTGGGCCTGTTGTGTTAGTTACCATTTTGTCCTAGGCACATGTCAATTAGACACTAGGCCTGTTGTATATATGTGTGTGTGTATGTGTATGTAAGGAAACACATCGAAATGTTTCTGCCCCACCGGGAATTGAACCCGGCCCCTCCGTACGTGAAGCAAGAGCTTTACCCACTAGGCCACCGGGGGCGTGCGTGTTTTTGTGCGTGTGTGTGTATGTATATATGTGTGTGTATGTGTGTGTATGTGTATATGTAAGTGTGTATGTGTGACCCAACAATAAAATTTACACCAAGAACTCATTACAGTTGTGACTGGGTGTAGACTAGTGAAGTGTTCATTGCGTTATAATTTGTTCATGATTGTAACCATGTATAAACGTAAGTAAGTAAATTTACTTACATGTTTCATTACCTTTGTAACTTGTGAGTTCATTACCTTTGTAGCTTGTTAGTTCATTACCTTTGTAACTTGCTCAGCTATCATAACTTTGGGGTCCAGTCCCTGGACCCATTATGTACCTCTGTAATCTTTTGACTACCGCCCACAGGATGGGTATGGGGTGCATAATAAAGATATCAAACTAAAACTAACCACCACAAAGTGCTTCATTGTTTCCGCATCAGAGGTGCTGTTACAACCATTTGTCCCTCCCTTCTTCCTTCCTTCTACCTCCTCTTTATACCCTTATTTTTCCTACCTACCCCTTCCATTATCTCTCTCTTGCTCCTCCTCCTCCTCGTTCCCTCTTCTTCTTCCATGTCCTCCCTCCTGCCTCTCTCCAGCACCTCGTCTGTGCTGCCAGTGATAAGTTATCATAAATTTAATATAAGGGCAATGTGAGTTGAGGAAGGAGAGAGCTATTGCCAGGCCAGGGGTAAGAGAGTCGGGATGAGGGGGAGAAAGTCGGCGGGTGTAAGGGGCAAGGGATTGTGGTGAGGGGGCAAGAGAAGTTGGAGGTGGGTAGGAGAGGTGGTGAGGGGCAAGGGAGGGGGAATGAGAGGGTTGTGAGGGGAAATGAAGGTAGGGAAGGGCAAGGGAGGAAGGGGCAAGGGAAGTAGTAGAGAAACGAGAGTTAGTGAGGGGCAAGGGAGTGAGGTGAGGAGCAAGGGAATACAGTGAAGGGCAAGAAAGTGAAGTTCAAGAGAGGTAGTGAGAAACATGGAAGGTTTGTGAGGGGGCAAGGTATAGAGGTGAGAGGCAAGGGGCGGAGGTGATGGGCAAGGGAGGTTGGTGTGGGGGCAAGAGATGGTAGTGAGGGGCAAGGGAAGTAGTGAGGGCAAAAGAGGGCGGTGAGGAGCAAGGGAGTGCTGTGAGGGACAAGGGAAGAAGTGAGGGGCAAGGAAGGGTTATGAGAGGAAAGGAAGATAGTTAGGGATAAGGGAGAAAGTGAGAAAAGAGAGATGGATATGAGGGGCAAGGAAGGTAGTAGAGAGGCAAGTGAGGTAGTGAGGGGCAAGGGAGGGTTGTGAGGGGAAAGAGAGAGAGGCAAGAGAGAGAGAGAGAGGGGCAAGGACCAAATAGAGCAGTTGGTCATTAAGACTTCTCATCACTGTTGGCAAACTGTTGGAACTTTATGTGCTAAGTAACAGAAAATAGAAGTGTAGGTGCTGAGTAACAGAAAATGGTATTATAGTTCTGAATACCAGAAAATGGGAGTAGTGCCGAATAACAGAAAACGTTAGTGCAGGTGTTAAGTAACATAAAATGGGAATGTATAAGAAAATATTGGACTCTGAGGCAACACTAAATTTTGCCGGGGAGTTAGGTTAGGTTAGGTAAGATTTGTCAGGTTTGTCACATGACTAAGACGCGGGTCTTAGTCATGTGATGACCCACCGTTGGAGCTTTTGGTCATCTAACCGAGGCCTTCCGCTGGCTTACCGGTCCACCCCTGTAAAAATTATGAACATAGTTATAACCATTTAGTTAGAGGAGATTACTCAAACTACCTTTAGTCTTTGAGTACAAATCTTGCATAAGGTTGTGAGTTTTTATCAGTGCTCCATTTCTCATCTTCAGCCTCTTCCTCTCAACCCAGCATCCCTCTATTCAATTATCTTTTCTCTCTATCGCCACTGGATGAAACAAACAGCATATTAAAATCTGTAACTCCGCGAAGCTGTAAGTTGGTTGTGATCTTTACCTTTCTCTGGCTCCTGCAGCACCGGTAATCGCTGTTCCAGTATTAATCGTTGGTTCTAGAACACTATTCGTTGCTGGTCCAGCACTATTCGCTTCGCTGATAGTCGTTACTTCTCCAGCACTAGTCGTTGCTGCTTTAGTACTGTTCGTCAATGCTGCAGCGCTAGTCGTCACTTCTGCAGAACTAGTCATTGCTACTCCTGCACTAGTCGTTGCTGCTCCTTCACTAGTCGTTGCTGCTTCTGCACTAATAGGTGCTGCTCCAGAACTAGTTATTGCTGCTCTGTTACTGCTGTTGCACTGGTCGCTGACTAAGAATATAACTACTGCAAGTGACCAGGATCTTGATGTAAGAGGACAAGTAAATCTGGTATTCAGCTTTGGAATCCTGAGTTTAGTAACACATTCATGTATTCTGGCCTCGGCTTTGACATTTCCTGGAGACCTTTTTTACTGGGCAAGGATTTCTTGACTCGGTTTTCGTATGAGTCCGGTAAGAGATCACCTGGAAACAACAGATACAGGCTGAGTGGTGGACCATTTAATGTCAATTTCTGGGACACTGCATCCCTGTTAGTTTCTATCTCCAGGCGTGTCAAATCTTGGACCAAGATTCCTTAGAATATATTTAAGGATCCTGTGCATGCCCCGCCTCATCTTCTTCTTTCTCCTCTTGGGGTTCGTGGAAAAATTCAATTAAACTTGTCCGCCTCGTTCCTCTAAACATATTCCGGCTTCTGTGGGAGGAATGGTGCAGCCAGGCGCTAGCTTATAGGTTTCATATACTTGATCCTATACTGATACCCATGTTTAACTATGATATTATCACTGGAAACAGTCATAGTTACATTACATATTCACTTCTCAACCTGCATCATCAGTAACACTCTAAATTCTTTACCAGTTGTTTACCTGCCCCTTTTCAATTCTCCAGGAGTGAACCATACTCACCGCGGGTTCAGTCCCCGCCCGTACCGTGGCTTGTTTGCAATCGTGTCATTACGATTTCTTGAGTCAGTAAAGAGGAGCCATTGTACTCGGGAAATTAGGGTACTACTGCTGTGTTGTGTATAGTTCAGATTACACAGAATTGTTGTAGACTCTTTACCACTGCTGTATAGTCTATACCATAGGTGTATTTTCTATACCAGGGGTTGAGAACTAGCGGCGTCCATACCTCTCGCAGTCTTAGTTATCCTCATTGGAGCCTTTTTTGCTGATGTGATTTCTTTTTAATATACGTACCAACTGTTTCCTTTAGACTCTGCTGACAATTCTCATTGTGCTGAGAGAAGTCCGGTAACGTGTTTCACAAGCCTAGGGAAGCATTCTGCTTGGCAGTTCGGTGTATTGATTGGGGGAAAGTTCTAAAGACGTAGGAAATAGCAAGTGGTGAGGATTGGTTTGAAGTGGATAGTTGTTCAAATTCCCTTCAAGAGATCTTCACCTGCGTCAAGGCATCCAATCCCTCTGAACGGAGTTAAATGCATTACAACGCGAAGATTTCTGAAGGAAAACAAGGATAGATAGTATAATAACCTCTGTGATATGTTATGATATCTTATTAATGAATATAAGATACCATATATATTAAGCAAACATCCTAATTTGCTTTCAACAGATAAGTCAACTGCAGATATAAATGCAGATGTACGCCTGTAAGCTCTTTTGGGTCCTACTTCCTAGGTCTTTTGCGTATCCATATGCTCTTGCACTGCCGTCCACAGATGGATACGGAGTGCACAATAAACTAGCCGCTTCCTCGGCCAAATCAATCGATCAATAATGCAATGAAAGGAGCAAACAATTTCTAATGTCTTAGTATATAAACCGCAGGCACTCTTTGATGTCACCTTTTAACTTGTAAACAAGAGTGATGCCTAACCTAATTACAGTGATTTTCCTGTTATTCTTGCCCGCTCCTCGAGCTTAGGTACCGGTCTCTTGTGCGGTACTGTGTCAAAAGTCTCCCTACAGTCCACGAAAATGCAGTCTACCCATCCCTCTCCCGTCTACTTCCGTTATCTTGTCGTAGAACTCCAGTAGGTTTGTGACACAGGATTTCCTTTCCTTGCAACCATGGTGGTTGCCATGAGTGAGCCCATTCCTTTCTAGGTGCTCCACCACTCTTCTTCTGATAATCTTCTTCATGACTTTACATGCTATCATACTATACATGTCAGTGACACTACTCTGTAGTTTAATGCTGCCTGTCTGTTTCCTTTCTTAAAAACTGGGAATACATTTGCTTTCACACCATGGCAGTTGCCCTGTTTCGAAAGATTTATTGATTTTTTTTATTAGCTCACAATGCCTCTTCTCTCTCTCTCTCTCTCTCTCTCTCTCAGGACCCATGGAGAGATATTACTTGCTTCCACGGCCTTCGAGGTAACTCATATAGTAGTTTCTTCACCTCCTCTTCGGTTGTGTGTAGTGTGTCCAGCACTTCCTGGTATACTCTTCTGCTTCGGTTTCCTAGCAGTTTTTCTGTCTCCTCTGAGAATACCTCCCTAAATCTCTTGTTGAGCTCTTCACATACTTCTTGGTCACTCCTTGTAAGCTCCCCTCGTTCCTACCTCAGCTGATTACCTGGTTCTTGACTGTTGTTTTCCTCATGATGTGGCTGTAAACTTTGGATCAGATTGTTTTCGATGCTGTCATTCTCAAAATACAGCTGAATCTCTCTCCTTATCCCTGCATATTCGTTTCTGGCTCTTCGGCTCAGCTTCCAGTTTTCACGAGTCCTTTGCGTTCTATACTTTTTTCTATGCTCCAGCACACTTATCTTCGGCCTCTCTACATCTCTGGATAAACCATGGGCTCACTTTTGTTTTTCCCATTGTTTCTATTGCCCCTTTGTGTAGTGTGTGTGTATGTACTTGTAAAATATCAAAATTTAATGGTTAGTCACTAATCTGGAATTGACAAAAGAAGCCTATCAGAAAGTTGAGAGGAGAAAGTTTGCAGCCATCCAGTAGGGAGCGTCGTGTCCTGAAGTGTAGCGACGACTGGTGCTGGAAACGTTAGTGGAACTTTTAGTTAAATCTTATCTGAAGCTCACGGCTTTAGACAAGGGTTGTGCTCAAGGGATAAGGAAGGTTGGATAATCCCACCTCCCTCCTCTCCTCTTCTTCTTCTTTCCTGATAAACACAGCAAGTAGGTCAGAGAGTCCAAGAACCAGGGTAGGGAGCGGGGGGGGGTAAGAGCCGGAGATTTAGTGGATGGGGAGGGGAGTGGGGATCGGCAGAGGGACAGGAAGTGGGGAGATGGCTGGGAGGGGAGAGGGAAAGAGAGAGGGGAAGGGAGGGAAGAAAGGGAGATCCATTGTCTCCTTCACGAGCTTCCACTGTCCTGTTTTTTTAGACTCTCTTGACCCTGTTGCTGCGACACGAAATTCTTTAAAACAATCAGGTGCCAGTGTTTATTGTTTTGTATTTCATATTATCACATGATTATGGAATTTATAGTACGTAATTACCATACCCGTGGTATGGTTTATCATGACTAGAGCTTTTTATGATTTACAGAACTGGTGTCCTCCGCCAGGATGAACTTACATAAAGATTTTGCACTCACGTCCCAATAGACATAAGTCATTTTGTCTGACTTTCTTGGGTTATCCTGGGTAATCTACATATGAGCTGCCATGTATGATAATTTATGTAACTGTATTTATGTGTACCTGTACCTAAATAAACTTCTTTGTGTTTTCTAATATTTTATTACCTACAAAACCGCATTTTGTATACTACACAAAGAAATAAAATTTTGTTTTATTTCTTTTGTTCTTACTAGCAGATGTGTCTGCCATTTTATCAGTCCAATACTTTATTTTCATTCAGTAACGATTGTTTTCAAAAGGGCAAACATGTCACGAAGTCGCACCATCTGACAGAACAAGAATTTGTTAGATATAAGCAGGCGGCGTCAATTTTAAGTCTACATGTGATAATAATACATGAGCAACGTATACAGACTTAGCTGACATCAATGACATAGTACTATATAGAAAACCCTGGTTATGCAGAGCATTTCGGGCAAATTAGGTCAATTTTGTCTCCAGGATGCGACCCACACCAGTGGACTAACACCAAGGTACCTATTTTACTGCTAGGTGAACATAGACAGCAGGTGTCTTAAGTAAACACGTCCTAATGTTTCCACCCGTACCACGGATCGAACCACGGACATCAATATGTGAGTTTTATGTGTTAGCGATCGAGCTACGGGCGCCTCTTTTGTTGTGTAAGACGTGGCAGAGAAGATTCCAAGCCAGAGTTGTATGACAAACTCTTCAACATACAGAGCATAGACTACGAAGTGCCAACAAGAGCACGGACGGCATTCAGTGTTGAGGAGCTCGCTGAGTGAATGATGCCATGGTACGTCACATACAGGACCTGACTGGATGAATGATGCCATAGTACGTCACTTACAGGATCTGGCTGCGTGAACGATGCCATGGTACGTCACGTACAGGATCTGGCTGGGTGAATGATGCCATGGTACGTCACGTACAGGATCTGGCTGGGTGAATGATGCCATGGTACGTCACATACAGGACCTGGCTGGATGAATGATGCCATGGTACGTCACGTACAGGATCTGGCTGGGTGAACGATGCAATGGTACGTCACGTACAGGATCTGGCTGGGTGAATGATGCCATGGTACGTCACGTACAGGATCTGGCTGGGTGAATGATGCTATGGTACGTCACATACAGAAGCTGGCTGGGTGAACGATGCTATGGTACGTCACATACAGGAGCTGGCTGGGTGAATGATGCCATGGTACGTCACATACAGGAGCTGGCTGGGTGAATGATGCGATGATACATCACATACAGGAGCTGGCTGGGTGAATGATGCCATGGTACGTCACATACAGGAGCTGGCTGGGTGAACGATGCCATGGTTCATCACATACAGGAGCTGGCTGGGTGAATGATGCCATGGTACATCACATACAGGAGCTGGCTGGGTGAATGATGCCATGGTACGTCACATACAGGATCTGGCTGGGTGAATGATGCCATGGTACATCACATACAGGAGCTGGCTGGGTGAACGATGCCATGGTACATCACATACAGGATCTGGCTGGGTGAATGATGCCATGGTACGTCACATACAGGATCTGGCTGGGTGAATGATGCCATGGTACGTCACATACAGGAGCTGGCTGGGTGAACGATGCCATGGTACGTCACATACAGAAGCTGGCTGGGTGAACGATGCCATGGTACGTCACATACAGGATCTGGCTGGGTGAATGATGCCATGGTACGTCACATACAGGATCTGGCTGGGTGAATGATGCCATGGTACGTCACATACAGGATCTGGCTGGGTGAATGATGCCATGGTACGTCACATACAGGAGCTGGCTGGGTGAATGATGCCATGGTACGTCACATACAGGAGCTGGCTGGGTGAATGATGCCATGGTACGTCACGTACAGGATCTGGCTGGGTGAATGATGCCATGGTACGTCACGTACAGGATCTGGCTGGGTGAATGATGTCATGGTACGTCACGTACAGGATCTGGCTGGGTGAATGATGCTATGGTACGTCACGTACAGGAGCTGGCTGGGTGAATGATGCTATGGTACGTCACGTACAGGAGCTGGCTGGGTGAATGATGCTATGGTACGTCACATACAGGATCTGGCTGGGTGAATGATGCCATGTTACGTCACGTACAGGATCTGGCTGGGTGAATGGTGTCATGGTACGTCACGTACAGGATCTGGCTGGGTGAATGATGCCATGGTACGTCACGTACAGGATCTGGCTGGGTGAATGATGTCATGGTACGTCACGTACAGGATCTGGCTGGGTGAATGATGCTATGGTACGTCACGTACAGGATCTGGCTGGGTGAATGATGCCATGGTACGTCACGTACAGGATCTGGCTGGGTGAATGATGCTATGGTACGTCACATACAGAAGCTGGCTGGGTGAACGATGTCATGGTACGTCACATACAGGAGCTGGCTGGGTGAATGATGCCATGGTACGTCACATACAGGAGCTGGCTAGGTGAACGATGCCATGGTACGTCACATACAGGAGCTGGCTGGGTGAATGATGCCATGGTACGTCACATACAGGAGCTGGCTGGGTGAACGATGCCATGGTACGTCACATACAGGAGCTGGCTGGGTGAACGATGCCATGGTACATCACATACAGGAGCTGGCTGGGTGAACGATGCCATGGTACATCACATACAGGAGCTGGCTGGGTGAATGATGCCATGGTACGTCACATACAGGAGCTGGCTGGGTGAACGATGCCATGGTACGTCACATACAGGAGCTGGCTGGGTGAATGATGCCATGGTACATCACATACAGGAGCTGGCTGGGTGAATGATGCCATGGTACGTCACATACAGGAGCTGGCTGGGTGAACGATGCCATGGTACGTCACATACAGGAGCTGGCTGGGTGAATGATGCCATGGTACATCACATACAGGAGCTGGCTGGGTGAATGATGCCATGGTACGTCACATACAGGAGCTGGCTGGGTGAATGATGCCATGGTACTTCTCATACAGGAGCTGGCTGGGTGAACGATGCCATGGTACGTCACATACAGGAGCTGGCTGGGTGAATGATGCCATGGTACGTCACGTACAGGAGCTGGCTGGGTGAATGATGCCATGGTACGTCACATACAGGAGCTGGCTGGGTGAACGATGCCATGGTGCGTCACATACAGGAGCTGGCTGGGTGAACGATGTCATGGTACGTCACATACATAAGCTGGCTTGGCTGGGTGAACGATGCCATGGTACGTCACATACAGGAGCTGGCTGAGTGAATGATGCCATGGTTCATCACATACAGGAGCTGGCTGGGTGAATGATGCCATGGTACGTCACATACAGGAGCTGGCTGGGTGAATGATGCCATGGTTCATCACATACAGGAGCTGGCTGGGTGAATGATGCCATGGTACATCAAGCCATAAAGATGTACGTCATTACAACTGGAGTAAGTGCCATTTACATATAAGTTTTTATTATTGCTTATATTATTTTTGCTTATCATTCTCAAAAAAAAACTCAATGTTTATGAATCTATGTGAATGAATTTACATTTTGAAACAGGCGAACTAGTGTTTTAACTTGATTTTCTGGAGGTGGGTAGACTGGAGGATGAGACAAAGGGCTCAAGACTAGCAGTGTTTGTTGAAGGAGTGCACAGGCGTATCAGAAAGGGGTCACCAGAGCCAGTCTAGGGGTTAGGTGCTGATGGGAGGTTAGGCAGGTGAAGCCTGAGAGAGTTGAAAGGCAGCGTAGGTCTACCTCAGTGCCTGACTTCCAGTGGGAACTTTAGAAACTAGGCCTAGGCCAGTAACTTTCTCTAGTAGGGAGTATGTGAAACAGTTGGGTAGACCTACTGTCTACATTTTGCTCGGTCACGCACCTTGGGTCATCTCTACTCAACTTCACTGGTGTGCAAGAAAGAAAAAAATAAATTCACCTGCAGAACTGGCTTTGGCTTACCCCTATATTAACATGAATAATTCTAGTAGGCCTCCAAAAACTCTCCCACATGCTGTGTGGAAGAGAAAATGGCGTGCTATTCTGCAGAGTAGTGGATGGAGCCATGGGATGTCAGGACAGCACTGGAGCATAACTCTTCTCATATACAGGTGGTTCACAGAACTGCAGCGGACATCAGGCGTTGTCTGCACGTCAAGGGACGTTGAACCATCCACACATCTGTAAACAATGACTGGCAGTAGCATTTCCTAGGGTGTGACATGTGACATAAAAAGGGCGGCACTGCCCTGGCCTATGATACAGACCGTATAACACACGTTGCATGCAACAAACTTGCAGTTACATTTCTTGCAAGGAAAGTATAACAATACTACAGGTACCCTTATAGAAATCATACTGTTTTTTACATACTATATACATGGTGTAGTCCACCCTGACTCTGCTATTTAGTAAGTTTATTCAGGTATACACAAATACAGTTACATAGATTATCATACATAGCAGTATGTGTAAAGATCCCAGGTGTGTCAGTGTCACACTGCTGTCCTGGGTCTCAGACCATTTGGTATGTGATTGGACAGGACAGTCATTGGTCATATTAGCAGAGGAAGAAGTAGTAGACAGGTTGTCGCTATTGTCAGTCTGGTTGTGGCATTGCAACGCTCTCTCCTCCAGCTCCTCAGCCTGTATATGATACTGACAGTGTCGGCGTCAATAAGATGCGGACTTCACAGCTTGTCTTTCAGAGAGTACGTGAAAATCTCAAGAAAGCAACATATAAGTTTACGTCTAATTTGCTAAGGAGAATAAGGTTTTATCAGGATGCAAAGTAATGTTACAAAACCGTATGTAAACCCCTTTTATGCATAAGCTAGTTCCCAAGTTTGTTGTTCCTTACGGTGTCCTCAGACAGCTCCACGGCAACAAGTGCGAGGTGAGGGAGACTGCTACAGGAAGACTGCTACAGGAAGACTGCTACAGGAAGACTGCTACAGGAAGACTGCTACAGGAAGACTGCTACAGGAAACATTAAGGAAGCTTCCCTTGACCACATGAAATAGGGTCCCACTAACAGTGATATTCAGTACATAATTTAAGTTTATTCACCATAGCAACTCACTGTGTCCTTTAGTTGGTGCGTTAATTTAGCAGAAACTCCTGTAGGTTAAGGTTTGTCGGTTAGGTTTCTCAGGAAATTGAACAAGTGTTTCCTGACGCAGATTTTAGTCATATGAAGACCCGCCAATGGAGTTTTTGGTCAACTGACCGAGGCCTTCCTCTGGCTTACCCCTCCACCCATTTAAAAATTAAATTAAGCTCATGTAATGTGTACAAAATATTGCTTTCTAATACTTAATATTTCTCCACTAAAATGGATCCCCTGACAATATTATCGTCTTATGTATAATTTAATTTTATGGGAATCTATTCTGCTATTTAAAAATCACAGTTTTGATGAAAAATACGCATATTTACATCCAGCAGTTTACGGACTTCTTACCGCTTATATATATATATATATATATATATATATATATATATATATTATATATATATATATATATATATATATATATATATATATATATATATATATATATATATATATATATATATATATATATATATATATATATATATATATGCAAGACAACCACTATGAAAAAATAGAAGAATTCAAGCGCTTTCGTGACTACTACATTATTAAGGATAATGTGAGTAGTCAAAGCTGGAATTCTTCTTTTTCATAGTGGTTGTCTTGCATATTTTGATATCACCTGTTTACTGTGATCTTTTGCATATATATATATATATATATATATATATATATATATATATATATATATATATATATATATATATATATTAGTTTTAATATTATTTTCTCTGTTTTTCTTGCAAAATGTTATTTACATGTGTAATCCTGGGTGGTAATATTGGTATGCAGGTGAGGGGTGTGAACGACTACCACTGAAGGTAGCAAGTGAGGGGTGTGAACGACTACCACTGAAGGTAGCAAGTGAGGGGTGTGAACGACTACCACTGAAGGTAGCAAGTGAGGGGTGTGAACGACTACCACTGAAGGTAGCAGGTGAGGGGTGTGAACGACTACCACTGAAGGTCCTGACTCATATAACACACTGACAACAGTGGTGATACAATATTATAAATAATTCAGCTTGTATTATGCGAGCCAAGAGCGACGCAGCCATGATGCCACCAGCATGGGTGGTGATGGGTGGGCCACAAGCATGGGTGGTGATGGGTGGGCCACAAGCATAGGTAGTGATGGGTGGGCCACAAGCATGGGTGGTGATGGGTGGGCCACAAGCATGGGTAGTGATGGGTGTGCCACAAGCATGGGTGGTGATGGGTGGGCCACAAGCATGGGTGGTGATGGGTGGGCCACAAGCATGGGTGGTGATGGGTGTGCAGATTTACATAAAAAATAGCTGGGTTTTCCTATAATCCTAATTAAAGTTCATATATTCTAAAAAATAAAATCTTTTTAACTTCCGATTTAATTATTAAAATTGCAAAATCCACATTCACTAAAAAAAAATAATACCATTTGTATAGCAATACATAATAAACTCACCTTAACTATTTCTATATTTATATTATACCTTTAATAAATTTGATGTATCTGTGATTTATTTATTTAATTCGGGAATCGTTCAGCACTCCTCCAGTATTACACTCCTCCAGTAGTACACTCCTCCAGTAGTACACTCCTCCAGTAGTACACTCCTCCAGTAGTACACTCCTCCAGTAGTACACTCCTCCAGTAGTACACTCCTCCAGTAGTACACTCCTCCAGTAGTACACTCCTCCAGTAGTACACTCCTCCAGTAGTACACTCCTCCAGTAGTGCACTCTCCAGTAGTACACTCCTCCAGTAGTACACTCCTCCAGTAGTACACTCCTCCAGTAGTACACTCCTCCAGTAGTACACTCCTCCAGTAGTACACTCCTCCAGTAGTACACTCCTCCAGTAGTACACTCCTCCAGTAGTACACGCCTCCAGTAGTACATCCTCCAGTAGTACACTCCTCCCGTATACCCCCAGTAGTACACCCTCCAGTAGTACCTCCTCCAGTAGTCACTCCTCCAGTAGACACTCCTCCAGTAGTCACTCCTCCAGTAGTACACTCCTCCAAGCCCTCCACAGTACACCCTCCAGTAGTACACCCTCAGTAGTACACCCCCAGTAGTACCCTCCAGTAGTACACTCTCCAGTGTCCCCTCCGTAGTACACTCTCCAGTAGTACACTCCTCCAGTAGTACACCCTCAGTGACACTCCTCCAGTAGTACACTCCTCCAGTAGTACACTCCTCCAGTAGTACCCTCCAGTAGTCACGCCTCCAGTAGTCACCCTCCAGTAGTACACTCCTCCAGTAGTACACCCTCCAGTGTACACTCCTCCAGTAGTACACGCCCAGTGTACCTCCTCCAGTAGTACCCTCCAGTAGTACACTCCTCCGTAGTACCTCCTCCAGTAGTACCTCCTCCAGTAGTACACCCTCCAGTAGTACCCCTCCAGTAGTACACTCCTCCGTAGTACCCTCCAGTAGTACCCTCCAGTAGTACACTCCTCAGTAGTCACGCCTCCAGTAGTACACTCCAGTAGTACACCCTCCAGTAGTAAACCCTAGTAGTACACTCCTCCAGTAGTACCCTCCAGTAGTACACTCCTCAGTAGACCCCTCAGTAGTACCCTCCAGTGTACCCTCCAGTAGTACACGCCTCAGTAGTACACTCCTCCAGTAGTACACTCCTCCAGGTACACTCCTCCAGTAACCCCCGTGTACTCCTCCAGTAGTACACCCTCCAGTAGTACACCCTCCAGTAGTACCCCTCCAGTAGACACCCCCAGTAGTACCTCCTCCAGTAGTACACCCTCCAGTAGTACACCCTCCAGTAGTACACCCTCCAGTAGTACCTCCTCCAGTAGTACACCCTCCAGTAGTACACTCCTCCAGTAGTACACCCTCCAGTATACACTCCTCCAGTGTACACGCCTCCAGTAGTACACCCTCAGTTACACTCTCCAGTAGCACCTCCAGTATCCCTCCAGTAGTACACCCTCCAGTAGTACACGCCTCCAGTAGTACACTCCTCCAGTAGTACCCTCCAGTAGTCACTCCTCATACCCCTCCAGTATACCTCTCAGTATCCTCCAGTATCTCAGTAACCCCAGAACCTCCAGTAGTACCTCCTCAGTAGTACCTCCTCCAGTACACTCTCCAGTAGTACCCCTCCAGTAGTACACTCCTCAGAGTCACGTCCTCCAGTAGTACCTCCTCCAGTAGTCACCCTCCAGTATCCTCCTCCAGTGTACTCTCCGTAGTCCCTCAGTATACACGCCTCAGTACACTCCTCCAGTGTACACCTCCAGTAGTACACGCCTCCAGTAGTCACTCTCCGAGTACACCTCAGAGTACACTCCTCCAGAGTCACCCTCCAGTATACACTCCTCCAGAGTACCTCTCCAGTAGTACACTCCTCCAGTAGTACGCCTCCAGTAGTACTCTCCAGTATACCTCCTCAGTAGTACACTCCTCCAGAGTACACGCCTCCAGTGACCCCTCAGTAGACACCCTCCAGTAGTCACTCTCATGTCCCTCCAGTGTACATCTCCAGTAGTACCTCTCCAGAGTACCCTCAGTAGTACGCCTCCAGTAGACGCCTCCAGTCCTCGTAGTACATCCTCGTAGTACCTCTCCAGTATCCTCCTCCAGTATGTACCTCCTCCAGTAGTACATCTCCAGTAGTACACGCCTCCAGTGTACACTCTCCAGTAGTACACTCCTCCAGTAGTACACTCCTCCAGTAGTACACGCCTCCAGTAGTACACCCTCCAGTAGTACCTCTCCAGTAGTACACTCTCCAGTAGTACACCCTCCAGTAGTACATCCTCCAGTAGTACACCCTCCAGTAGTACACTCCTCCAGTAGTACACCCTCCAGTAGTACACTCCTCCAGTAGTACACCCTCCAGTAGTACACTCCTCAGTAGTACACGCCTCCAGTAGTACACTCTCCAGTAGTACACTCCTCCAGTAGTACACCTCAGTAGTACCTCCTCCAGAGTCCTCCTCCAGTAGTACACCCTCCAGTAGTACACCCTCCAGTAGTACACCCTCCAGTATACACCCTCCAGTAGTACACTCCTCCAGTAGTACACTCTCAGTAGTACACTCCTCCAGTAGTACACTCCTCAGTGTACATCCTCCAGTAGTACACCCTCCAGTAGTACACCCTCCAGTAGTACACTCCTCCAGAGTACACCCTCCAGTAGTACACTCCTCCAGTAGTACACTCTCCAGTAGTACACTCCTCCAGTAGTACACCTCCAGTAGTACACCTCCAGTAGTACACCCTCCAGTAGTACCTCCTCCAGAGTACACTCCTCCAGTAGTACACCTCCAGTAGTACACCCTCCAGTAGTACACTCCTCCAGTAGTACACTCCTCCAGTAGTACACTCCTCCAGTAGTACACTCCTCCAGTAGTACCTCCTCCAGTGTACTCTCCAGTAGTCACCCTCAGTAGTACACCTCAGTAGTACATCTCCAGTAGTACCCTCCGTAGTACACTCTCCAGTAGTCACCCTCCAGTAGTACACCTCCGTAGTCACTCCTCCAGTAGACATCCTCCAGTAGACACTCCTCCAGTGTACACCCTCCAGTAGACCTCCTCAGAGTACTCATAGTACCCCTCCAGTAGAACCTCGTGCATCAGTAGACTCTCCAGTAGACCCTCCAGTAGACCTCCTCAGTAGACATCCTCCAGTAGACCCTCAGTGACCTCTCCAGTAAGTACACCCTCAGTAGTACTCCAGTGAGCCTCAGTAGTACCTTCCAACACTCCTCCAGTAGTACACTCCTCCAGTAGTACACTCTCAGCTCAGTAGTACACTCCTCCAGTAGTACACGCCTCCAGTTGTACACTCCTCCAGTAGTACACGCCTCCAGTAGTACACGCCTCCAGTAGTACACTCCTCCAGTAGTACACGCCTCCAGTAGTACACTCCTCCAGTAGTACACTCCTCCAGTAGTACACTCCTCCAGTAGTACACTCCTCCAGTAGTACACTCCTCCAGTAGTACACTCCTCCAGTAGTACACTCTCAGTAGTCACTCCTCCAGTAGATACACTCCTCCAGTAGTACACTCCTCCAGTAGTACACGCCTCCAGTAGTACACTCCCCCAGTAGTACACTCTCCAGTAGTACACCTCCAGTGTCCTCTCCAGTAGTACACTCCTCAGTAGTACACGCCTCAGTAGTACACTCCTCCAGTAGTACACGCCTCCAGTAGTACACTCCTCCAGTAGTACACTCCTCCAGTAGTACACTCCTCCAGTAGTACACTCCTCCAGTAGTACACTCCTCCAGTAGTACACTCCTCCAGTAGTACACGCCTCCAGTAGTACACTCCTCCAGTAGTACACTCCTCCAGTAGTACACTCCTCCAGTAGTACACGCCTCCAGTAGTACACTCCTCCAGTAGTACACTCCTCCCGTAGAACACTCCTCCAGTAGTACACTCCTCCAGTAGTATACTCCTCCAGTAGAATCCTCCTTCAGTAGAACCCTCCTCCAGTAGAACCCTCCTCCAGTAGAACACTCCTCCAGTACAATACTCCTCCAGTACAACACTCCTCCAGTACAACACTCCTCCAGTAGAACACTCCTCCCGTAGAACACTCCTCCAGTAGTACACTCCTCCAGCAGTCCCCTAGCGGAAGATCTTCAATTTGTTTCTCCTAGGACCAGGAGCCAGGTTTTCCTGCCTTCACTATACCTTCCCTCCCTTGAGTTTACCTGGAGAGGGTTTCGGGGGTCAGCGCCACCGCGGCCCGGTCTGAGACCAGGCCTCGTGGTGAATCAGGGTCTGATCAACTAGGCTGTTACTGCTGGCCGCACGTAAACCGACGTACGAACCACAGCCGGGCTGATCAGGTACTGACTTTAGGTGTCTATCCAGCGCCTACTTGAGGACAGCCAGGGGTCTATTGGTAACCTCCCTTATGTATGCTGGGATGGACCAGCAGGCCTCCTGCAGTGCTACTTCTTTCTCGTGTTCTTCTTATGTTCTCTCGTGTACCTCCATATTCAATATCATTTCCACTCTCCCCCTCACTGACGCATTCTCTTCCTCTTACTGTCACTCCACCTCCTCACCATCCCCCCTCACCCCTCACTTTCTGCATCATTCACCCCCCTCTCTCCCCCCTCACTTTATGCAACCTTCTTGCGTAACGGTGCACACTGCACACTGCACACTGCACACTGCACACTGCACACTGCACATGCTTGCATCACCTGATGCTTGTAATTAACCTTGTACCTGTTTGCTTCCCCCCCCCACCCCCTTCCCTCTTCCCAGCGGTCCTTCCAGGAAGTAAGGGACGGGCAAGACAGTGACATCTCTCTCTCTCTTTCTCTATTCTTTCCCTCGTTCCCCCCTCCTCACTTTCATTTCCTCCTCCCCTTTATCTTTTCCCGGGGAGGGGGAGTTTTGGTTTTCCATAACTTAAAGATTAGATAAAAGTTGGAGGGGGGATGGGG
Source organism: Cherax destructor (assembly GCA_009830355.1). Classification (NCBI taxonomy): domain Eukaryota; kingdom Metazoa; phylum Arthropoda; class Malacostraca; order Decapoda; family Parastacidae; genus Cherax; species Cherax destructor. The sequence continues at coordinate 250,645 of WNWK01000326.1, read as the reverse complement.
GTAGGGGGACGCAAAGTGCGGATTTACCCAGCTTGGTTGAATATAATAACAATTCTTAGCGTCACTTCCTGGCCCCTACGGCTCATTAATTCCATCCCCCCTCCCTCCCTTCCCCACGTCATCCCTTATTCCTTATTCTCCTCTGTTATTCACTACTACGTGCCAGGACACGCCCCCCTGAGGTGACACTCGGCAGCCAATCACAAGCCGCCGTTGCTCTGACGTCAAGGGGATGGGTTCTCTCTTTTTTTTTTTGGGTGGCTGTGTGTGTAGGGAGTGGGGAGTGGGGAGTCGGGAGTCGGAAGAACTTGATGGTGAAGTCGGGAGATGAATGCGCAGTTTGTGCCTTTGCTGTTACCGAGTACTTAGTTTAGTACACCGTTTAATAATACATCTACATGTATTAGTTTGCTGAACAAACTGGTAGCCAAGCAGATGATTTTTGTAAGGTGAAGTATACATATATATATTTCGTTTCAGCAACAGATACTACTTTTCAAAATCAGAGTTGTGGCCGCTAGGCAACTATTACCAGTGTGTGATTGGCTAGCTCTGGCAAGAGGCGGCCAGTGATTGGTTGACTCTGGCGGTGTGGACCTGGCCTTTTGTTGTGGTCCTGAAGGTCCTGGTCAGGTGCCAAGGCAGCTACACTGTCTTGCTTAAGCAAGTGCATATGCTCCTCAATCTGAATGGCCTCGGCCTATTTATATCTCTCTATTTATTAAAGTTTCAACTAAGGCATTTTTTTTCTTTGTTATTATTCCAATGGAATTCTTATTTGAAAGCAGCCCAGCTCCTGGACCCATAATGTGCCACAGTAATATCTTGACTGTTGCCTTCAGAATGTTATGGTGTATGGGGTGTTGTGTATTTTTTATACATATTAGGGATGGTAGATTCAAGCCGGTGTGGTGTTGGAGTGTGCATATGCAATGGACGGTAGGCTCAGGCAGTCATTAATAAATAAAAATGGCAACTTTATCGATTATATTAAAAAAAAAACACTGCAAATATTTGCAAAACAAATCACCAGTTCCTGGGTAATGGCAGGTCATCACTTGCTGGATCCAGGAAGGACATCTGAAGATATTCTGCTTCATTTTGATCACTAATTAATTCTTCTCCGAAAGGGAATACCTACAGTGATTGTCGGAATTTTTCTTCCACCTGATTTCCATGCGAAAACTTGAGAATGCCTCTTCTGAATGGTTTGAAACCTTCATTGTTTACATACTACACTTAGAGGAAGATTTGGATTGCTTTAGGACCGTATGGGTCCCACTTCGCCAGTTTTAATAATGAAAATAGAGTCGCGATTTACTTGAGTGGTGATAACTTAAGAATGACTCCTCTAACCCACTTTAAACGTTTAATGCTGACGTATTCTGCACAGAAAAATGTTTGAATTATGATGAATGAGACACTTAAGTTACATTGTTGCTGTAACAATGCCAGGACAGCAGGCGAAATATAGGTGATTGCAACACTGGGGACAGTACAATATCTTTTACCTTATCAGTTCGTTACCCCAGTGGAAATAAGTCACTTTGACATTTTTGGAGTCATCCTAAGTAATTTACATTATGTATATGTGTACTTTTGTGTACCTGTGCCTAAATAAAATTACTTACGCAATTAATTACTTACCTCTGGTAGGAGGGGTGAGTCCCTCCTACCAAGGGTCCAGTCGCTTCATCGCTGGTTTACGCACGACTGACGCAGGACAATGTTTTCCCTGCCCTTATATACTCTACAGTGATACAGTGTGCTCTACGCCAGGAGGATCTGACTGATTCTACAGCCCAGTCGCAAAGTCTACATAAAGTTTGCAAAGTTCTCGATTTACGTTTCTTTTAGATTTGGTTAAGCTAGGCTAGGCTATGTTACGTTACGTTGGGTTTAGTTAAAATAAATTGTCCTCTATCAGTATAAATTAACCACTTACAGAATACCACAATACCGATTAATGAAATAATAAGATAAAAGCGATAAAAAATTCAGACGAGAGAACATAAAACAAAAATTTGCCAGTCAGATAATCATTGTTTGTGGCTCGGTAAACAGTCACCCATTTGACTGTCTTAGCAGCAATCAAATACTGTGTGTTCTTAAGAGGCTGGGTTGTTATTAAGATGGAATATTGTTAAGAGGATGGACTGCTATTAAGAGGATGGACCTACTAACGACAGCTGGTCACTGGACTAACACTGGCGCCCCCTAAGGATTTCCAGACATCTATAGGAATTTTTTTTTTGTAGATGAATGTTTCTTTCGGAGAAAGTTTGTGGAGGAAAAATCGTACACAAGAGCAAAAAATTTATTTATCCCAAGGGATCAGAGGGGAGCATAATTTGGGAATCAATATTCGTGTGCTGATGTTATAATTGAGATTCTTTTGTTTATTTTGTTTTGAAGTTATGGCTGTTGTTGTGGTGTTGTTAGTAATGTTGTTATGATGGTGTTGTTAGTATTGTTGTGACGGTGTAGTTTGTTTAGTTGTGATGGTGTAGTTACTTTAGTTATGACTGTGTAGTTAGTATTGCTCTGTTGAGTCTGGGCATAGTTAATATCAGGTGAGTTATCTGATGCATGTGTTTTATCAGGCACAAGACTGTGTCTCTGATTACCTGGCCTTCATAGTCCTATTTTAATAAGACGCCTTCCTCTCTCTCTCTCTCTCTCTCTCTCTCTCTCCTCTCTCTCTCTCTCTCTCTCACTATAGAAAGTTACTGCGTAGTACCTAACTCTGAGAGACTCCTCACCTTTAAACTGTAAGGTCCACCACCTTCCCTCCCTCCTCCCTCTATCCCTCCCTCACTCCCTTCCGTTACTCTCCTTCACTGTCCTTCCCTCCTTCCCGTTACTCTCCCTCGCTCCCACTACTCTCCCTCATTGTTGCTCCTTCCAGTAACTCCTCCTTCCTGATGCTCTCCCTCACTGCCATTCCCTCCTGGTACCCTCTTCCTCACTGTCCTCCTCACCCATCTCCCTCCCTCCATCCTTGTCATCCTCAGAGATATGAACTCAGCCCCTTTAATGTTTTATGTTTGAAGAGGATGGAGGGGAAGGAGGGAGGGGAAGGAGGGAGGGGAAGGAGGGAGGGGAAGGAGGGAGGGGAAGGAGGGAGGGGAAGGAGGGAGAGAGTTTCTATTTAAGAAAATTGGATACATCATCAGGGTGCTGCTACCATCATCAATAAGACAGTCACGGAGTGGGAACAAAAGCTGTGACCCGCGTCAGGACACACTTGTTTTCTTTCCTGACAAATCTGAACCTACGTGCCTAACTATGTTTTCCCTGTCATGTTCCATCAGGCAGAATGGACCTCATACAAGATGTTGAAATCTGGCAGCCTGAGCTGAAAGATTTCGGTGGTGTCAATGAGGATATCGTCCAGTAATACACTAGTATATTTGTATTCAACTGCAGAAATTAAGTCACCTTTGTATTCAAGTTCGCGTGTTGAGTGAAACATTTCAAGAATAAAGGAACTCAATTGTTGCTAGAGTGTCTTCCTCATCTAAGTGTCACTCTTGTTTACCAATGATATAATGACACACAGGTTTCCTTTTTAACACTTAGTCCCATTTTTCTTGAAGATATTACGAGCTCCCTGGCTTTCCTTCCTTCCATACCCGTTACTGTGAACCAAGCACCACCACCAACAACCTGACCAGCCAGATCGGCGGAGAATCGAGCCTATACCATTTTTAGTGCTGGATGACCCACTCTGGTTTAGCTCTTCATGAAACTCGCACCCCCTACCTCTTAACAACAACAACAACAAAATTCTGCAACGCGTCGTAGTCTTGTTTTGATATTAAAGTTCCTTACTTCACTTTTCTAAATATTTTCTTCCCATAAGTTTTTACGTATATTTAAACATAGACACGTAGGGATCTGCTTCTCAAGTAGATTGTTCACATGCTGGAATGTAGTCTCGCGTAGAACAGTCACATATATCATGGTCTGGTCCTCAGGTAGATCAGCCACATGTATCAGGATGAGTGCTGGTGGAAGAAGTGACCTTTATGTGGCTGAGGTAGGTAGCCACACTCATCTTGACCTTTCATCTGATACTGTGACTCTTGTCTTGCAGGTTCCCAGTCATTCACAGTGACTCTTGTCTTGCAGGAGCTTTGTTATCCACTGTGACCCAGGGTTAATGTGTCTACAACCCTCACACAGGATTAATATCGCCATATCCCCACCGGGAGATAATATGTTTGTAGTCTCAACCAAGAACATCATGCTCATAGCCTCATCCAGGGATATATCCATATCACCAACTTGGTTTAATATGTGTGGCGTCTTACCCATGGATAATATACCTGGAATAATACCCATGGATAATATACCTGGAGTCCTGGCAATGGATAATACGAATGTCTGGAGTCCTACCCATGGATAATAAGTCTGGAGTCCTACCCATGGATAATATGTCTGGAGTTTCTACCCATGGATAATATGTCTGGAGTCCTGCCAATGGATAATACGAATGCCTGGAGTCCTACCCATGGATAATATGTCTGGAGTCCTACCAATGAACAATGCGTATGTCTAGAGTCGAAAAAGAAACACTTTCACCATCATTCACACTGAGCGCCTCTGACTGTCTTGCCAGAGGCGCTCAGATACGACAGTTTAGATGTCACTGTAAACAACAATTATCCTAAACCCGTCATTTAGAGTGTAGGCACTGTACTTTCCACCTGCAGGACTCAAGTCCGGCTAACCGGTTTCCCTGAATCCCTTCACAAAATATTACCCTGCTCATACTCCAACAGCTCGTCAAGTCCCCAAAATCATTCGTCTCCACTTGGTATCTAACAAGCTCGGTATCTAACAAGCTCGGTATCTAACAAGCTCGGTATCTAACAAGCTCGCACATGCCTGCTGTGTGTCGAATCCTCCTGCACACAAAACCTCAGGATGGGTGTGGGGTGCATAATCAAGTTCTTTAGCTAACCAGAGCTTCTCGTAATTGTTTACATGTTGTCAACAGCATGATTGTCAGGCAGGATGGCAAGTAACTGGTATCTTGAGGCAGGATGGAAAGTATTTGCTATCTCTGAGGCAGTCTGGGAAGTATCTGGTAAAGTGAACACGGTATATTGTTTTTAATGATCAAAGTCACAATACCGTGGTTGGGACAATTTACCAAGAACCCGGAGTTTGGATACAAAACTTTAGATTACGTCTTTTGTCCGTCTTGGACCACGAACAAGATACGACTGATGAAGAGAACAAAAGAACACAAGTCAGGTGACGAGGTGAGGTAAAAATCAGAATGCCGTTGAGGTAAAAAGAAAAGTACAAGAAATAGTTGGCGAATAGTGAGGATAAAGCAAGATCGTGTCAAGTCATGCTTGTTCTGATGATTAGAGCATTTAATAGTTCAACAGTAACAGAAACAACAGTAACAGAAACAAAGTCAGCATTAAGATCCATGTTAGGAATGTTGTTTATAAGAAGCAATTCAACAAGACGGCGTCACGTCTGGCTGGATAGAATTTGTCGATGCCTACAAGGTCACATGAAGCCCTAGTACCGTGGCGACGCTAGAGTTACCGAGGAGACGCAACTTCGCCCAACACATGCCATATATACGAGCCAGATTTATGCTGTATTTCTATTTGCATTCTGACCTCTGAGTCTAGCTTGTGTCAACCAGTAGATACTGCTTGCGTGGCCCACTATATTGACACACTGAAGCCAGCATGGCTAAGCCAGATCCAAATGGATTACTGTTGACAAGAGTGAAAAAAAATAAGACGCAGAAGAAACTTTTATTGGGACGTTTCCCTCTATGTAAACTTTTTCAAGTAATACAGATAAAAGTGTCGATTAATGTTCATTTTGCAACACGGGTAAACCACCAGTCGCTGCTACTGTGGCCCACAATAATGATACTCATATAAATAAGTCCAGCACAGGTAAGGAAGCCAAACTTAAACACCAAAAACATTCAGGCTCTTGAGATTCTCTACGGTATTAGCAAAAGTAGGAGTGGCGGGGAACGACTCGTAAGGTTCGTTATTTATTGACACGCGAGAGTCCTAGTTTATCTTAGAGTAGACGTTGTGATAACAAGCCATGAAGCAGTCATCAGAGCAGGAGCTGTACCACATCTATCCAGAACAGATATCTCTGGCAGGAATTACCGAGTTCAAGAGCGGAGAAAACACCCAGCTGGGCCAATCAGAGAACAGTCAGCAATCAGGAAGGAAGCATTCAGGCTGACTGTCAGCAGCTCAAACAACGCCGACGACTGATTCGTGATGTCTTGGTGATGTTTCTTAGCAAAGGAGAAATTTGTCGACATTAACATCTAGATACGATGTTCTGTGAAGAACACTGTAGCACAGCAGTAAGACACCAAAAAATAATCCATACTAGTGGCTTTATTTTATGCCTAACCATGCTTTATTACATGTAAACTGCACTACATAAACAAAATTGAATTTGAATATGAAGTAGAGTGAGGTGCAGTGCATTTATATGGTGTGTACAGTGCCCTCTGAGGGATCAAAGTGAACTACAGTGACATCAAGTGTACAATGAAATCCTGTGTAGTTTATATATTTGCAGATAAGTAAGTCAGGTCTAAATCAGTATTCTGAGCAATGTAAATTTATACTGTATTTTATTAACTGTGACGCTACAAGTTATATGATGCAAATTAGTGATGTGTGAGATGTGTTGTTGTTGTTGTTGTCTTGTAAATATTACCCTTGTGTCTCCTCCTAAAATGTTTATAGTTGTTAATGTTTTTATTTGAATGTTTGCTTGAGTCTGCCATCCCTTGCGTGCACACACACACACACACACACACACACACACACACACACACACACACACACACACACACACACACACACACACACACACACACACACACACACATACAAATACACACACACACACACACACACACACACACACACACATACACACACAAACACACACACACACACACACACACACACACACACACACACACACACACACACACACACAAACACACAGCGTTTTTAACCCCACAAGATGAAAAAAAAACCCGCAAGATCACTCAAAAGTTTGACAATATAGATGTTCCGACTTTGTGTTTATTAATCATTAATAAATCAGTCCATTAATACTTTTCTTCATGCAATTATTATAATCACGATGAAGCGGTAAGCCCGCAGGGGATATGGGAATGAGAGGTGACCAGGTTTGATCTGACGAAGGGAAGGGTGGCTCAAATTCTTGGGATCAAGAGCTCTTCAACAGCATCAAAGACACCTGTTAAATTATCTTTTTTTTAGAAAAAATAAACAAATTTCAGCATATGTTGTCTTCAACTGTATCATTCCTTAACTCATTCTACGCATCATTCCTAACGAATCATTCTTCACATTCCTAACGAAACATTCTTCACATTCCTAACGAATCATTCTTCACATTCCTAACGAATCATTCTTCATATTCCTAACGAATCATTCTTCACATTCCTAACGAATCATTCTTCATATTCCTAACGAATCATTCTTCATATTCCTAACGAATCATTCTTCATATTCCTAACGAATCATTCTTCATATTCCTAACGAATCATTCTTCACATTCCTAACGAATCATTCTTCATATTCCTAACGAATCATTCTTCACATTCCTAACGAATCATTCTTCATATTCCTAACGAATCATTCTTCACATTCCTAACGAATCATTCTTCATATTCCTAACGAATCATTCTTCACATTCCTAACGAATCATTCTTCATATTCCTAACGAATCATTCCTAAACTAACCAAAGCGTCAAAGAGAACAACAACAACAAAAAAAGATTTCTTGCACATTTTCTGGGCAGTGGCAGCAACAGCCTGGTTGAGCAGGCAGTCTCTGGCCTGGCGCTCACTTCTGAACTCTACCCACCCCTTCGTAAGTACATATCTTGCCTTTCTCACCGTCTGTTAGGTTATTCTTAGAATTATATATACCATCAATACTAGAGAGACAGACAAATGCAGACACGAACACATATGCACACGCACGTACGCGTGCGTACGTGCTTACTCGGGTTTAGCGCTTCACGTAGTCCCTGTGGGTGCTAGTTCACTATTCGTTCCTCACAGCACATTCTCTCGTATATTTATGTATCCCTGGCTAGTGAACACCCTGGCTACTGAACACTCTGGCTACTGAACACCCTGGCTACTGAACACCCTGGCTACTGAACACCCTGGCTAGTGAACACCCTGGCTAGTGAACACCCTGGCTAGTGAACACCCTGGCTAGTGAACACCCTGGCTACTGAACACCCTGGCTACTGAACACCCTGGCTACTGAACACCCTTACTACTGAACACCCTGGCTACTGAACACCCTTGCTACTGAACACCCTGGCTAGTGAACACCCTGGCTAGTGAACACCCTGGCTACTGAACACCCTGGCTACTGAACACTCTGGCTACTGAACACCCTGGCTACTGAACACCCTGGCTACTGAACACCCTGGCTAGTGAACACCCTGGCTACTGAACACCCTGGCTACTGAACACCCTGGCTACTGAACACCCTGGCTACTGAACACCCTGGCTACTGAACACCCTGGCTACTGAACACCCTGGCTACTGAACACACTAGCTACTGAACACCCTGGCTACTGAACACCCTGGCTACTGAACACCCTGGCTACTGAACACCCTGGCTACTGAACACCCTGGCTACTGAACACCCTGGCTACTGAACACCCTGGCTACTGAACACCCTAGCTACTGAACACCCTGGCTACTGAACACCCTGGCTACTGAACACCCTGGCTACTGAACACCCTGGCTACTGAACACCCTGGCTACTGAACACCAGCTGACCTCTTAGGTTTGAATACAGTATTTTTAACCTTCGCTCATAATGAAACTTTAACAAAACAATTATAAAATTATAGGTCAAACGCTAGCAAACCGGTTGAGAAACCGGTTTGAGCCCAACTGGTTGAGAAACCGGTTTGAGCCCAACTGGTTGAGAAACCGGTTTGAGCCCAATCGGTTGAGAAACCGGTTTGAGCCCAACCGTTTGAGAAACTGGTTTGAGCCCAACCGGTTGAGAAACTGGTTTGAGCCCAACCGATTGAAAAACCGGTTTGAGCCTAACCGGTTGAGAAACTGGTTTGAGCCCAACCGGTTGAGAAACCGCTTTGAGCCAAACCGGTTGAGAAACCTGTTTGAGCCCAACCGGTTGAAAAACCGGTTTGAGCCCAAAAAGTTGAGAAACTGATTGAGAAACCGGTATGAGCCCAACTGGTTTGAGCCCAACTGGTTGAGAAACCTGTTTGAGCCCAACTGGTTGAGAAACCGGTTTGAGCCCAACCGGTTGAGAAACCGGTTTGAGCCCAACCGGTTGAGGAACCGGTTTGAGCCCAACCGGTTTGAGCCCAAAAAGTTGAGAAACCGGTTTGAGCCCAATCGGTTGAGAAACCGGTTTGAGCCCAACCGGTTAAGAAACCGGTTTGAGCCCAATCGGTTGAGAAACCGGTTTCAGCCCAACCGGTTGAGAAACCAGTTTGAGCCAAACCGGTTGAGAAATCGGTTTCAGCCCAACCGGTTGAGAAACCGGTTTCAGCCCAACCGGTTGAGAAACCGGTTTGAGCCGAACCGGTTGAGAAATCGGTTTCAGTCCAACCTGTTGAGAAACCGGTTTCAGCCCAACCGGTTGAGAAACCGGTTTCAGACCAACCGGTTGAGACACCGGTTTCAGCCAACCGGTTGAGAAACCGGTTTGAGCCCAACCGGTTGAGAAACCTATTTGAGCCCAACCGGTTGAGAAACCGGTTTGAGCCCAACCGGTTGAGAAACCGGTTTGAGCCCAACCGGTTGAGAAACCGGTTTGAGCCCAACCGGTTGAGAAACCGGTTTGAGCCCAACCGGTTGAGAAACCGGTTTCAGCCCAACTGGTTGAGAAACCGGTTTCAGCCGAACCGGTTGAGAAACCGGTTTCAGCCCAACCGGTTGAGAAACCGGTTTCAGCCGAACCGGTTGAGAAACCGGTTTCAGCCCAACCGGTTGAGAAACCGGTTTCAGCCCAACCGGTTGAGAAACCGGTTTCAGCCCAACCGGTTGAGAAACCGGTTTCAACCCAACCGGTTGAGAAACCGGTTTCAGCCCAACCGGTTGAGAAACCGGTTTCAGCCCAACTGGTTGAGAAACCGGTTTCAGCCCAACTAGTTGAGAAACCGGTTTCAGCCCAACCGGTTGAGAAACCGGTTTCAGCCCAACCGGTTGAGAAACCGGTTTCAGCCCAACCGGTTGAGAATAGCTTTGCATTCTTCCCACTAGATTATTCAGTTGTAACTTAATTTTATCCGAAGATCGCCGCCAAGCGAAGAAAATAGTGCATAATACCATACCTGTTAACTCGTACCACTGTTTATGTTAAATTGCAGGTAGACGGCACAGCGGTCAAATAACTAACATTTTACCTAGGAAATAACTCCAGGAGAGCTGACTCGTCAGTTATATTGGTTACTCAAGCAGAGGTGGACCTGGGATGAAACAGAACCCCGTCCAAATGGCTGACAGCATCTACAGCAGCTGACATCACGACCTTCCACCTAAGTGCCAGCTGGTATTTCCTTGCTTGGCTCCATTAATTCTTAAATACTCCCGGTATTTATGGCATTAATTCAAACCTCCAGGCTGATTATTAGCATGACGTTGCACTATCAGTCTGTGAGTATATCTTTCTTAAACACACCTGACACATGTATGTTATGAAGGGACATACTGCGGTCTCTTATACGCAACTTAATGTTACTGATAGAATGATTGCATATCCTGGGTTACGTTTAAACATTTACGTCCAGGGAATCAAACCGAGGTGTAGTGTCACTTCCTAAAACTAGATGATGCAACATATTCGTTTATTTTAGGGAAGATATCACTTGACTGCATTGGTCACTTTCTATTTCATTATGTGATATATATATTTATTTTCCTGGACGATGCTGTTGTATATAAATAATCGTTAGTATAAATAAATAAAAAGATTGTAAGTACAATGTCAGCAGTCATTTAATATTTATCGAAGTAAAGAGGAAGTTAACCTTGCGCCCAGGTCAGCTTTCTATAGTTACTTCCTCTTCTGTCTCAATCTTAATTTTTAAAGGAGGGGGGAGGGTCGTCAGGAAGCAATTGTTCTGTTTCCTGAATAAATGCCTATTAATAACCATGGAACTTCTGCCCTTCCAGCCCACTAAATTGTCCAGGACTCAGTACAGAGAATCAGTTGTCAAAGTATCTTCATTTCTCTTTCTTCCAGTTTATGGTATTCATCCACATTATTGACTCTCACACTCATATCATCGGGGATAACTGAAGTAGCTATGTCAATGATTCATTGGGCTTTATTACCTTCATCAATTATCAAATCAATAATCCACCTCTCACGCAGGATAACTCTTGGCTTTGCAATTTGGCTTCTTACTGCTGTAATACTCACACCATAATGACTGTTTACCTTCTTGTCTTCTAAGAAAGTGTCCGTGTATTCTAAGATGTCTGACACAGGCAACTAACATTCTTCCACTACCTTTATTGGAATTTTACTGTCCATAATTATTGTTTCTGAACAGAATATGCAGCCACATTTAATGTCAAGTGTATGAGCACCTGGACGCAGTTGTGGTGTTTCCTTCGCTCTTGTGTTACATTATCTGACGATGTTCTATTTTCAGCTGTAATTGTGTTTTCACAATCGTAGTCGTTGAGGCAAAGAATGTAAACCCACAGTGGATGAGTTTTCTCCAGAGTCTTGAAGGCCATCATCTCGCTTGATGCTCGCTAACACAAGTTTTGTGGCTCTTATCTCCAACATTTACAAAACCAGTCGATCCGCCTCGCAAAACAGGAGTGTAAATAAGTATGATATACACAGTACATTAGGACAATAATACTTTAGTAATGCATGTGGTACACATATGATACATGTGCACTAGCATGCTATTATGTTTCTAATTTTGTCATAAATGTTTTCACTGCATTGTTTGGGACTGAAAACCTGTGTTTAGAGTCTTTGATTAAATTTCTCTCAAATGTTGGACGTGACCTTCAACTCCTCGTTCACCACAAGGTGAATTTTCGGGGGAATTTTGAAATGTTTCTGGTAATACTCTCCTTTCCTTAAAGTTTCAGCTTGCTACCATTTTTTTAAATAAGGTTTTGACCAGTTACGTTCGGACTAAAAGCAACTTGTTTTGAATTCGTTTAAAACTAAAGAGGAAGGTTTGAAATCGATCTTTTTTGTTAACTTAAACAAGTAATTTCATATACATATATATAACTACTTGGATTTCAGCTGTGTTTCAGTGAAGTCCACGGAAGTTACGCACCGTATTTCATTACCATGAATTTGTTTTTTTCTTTTTGTACAATAAAAATAATAATTTCAATAATTTTATTTATTATTATCATTATTGCTTTTTTATTATTATTATTATTATTATTATTATTATTATTATTATTATTATTATTATTATTATTATTATTGTTGTTGTTGTTGTTATTGTTATTATTCTTATTCTTATTCTTCTTCTTCTTCTTCTTCTTCTTCTTCTTCTTCTTCTTATTATTATTATTATTATTATTATTATTATTATTATTATTATTATTATTATTATTATTATACTACTACTACTACTACTACTACTATTGTTTTTATTACTCTTATTATTTTTTTGAGTTATAGTAGTATACCTGGAGAGGTAGTAATAATATTATTATATTATTATTATTATTAATATTACTATTATTAATGTCATTACATATTTATGATCAGATATTATATGTAAATAATTAAATTCTTACGTAGATAAATTATTTATACATGGCTGAAGTTAATACCCAGAGAGACAATACATACAAGTAAATGTATCTGTCAGTGTAAACGTCTTGAGGTGTGTATCTCAATGACTAAAATTTTAAAGTTTATGTAGCACCATGTTTTATGTAGCACCATAGTTCATGTAGCACCATTTGCTATCTAAATTTAATAGCTGAATTGTAAACGATTGTCTGTTATCCATGAATGCTCTGAGGACTATGATTGTCAGTTGTCACATGTTCATGTCAAAAGTAAGACACAGGTATGGTAGAACTGTAGTCAACTGAGTGAAAGGACACCTGAGAGGACTCTCACTCACTGACCTTCAGATGATGAACTAGCTAGGACGCTTGATTTAGGGCAATCACATGTCTATGGCGAATCCATAGACATGGAGGTACCCCTAATTAAATAGAAGCCTAGCCAGATGAACTATTGTTACACTACGTCATTATGTGTTAGAATGCCGGAAAAAATCATAAATTCAGAGACAACTCGCTAACTAAAGTTAAAAAACTGTCAAAGTATTTTATCTGCATTCGCATCTTACCAGCAGTTCTGACCAAAAAAATCCTGAATTTTGCATATTGTAAATAACAAAAAAACACTTAAACTTGTCCAGATTCAACCATATCATATCTTGAATTGCAAATAACTCGTGACCTGCATACTGGAATTTAGAACACACTGCCATGGGTTCATGCCCCACCCGTTCTGTGGTTTGTTTACTGTAAGCTATAAATGTAAAGCTTTTTTTGTGACCGAGTTCATGTCTGCATAAACAACTCATTACAATTATTTCCACATCATTAATTTGTAAATAGTTCATTTCAACAGTAACTTGATTAGCCATTAAAGTTTTGGAACCCTCCTCGGACCCACTGTGTGTTTCTAATGAGTGCGGGGTACATAACCCACAAGGCCAGGTGAGCAGCGCCACTCATAGGCAATATAATCTTCACTTACACACACCAGTCTCATACTGTGTTACAAGGTGGCCTTGACTGCCTCCGTCCAGTGTGGTAGTAATCAGTGTTTGTGTTATATATTCACAGCCTATCCCAGACGCACCTGACCATTACTACGAGAGAACAGACCCAAGACCTCAGATCGTAGACGTACATCTACCACCTACCTGTACTATGTACTCCTCTCGTGTGCATGCAGCTGCCTGGTGGCTAACCTGACGAAGGTCGGGCGATGGGTGACCTGACGAAGGTCGGGCGACGGGTGACCTGTCAAAGCCACCGTAAATCTGGATTCTCGATGTCATTTTAAAAATAAATGAGCAAACATACATAAAGAATATTTATTTGCCGCTTATTAATGATTTGTTTAATGTAATTATTTCCTGTTTTTTTTAATATAATAAATCATTCTCTTCAGTCAGAGATAAACACACCACCAACACGAGCGCCAAGTGTCCTTTGAACAAATTATCAAAATCTAGTGAAATCCCAAAGGTCCAAAAAAATGCAGACATACTGTATCTCCTCCGCATAAAGAAGGCAATAAAGCGCCGGCAAAAACAAAGACTACCAACCAGTAGTCCTAATATCTCACATTGTAAAAGTCTTTGGAAGGGTAACGAGACGCTAAATCAGAAACTTAATGGAAAAACCCCTCATGCACAACCCAAACCAACGTGGATTAAACTACTAAACCGCTGTGGCAAAATTACAGAGGCGTCGGAAAAAAACATAATGCATATGATGTTTACATCGATTCTGCGGAGGCTTTTGATAAATGTGATCAGGGAGTGACAGTACAAAATGAGACCCATAAGTATAATGGAAAAAACAGGCAAATGGATATTCAATTTTCTGACGAACAGAACGCAAAGCTTAAAAGTAAACAAAACAAAGCCTAGCATTCTCAGAATAATAAATCTCGATACCCCAAGGCACGTCCTGGGTCCGTTACTGTTTTTCATCCTCATGGAGAATATAGACCAGAACGCTAGGTATAGCTTCATATTTGTGGACGATACGAATGTAAACATGAGAGTCACTTCGGTAGAAGACACGGAAAAACTGCATGGAGATATAAGCGAAGGCTTCCAGTGGGCAGGAAAGAATAACAGGACGTTAAGTGGTGATAATTTCCAGCTGCTTTTATCTGGAAAGAATGAATAATTCAAGAGTGGCACTGTATATAAAACGAAGGAGGATCACAAAAAAATGAACATGTGAAAGACCTAGATGAGACAATGTCTGGTGACTTATCTTTTAAAGAACACGATAAGGCGAGTGTTGCGAAAGTCAGGAAAATGACCGCGTGGATAATGAGAACTTTCAAAACAAAGAGAAATAATGACAATGGTGGCATTATTTA
Organism: Cherax destructor; assembly: GCA_009830355.1. NCBI lineage: Eukaryota > Metazoa > Arthropoda > Malacostraca > Decapoda > Parastacidae > Cherax > Cherax destructor. The sequence continues at coordinate 235,450 of WNWK01000326.1, read as the reverse complement.
AATCATTCAAGGCAGGAGAGATATCAGAGCTGGAATGCAGATATTGTTCATGGCCTCAGAAGAGAAAAAGATACATGGAGGGGATAAAGAAACAAAAAAAGTATGTACCGGAGTGAGAGATATAGGAGGAAGTGTAAAATAATCCCAGTGATAAGCAGGGACGCCATGGGCACAATACCACCCTAGGTTTATGCTGTTCGAACTTTTTACCAGAAGACATCAGAAGCACTGATGGAACAAGCGTACTCGTTGTCGAGAGGAAACTCGACATGTACTCAGGTCAAGTGACAGAGCCACCAGGCAGTGATGGATATGTCGACCACTGAATTACCAACAGCAACAGCCTGGTTGGTGAGGAAAGGCACCAGACAAGCCTGGTACTAGGTCAGGCTGTGGGATAAGGATAACTCTCGAAACCGATCACAAGAACACCAAAAAAAAGTTTTTTTTATTCAATAAAGAAGGTACTAGAGAAAGTAATTAGGGTAAGGGATGAGCAAAGGAGGGATAGTGTAAGAGAGAGAGAGAGAGAGAGAGTAAAGGAGGTAGAGTGGGACAGCGAGAGAGACAGTCTTTGAAGAGGACTAATTAATTAAGTTATGACCAGACTATATGACAAGATTATCATCCAGGGACATCCAGAGGTCACAGGAAAGACAGAACTTGGTAAATCCTGCCGACGTTGCCTGCGAAGTAATGGACTAATGTGACTCCTAAATTCACAATTATGCATCGTAGAACTTCTATGATATACGCTGAGTCTATCGTAGGTACACACACTCAGGCGGGTAATATACCCAGCGTATAAGAGCTAGATGACAGAACACATAAGTAGAGTGTATTGTGTATTTGTGTATTGTTCCACCGTGACTGGAACAATATACAGATAACCCTCACATAGGAGAGAGAAGCTTACCACGACGTTTCGATCCAACTTGTACCATTATCTCGTCACACAGATTCGGTCTAAGTTGGACCGAAACGTCGTCATAAGTTTCTTCTCCTACGTGCGGGTAATCTGTACACATAAGTATAAAGCTTAGAATTTTGTTAAATTAATCCGATATCTTATTGCTATGAGTTTTCTAAATCATTCTGTGAACAAATTTAGATTTTTTTGATGATTCAGTCACTGGACCGACTGAGGACTGAATACACTGATAATATTCTGGTGGAACAAAACTGATCCATGAAGAAACTGAGGGAACGATCCAGGGAGCTTAAGAAAGTAGGAGCCATCTATCACACCTGGCGGTCACTACAACACAATGATGATCTATAACATAAAATTTCCAGCCTATTTATTGATAAGTAAGTTATTCCTTGATAACTTGATAAATACCTGTTTATGTTTGGATCATGATCATTTTTTAAAGGACTTATTCTTAACTCTTAATAGAACAGCCCAATAAATTAAAAAAAAATTATTTCATCTTTATCATTGGTCTTTTTTTGGGTGATTTTTCGAATTTGAACAATAGGGACAAAAATTTTCAGTTCTGTAAATTTGTAAATTTACTTAGCCTTATTATTATTATTCAGACATTTACATCATTCTTAAGGTAGTCCATTTTCCTCTATTAAAGTTTTGTCATATAGAATATAATTCAAGTTTGTTTTCAGCTGATCACGATGGAACTTCTGGAGCAACACATTAGACTTGCAACAAGTTTCCTGCAATATTTTCAAAACATTTCTCCTATATTTATTAACTTGGCGTGTTGCCAAAATGTACACGAGTCCTTAATCCAAGGACACACCACCAAAAAAAAAAAACACATAATATATGCAAAGTTAGATGAATCTCACACAAAATAGGTAAATAATTACCTGGAGCCTTTTTATACAAGACTTCTTATATAAGACTTAAAAACAAAACACTTAAACTTTGTACATTAAAAATCATAAGAAAGAAGACAGTGACCGAGGCTTATAAACACCGGACACCAGGTGAAGGTGAAGAGAAGAGAAGAATAAAACTAACCCAAGAAGAATGGATAATAATTAGAAAAGAAAAGAAACATGAACAGATGACAGCAGACGTTTCCAGTGGCAAAACATGTAAATAGTAAAGACTCTAAATTATAGATGGCCCATATTACGACTCAATTACAGATGGCGCATGCTACGATTCAATTATAGATGGCCCATGCTACGACTCAATTATAGATGGCCCATGCTACGACACAATTATAGATGACCCATCCTATGATTCAATTATAGATGGCCCATGCTACGACTCAATTATATATGACCCATCCTATGATTCAATTATAGATGACCCATGCTACGACTCAATTATAGATGGCCCATGCTACGACTCAATTATAGATGGCCCATGCTACGACTCAATTATAGATGACCCAGCCTATGATTCAATTATAGATGGCCCATGCTACGATACCTATAGGTGGAAATGCGAGGCTCTCATATATTAGTCACACAGCAAATAAAATTTTCCAATAATTCCGTTCTTTTGTTTTACACGCTTCAAGTTCCCTTATCCATTATACAGCCTATAGATATTCTTCTCTCATCCCTGCATAATTTCTTCTTCTGAAATTATGTTTTTTCTTCCAAAACCGACTATTCTTCTCTCAGTGTTTACTTCCACTGTGTATGAGAAGCTCAGCACGAGTGCGGTTACTAGAGCTCTAGAGTGCCGATGTCAGATGCACTTATGGTAAATGCTGGATTCATACGTGCGTGACTCTGTGTATGTGTGTGCGCGCACATGTGCGTGTGTGTGCATGTTCCTGTGTGTAGATATACCACCTCCGGTATCTTAGACTTCTAAGATGCCCCAGGTTCTACCAGTTTGTTTCCTTGTGTTTAAAGTCTACCCTGATGAGCACCTTTGCAATGGTGATGTGGGCGCTTTTGGCCACCTCTGCAATAATGTCGCCCATCACTCCTTCGACGTTGCACTTGGTCTCCTGCTGTTTAGTGGAGGTATGGGGAGGGGAGGGGTTATACACCACTGCTATCAACACCTTGAGTTCCCCAGTCTTGAGCGTTCCTATTATGTAATCATTTGCCTCTGTTTTATCTACATTTGGGTTGATCTAGTAACTTGCCGGGTAGCGTAGAGGTAGGTGAGCGTAGAGGTAGGTGAGTTATACAGCCGTTGACTAGATTTGTCTTTATTGGAATAATGGAGGTTCACAGCGGCCAGTGTAAGGTGTGCCGAAACCAGTTCGGGAGGGTAGCTTGTCGCCTGGAAGGCCGTAGGTCTAGGAGTGAGACCGGGGCATGGCTGCGTATGTCTGCCTTGAGGAAGTGCCCTCTGGTGGGCATTGAGGGAAACTAGGCCCACAGCAGATTCGCTCCAAGGGGGAACTATGAGAAGTAGCAGTACGCTTACTGTCTACACCTCCATCTCCTCTGTTTTCTATTTCGTTCCTCATAATCTGATATCCAGCTGGGAAAAACACGTTATCATCTCTGTGAGCTATGCTATTTGCATAGCACTCTACAGCAACCTCCCCTCAAGGAAGGAGGTTCCTTGATGCTGGTGAGGGGATCTTGATCTAGGGAATTGGATCTGTGTTCCACTTCCCTGAATTAATCCTGAATGCCTTCCACCCCTTCCCCTACAGGCGGTGTATAATCCCTACGGACTTAGCGCTCCCCCACAGTAATAATAAATACTGTACAGCAACATAAATATTAGTAGTATTTCATTAACAGGGAGTGCGCTAATTCCGTAGGGGTTACATAAAGCTTGGGAGAATTACCTAACTAAAAATGTAATCACAATTATGATAGAGATTTATTTATTCTTTTAAATTCTAAATGACCCAGGGAGTTTATTATGCATGTACAATACAATGTATGAAAAACGCAGAATTTCCAACTGAAATTGTTGCATGGACACTTAATTGTTTATGTCCTCTAGCTCAGTAATAGATCATTAGACTCACTATCGAAAGCGCTCAGGTTTGACTCCCGGGTTGGGAGTAAGCAAACATCTTACCTGCTGCTCTTGTTTACCCAGCAGTAAGCAAACACCTACACGTTAATCGGCTGTTGTGGGTCGAATCCCGAGAGAAAATTCTGTGGAAATATGCTGTATTATTAAGCTTTTTTGGGGAGGTTTCCTGGGTCAATAATGTTCTTGGGATTAATAACCCAGACGCTGTTGTGTACCGCACTGTCTTCCTGACGCTGACTGACTCACACTGTTGTTGAAGACCAGTATTGTTTCAAACTTTTTTCGGCTATACAAAGTTTTGCAGAGCCGACTTGTTCGTTAGTCTGTGGTCGACATATTGCCAACCCACACACAGGACCTGTCATGTGTACGTGTTGCCCACAGCTTCAGTAACCTCGTTGGTAGAGCAAAAAAACAGTCCGTGTTGAAAGACGCCCTTGTTTATACTCGTCAGAGGCTCCTGCTAATTGACATCTTAGAAAAAAAAACTTCATATACAAACTGATGGCAGAAGAAAAGATTATTGGCTATTATATTATTGATGGAATACGATACCGAAAAGGTGATAAAAAAGGCTTACGTAAACTCGCTATGGCTGTTTATTTTTGGGGAAGGGGGATGGAGCCCTACTAGGAACTGATGCCACTTTGGAAGGTCTCCCCATACTGTGGCTGCTGAACCCAGACCAGTCCACAACCCTGAGTGACTGTTGAACCCAGACCAGTCCACAACCCTGAGTGACTGTTGAACCCAGACCAGTCCACAACCCTGAGTGACTGTTGAACCCAGACCAGTCCACAACCCTGAGTGACTGTTGAACCCTGACCAGTCCACAACCCTGAGTGACTGTTGAACCCAGACCAGTCCACAACCCTGAGTGACTGTTGAACCCAGACCAGTCCACAACCCTGAGTGACTGCTGAACCCAGACCAGTCCACAACCCTGAGTGACTGTTGAACCCAGACCAGTCCACAACCCTGAGTGACTGTCGAACCCAGACCAGTCCACAACCCTGAGTGACTGCTGAACCCAGACCAGTCCACAACCCTGAGGGACTGTTGAACCCAGACCAGTCCACAACCCTGAGTGACTGTTGAACCCAGACCAGTCCACAACCCTGAGTGACTGTCGAACCCAGACCAGTCCACAACCCTGAGTGACTGTTGAACCCAGACCAGTCCACAACCCTGAGTGACTGTTGAACCCAGACCAGTCCACAACCCTGAGTGACTGTTGAACCCAGACCAGTCCACAACCCTGAGTGACTGCTGAACCCAGACCAGTCCACAACCCTGAGTGACTGTTGAACCCAGACCAGTCCACAACCCTGAGTGACTGCTGAACCCAGACCAGTCCACAACCCTGAGTGACTGCTGAACCCAGACCAGTCCACAACCCTGAGTGACTGTTGAACCCAGACCAGTCCACAACCCTGAGTGACTGCTGAACCCAGACCAGTCCACAACCCTGAGTGACTGCTGAACCCAGACCAGTCCACAACCCTGAGTGACTGCTGAACCCAGACCAGTCCACAACCCTGAGTGACTGTTGAACCCAGACCAGTCCACAACCCTGAGTGACTGCTGAACCCAGACCAGTCCACAACCCTGAGTGACTGTTGAACACAGACCAGTCCACAACCCTGAGTGACTGTTGAACCCAGACCAGTCCACAACCCTGAGTGACTGCTGAACCCAGACCAGTCCACAACCCTGAGTGACTGTTGAACCCAGACCAGTCCACAACCCTGAGTGACTGCTGAACCCAGACCAGTCCACAACTCTGAGTGACTGTTGAACCCAGACCAGTCCACAACCCTGAGTGACTGTTGAACCCAGACCAGTCCACAACTCTGAGTGACTGTTGAACCCAGACCAGTCCACAACCCTGAGTGACTGCTGAACCCAGACCAGTCCACAACCCTGAGTGACTGTTTAACCCAGACCAGTCCACAACCCTGAGTGACTGTTGAACTCAGAGTTAATGTCTGGTCACTCAGTGACGTCTGGTCACTCAGTGACGTCTGGTCACTCAGTGACGTCTGGTCACTCAGTGACGTCTGGTCACTCAGTGACGTCTGGTCACTCAGTGACGTCTGGTCACTCAGTGACGTCTGGTCACTCAGTGACGTCTGGTCACTCAGTGACGTCTGGTCACTCAGTGACGTCTGGTCACTCAGTGACGTCTGGTCACTCAGTGACGTCTGGTCACTCAGTGACGTCTGGTCACTCAGTGACGTTTGGTCACTCAGTGACGTCTGGTCACTCAGTGATGTCTGGTCACTCAGTGACGTCTGGTCACTCAGTGACGTCTGGTCACTCAGTGATGTCTGGTCACTCAGTGACGTCTGGTCACTCAGTGACATTAGGTCACTCAGTGACATCTGGTCACTCAGTGACGTCTGGTCACTCAGTGACGTCTGGTCACTCAGTGACGTCTGGTCACTCAGTGACGTCTGGTCACTCAGTGATGTCTGGTCACTCAGTGACGTCTGGTCACTCAGTGACGTCTGGTCACTCAGTGACGTCTGGTCACTCAGTGACGTCTGGTCACTCAGTGACGTCTGGTCACTCAGTGACGTCTGGTCACTCAGTGACGTCTGGTCAGGGGCTGAGACAGACATTAAGGTCACTTCACTCATAAGTTTCTTTGTTTTATTTTATTTATTTCTCATTTTTATGGCTTAATTTTTTTTACTTATCTTTATAACTTCATACATTTTCTTTACCCTTGCATTTCTACAGCCGCCACAACCACTACCACCACCATTACCCACAACCACTACTACCACCATTACCTACAACCACTACTACCACCATTACCCACAACTACTACTACCCCCATTACCTACAACCACTACTACCACCATTACCCACAACTACTACTACCCCCATTACCTACAACCACTACTACCACCATTACCCACAACCACTACTACCACCATTACCCACAACCACTACTACCACCATTACCCACAACCACTACTACCACTACTACCACTATTACCTACAGCCACTACTACCACCATTACCCACAACCACTACTACCACCATTACCCACAACCACTACTACCACCATTACCCACAACCACTACTACCACCATTACCCACAACCACTACTACCACCATTACCCACAACCACTACTACCACCATTACCCACAACCACTACCACCATTAAATACAACCACTACCACCATTACCCACAACCACTACCACCATTACCTACAACCACTACCACCATTAAATACAACCACTACCACCATTACCCACAACCACTACTACCACCATTACCTACAACCACTACCACTATTACCTACAACCACTACCACCATTACCTACAACCACTACCACCATTATCTACAACCACTAACACCAATACCTACAACCACTACCACCATTACCTACAACCTCTACCACCATTACCTACAACCACTACCACCATTACCTACAACCACTACCACCATTACCTACAACCACTACCACCATTACCCACAACCACTACTACCACCATTACCTACAACCACTACCACCATTAAATACAACCACTACCACCATTACCCACAGCCACTACTACCACCATTACCTACAACCACTACCACCATTATCTACAACCACTACCACCATTACCTACAACCACTACCACCATTACCTACAACCACTACCACCATTACCTACAACCACTACCACCATTACCTACAACCACTACCACCATTACCTACAACCACTATAACCATAACCACCATTCACCTTCCCACGCCACATCTCTTCCCCCTAACATTTATTGTCATCCAATTACCACCTCTCCATCTCTCTTCCTCTCCTCCTTCAACTTCCTTTCTTCCTCTCTTCTTCCTTCTTCTCCACTCCATGTACCCACTCCTTCCTTCTTTACATAATGGCATTATTTCCCCATTATTTTAATGCCTTGTATTCAACAAATTGATGACCTACTTTGTCTACTTCAAATATAATGGCTATAATAATAACCTTAATTTATAAAGGGGTGGACCGGTAAGCCAGTGGAAGGCCTCGGTCAGATGACTAAAAGCTCCAGCTGTGGGGTCATCATATGAATAAGATCCGCGCCAGGAAACACCTGTCCTGTTTCCTGACTAATCCTACCCTAACCTAGTGTTTCAACGTGTCTCTTGCTCCCGGTCCACAGATTTTACAAGAATCTCTTGAATGGTATACAAGGATCTCTAATTGTACAAGTCGACTTTTTCCATCACATGTATCACTACTACTAATACTACTACCTCTACTAGTATTACAACTACTACACCTCACTCTAAGCCTATATATACCCTCTGTGTCCATGTATTGTTTGTAATGGCTTGATAAAGCTCCTGGAGAGCGAAACGTTGCCTCAATAAAATGTCACAGTTGCCTTTGTGTCCTTTTACCTAACCGCTTAAAAAAAATTAATTCATCTAGTCGACGCAAAACATAGATACAGCCTAAAGATCTCAGATATCTTACCATTAACATTGAAATGTTTTGGGGCATCCTGTGAGGTTTGTATGGCTGGATATCTGTACATTGTTCCATTGTTTACCCTGTTTCTGTCCACACTTTACATTTGGTATCAGTGGCATCTTTGTATAAACATAGTTCTTTTCCGACGTTATCATACACACCATCCGCTCCTCTGTGTTATCATACAGTCCTCCTGTAACTCCACTTTATCATACCTCGAATTTCTTCCAGTCCCTTCCCTGATACACTTGTGATATGGAGGGGTGAAGGAGGGAGGAAAGGGAATGAAGGTGAGAGAGACAGACGGAGAATGGACAAGAAAGGAATAAGGAAGGGAGCTGAAGGAGGAATGGGAGAGAGAGAAGACGAAAAATGATGGAGTGGAATTTTTATTAAACAAAATTGGACACATCAGCAGTCTGCTGCTACCCCGTTCTATACGATAGTTACACAGTGGGAAGAAAAGTTAACTGGAATTCATACAAGGTGTTGAAATATGTCAGGCTGAGCCGACTCTTCAGTAGGGGCAATGAGGATGTCGTCAAAGACCCCAGTGGAAATAAGTCATTTTGTCTGACTTTTTTTTTGGGGGGGAGGGGGTTATCCTAGGTAATTTACAAATATGTTACTATGTTTGATAATTTGTGCAACTGTATTTATGTGTACCTGTACCTAAATAAATTTAATCAAGCATCCCAGCGAGAGTTCTTTAACTGCAGCAACTTCAGAAGGTTCGTTGCAGCATAGCTGCAGTTGCCATCAATGGGAATCACCGTCTTTCAGGACAGCCTTTCCCATATACAAGAGAAATGGAATTTTTATGAAGATATGAGAGGGGTGAGGTGGGGTGGAGGAGGTTACATCGGGAAGGGGGGCAAGGGTATAACACCCAGTTGGGGATAACACTGACGACACCCCTTCCCCCACGACTCAACCTCTACCCCACCCCTGAAGCGAGACAACCCCTCCCTCACAACCCCTCCCTCACAACCCCTCTCTCACAACCCCTCCCTCACAACCCCTCCCTCACAACCCCTCCCTCACAACCCCTCCCTCACAACCCCTCTCTCACAACCCTCTCTCACAACCCTCCCTCACAACCCCTCCCTCACAACCCCTCCCTCACAGCCCTCCCTCACAACCCCTCCCTCACAACCCTCCTCACAACCCCTCCCTCACAACCCCTCTCACAACCCCTCCCTCACAACCCTCCCTCACAACCCCTCCTCACAGCCCCTCCCTCACAACCCCTCCCTCACAACCCCAGATGCTTCCCTACCGAGCGCGGACTATGTATGAAGGCCACTTAGTGTGATGGAGCAAGGCAGGTACACAAAGCTAGCTTTTGTTCCCACTACGTAACTATCACATAGTTTATGCTAGCAGCATGCTGCTGCTGCTGTAATCAATTTTGACTATTAAAAAGAATACTGAAGTCTGTCAGCTCAGGATGACAGACTTTACCACTCTCATGTGCCAACATCATCGTGCGTGATGAATACCAATGGCTGGCTGCCGACAATAGTGAAGAATAGATTCGTGGAGTTTGACCTAAATATCAAGGATCATTTCTGTCAAACAAGCAGAGTGAAAATTTGCTCATGCAGTAAATTTTCTAAAACCAATCTGAACATAGCGGAAAACAAATGCATCTCGTGGATTATATTTAATAAATTTAAACTGAACTGTGATATATTTAGTAGAATTTTGACTGAAAAAAATGACCTTTCTTCTGGTCATTCTTATTCTCGTCTTCATTTGGGTCGTCACACTTCTGATCAACCTTCTTCAAGAACGATGAACTGATCCCATATTACAAACATGGGTGTAGTATTGTGGCCTGTACACCTGTTGCTAGCACGATTAACCAACGTAGGAATGATGAACGAGCAAATGTCATCAGTGATTAAATATTTATATATATTTCTTTCACCAAAACCTCACGCAAGTGTAGGTACAATGTATATACACTATGTACAAAACAAGTGATTTAGCAAGAGGCGCAGTGGGAACTGTGGGTGACTAGACTTGTGGTAAGTTTGCCAATGCTGCTCCACGAGTCTTCATTTTGATTGGGTGGTTGAACTCAAGGTGCTAACATAACAAGGGGGCCCCGCTTGTTATACTCTTACCAGCTGGTTCATGGTCGGGAGGGCATGCCTATATGGGTGAGTGACATCCGCTGAATAAAATGTAACGTGCTCTTAGCATGCCACATCACATCATCTTTACATATCCACTGCTTCACCTTTCTCCACATTTAGTCATCTATGTATTCTACTGAAGGCGCCTACTTTATATAGACAAAACATATCAGAAACCAATAACACGTACTGTACTGTGGTCCATGGGTCTTGTTGACATTCAGACTTGACTAATAATGTCTCATAGAACACCGAGTCGTATTGTGACATCATTATTTACTACCACAATGTCTTCTTTGTTATGGTGCTATGGTGTAGCTTCTATGGCGTAACAATACTTCAGATTAATCAGTGTCCCAAGAACTTTTCTCTTTTTTATTGCCCTTTACGTCTTTCCTTCTGAAAGATAAGATAACCTTTATCGGGGAACTCAAGAAATGACTTCACATACAGTGGTAGAATTTTTTTTGTTCAATAGTTCTAAAGGCAAGAAGCTGCTGTAGGAATATATTGACAGATTACGTAGAATTTGATAATGATAACCCAGTAAAGTCAGTGTGAGTAATTTCACTGGGGTCTTTACTGTCTGTCTCTCAGTTAGGAACATGTATATTATGTCTTATATTCTTCCCATAGTGATGCTAAGCATAGTAAAGGCAAATAAATTCCTTGAGCTTAGAAGACATGCAATAATTGATTGTTTATATATGCTATATAGTTTAAAAACACACGTAAACAAACATTTCGGTCCTGGGACCTTGATCAATGTCTCAGAGCAGAAATGTTTTCTAATGAATATGTCCTGGTGTTTACTCACGTCGTTCTGTAAACAAATTTGTCGGTATCAATTCCCCAGTTACTGTATGACCCTTATATGTTTAGCGCTTCCTGTGACTATAACAACAACAACAACAACAACAAAATAATAATAATAATAATAATAATAATAATAATAATAATAATAATAATAATAATAATAATAATAATTAATAATGACATACCCAGCTTCACGGAATGGCTCGACAACTTCCAAAAGAAACCTCTGGTACATGGCTTCAAATATTCGAGAAGGTGGCACCACTTTCAACGACAGCAGTGAGTGAAATTCAAGTGCGTATAAGTGCACATCTGCCAATTTTTTGCGTAAAACAGTGATTTTTTCATTCCTGCTATATCAAGTTAAATATATTTGAGTCTGCCTCACATAGTACCCATTAGGTTTAATTTATGTGTTGGCAAATCTGTCAATATCCTGAATCGGTTAAAAATACCAACATGAAATTGCTGGACTCCGTATGGCAGCTGGAGAATGACTTTTCTGATAGGATTCCAGTTTCCAGCTCTGGCGTGTTTTCCAGAACGCGAGGTTCGCATTTTTATAGGGTTCTTATTGAAGCGAAACCTTTGAAATTGCCGTAGCTGATGAGCCCTCGCTGGAATACTTGACGATATCCTCACTGCCCTACTGAAGACAGGTTTCAGCATCTTGTATGAGCCCCAGCCTGCGTGCTGGAGTGTGACAGAGAAACAGCCTGGTGAAACTATTATATAAGAATAGGGTAGCACATCCTCTCTGCTTCCCTCTCCTCTTCCCTCCAATCCCCTTCCCCATCTTCACTCGCCCCTCTCTTTCCCTTTAATCCTTCCCCTCCCACTCCGTCTAACCATTACGTGTACCACACTATGTGATGGAATATAACCTGGAGACATAGCTAGCCTCTGTGTAACTATCATTAGGATGGCAGCACATCGTTTATATTCACTAAATAAAAGAAAGACGCGGCACAGACCTTCACCATAACATAGTGAGTGACTTGAGGCCTCCTGGAATGTGGTACCGGAAGGAAGGCTTCCAACCTATGAGAAGACAGTGTTAAAACTAGGAGGACAGTGCGCTATTTCCTGTGCACACTAGGAAAGTTAGTACGGGCCACCACTGTGACCACAAATGAAGGTTTTTACAGATGAATCTCATGCCAGCATGGTTGTAACGTGTTCTTATCTTTCACTACTTAAAACAGTGATTATACTTCATCTACCTGGAGTCTACCTGGAGAGAATTCCAGGGGTCAACGCCCCCGCGGCCCGGTCTGTGACCAGGCCTCCTACACTTTGTTGTTTGAAGATATCTTGAGTGTTTCTCCTCATCCTGCAATCTTGCTCACCATCTTACCAGGTATACTCAACAGACTTATTTCCCTATAACTTTTACACTCTCTTTTGTCCCCTTTGCCATTATACAAAGGAACTATGCACGCTCTCTGCCAGTCCATAGGTACCTTACCCTCTTCCATACATTTATTAAATAAAAACACCAGCCATTCCAAAACTATATCCTCACCTGCTTTTTACATTTCTGTGTTAATCCCATCAATCCCAGCTGCTTTACCCCCTTTTATTGTCTCCTCAGCCTCGTGCACCTCCCCCACACTCACATTTCGCGCTTCCTCGCTCCTAAAAGATGTTACACTTCCCTAGCCAATGCTCGAAATCACAGCTTCTGTATCTTAATCAACATTTAATAATTCCTCAAAATATTTCATCCATCTTCCCGATACCTCCAACTCCCCATCTAATAACTCTCCTCTTCTATTTTAACTGTCAGATCCATTCTTTCCCAAGGCTTTCTCAGCTTATTAATCTCACTCCAAAACTTTTTCTTATTCTCACTAAAATTGGTTGACAGCATCTCACTCACCCTCTCATTTGCTCTCCTTTTACATTCCTTCACCACTCTATTAACCTCCTTTTTTTTTTTCTCTCCATATACTCCTCCCTCCTTGCATCATTTCTACTTTGTAAAAACCTCTCATATGCTAACTTTTCTATCTTATCTTACTACTCTCTTTACATCATCATTCCACCAATCGCTCCTCTTCCCTCTCACACCCGCCCTCCTATATCCACAAACTTCTACTGAACACTCTAACACGGCATTTTTAAATCTTCCACATACCTCTTCATCGTCATTGCCTATACTGTCACTAGCCCATCTTTCTTCCGATAGTTTCTTATATCTTACCCTAAATGCCTCCTCCTTTATAAAGTTTATAAACGTTCATCTCTCTCTTACTGATACCATTCTCCTTGTATCCCATCTACCTTTTACTCCCACAACTAAAAAATGATCTGATATATCTGTTGCCCCTCTATAAACATGCACATCCTGAAGTCTACCCATCAACTACTGTCATATCATATCTCGTATACTTATCCATTTTTCCTTAAAATATGTATTACCTATTATCAAACCTCTAACTATACAAAGTTCAATCAAAGGCCCCCATTATCATTTACACCTGGCAGCCCAAACTTACCTACCACACCCTCCCACTTTAGCATTTAGGTTCCCTGCCACAATGAGAGTACAGATGGAAGGTAAACTTCAAACTGACGACCGACTGTTCCGTACACATCTTATGATGTGATATATGTTAATTTTATACTTAGTGGAGCAGCTAAAAAGCGGTTGGCCTTGGCCCAGTAGGGAAACAACAGTTCCACTGTCAGTCTCAGTTATGACTGCTGACACCCGCCTCATATCAGATAAGAATGAAACCTCTGAGAACCGTGGCAGCTACTGAACCCATGATGGAATGCTTCACCATGAAGCCTTCCAGCTCAGGCTGACAGACTTCATTATACCATGTACGAAACCCACTGTATGATGGAACAAAGTTATATAGATAGCTTTTGTTCTCACTATCACGTAGAACTGGGCAGCAGCACATTGCCGATGTATACGATTTTACTGGATAGTAACAAATTAAATATGTAGATGTAGTATGTAGGCTAATATGTAAGCCTTCATATACTGTAGGTCTCATGCATAATTATATATATATTATCAAAAGTTTTATACGATAATTTATGCAGAATTTAATCTAAAAAACCTCGATGGTCAATCAATTTGACAGCCACTTCCTGTAGTCGATAGGCTTTAAACCCAACAAATCAATCAGGTCAATCTTCTCTCTTTTCCCGCCACTCTTCTTCTCTCTCTCTTTCTCTCAGTGTCTGGGTCACTCTTCGTCTCTCTCAGTGTCTGGGTCACTCTTCGTCTCTCTCAGTGTCTGGGTCACTCTTCGTCTCTCTCAGTGTCTGGGTCACTCTTCGTCTCTCTCAGTGTCTGGGTCACTCTTCGTCTCTCTCAGTGTCTGGGTCACTCTTTGTCTCGCTCTCAGTGTCTGGGTCACTCTTCGTCTCTCTCAGTGTCTGGGTCACTCTTCGTCTCTCTCTCAGTGTCTGGGTCACTCTTCATCTCTCTCTCTCAGTGTCTGGGTCACTCTTCATCTCTCTCTCAGTTTCTGGGTCACTCTTCGTCTCTCTCTCTCAGTGTCTGGGTCACTCTTCATCTCTCTCTCTCAGTGTCTGGGTCACTCTTCATCTCTCTCTCTCAGTGTCTGGGTCACTCTTCATCTCTCTCTCAGTTTCTGGGTCACTCTTCGTCTCTCTCAGTGTCTGGGTCAGGAACTCCTGCCCTGTATGACTACTGTGACCTGTTTAACTAGTGCTGCCTCTTGGGTGTAGCACCTTATAAAAAGCTTAGGCTGTTGGTGAAAAAGTAAATAAGTTTATTCAGGTATAAGTACACATAAATACAGTTACATAAATTATAATACATAGCAGCATATGTGTAGATTACCTAGGAGACCCCCCTCCAAAAAAATCAGACACAGTCACTTATTTCCAATGAGGTCCTTGGGGTCCTTGGGGTCCTTGGGGTCCTTGGGGTCCTTGGGGTCCTTGGGGTCCTTGGGGTCCTTGGGGTCCTTGGGGTCCTTGGGGTCCTTGAGGTCCTTGCTAGCTTGACAGAAGCTTAGGCTGTTAGTGTTAACTTATGGTAAAGCTTGGACTTTTGGTGTTAGTTTATGACACAAGTTTGGGTGGTAACTTATGATGCAAATTAAAGCCTTTTGGTCCTGACTTATACCAAACTTAAGCTTTTAATAATATTAGTTAGGACACAACCTGAGGTTGTTGGTGTTAACTTATCGTACAAACAGAGACTGTTGTTATTTGTTATCTTAGGCTGTTGGCATTATCTTTACCAAACAAAGACTAATGATATTAACACATAGCGCAAGCTTAGGCTGTTAGTGCTAGCTACTGGCACAAGTAGTCCTCACAGCCCCCAAGTGACAGTTTTCGTTAGGCTATATAAGAACTAAGTAGCCCTCTATGGACAGAGTTTCTAACACATTAAGTTTTTCCCTCTGAAGGACGAGCAATGCAGATTTCTCTTCTTATTATATATTGTTATTGTTATTGCAAACTGAAATTCCCCAGCAACGTGAACGAAACATTCCGAGAATCGAGGAGAAATGTTGGAATCGAATACGTTATCATTGGATCAGATATGTCACATAACTCCTCGATTTTTCAAAACTCCATTGGCATTGTTTTGATTCTCGTTTTTGTTAGTAATAAACAAAATCTTTTCTCCTCACCTAGAGCAAATTGCCTCGCGTAAATTAAGGTTTGCTTAAAACGTCAAGTAATTTTTTTTTTCTAAATTCCGAGAATATTTCCACTGGGAAAAAGGGCCAATATCATGGTTTACAGCAGCAGCAGCAGCAGCAGCAGCAGCAGCAGCAGCAGCAGAAGGAGGTCCCTCTCAGTACCCTGGGTTACTGAAGGAAGATTAGTTATCGGAGTTTTACATTAAGTTTTCTTAACGGCTGTTCTCTTTATTATCTTTTTATTTTTTCAACTTTCCCGCAACTGAACAACTTCCGTCGGGAATGTTGATCGAATACTTATCATTGATCATATGTCACTCTCCTCATTTTCACTCTCTCTCTCACTCTAAAATGATGGAAAAAAACATTAATCAAAATTATTTCCTCCTTAGAGAAACGAACCTGTATTAAAGATAATTTTCAGTTTCTTAAAGCAATAGATACAGGAGCTATAGCTCCACGCCCTCAAGAGGCCCAGGAGATGTAACTCAGCCCGGTTAAAGATGCCAAAACGTATGATCAGTCAGACGAAGTCAGGTTCCCCATAAAGAAATTTCAATTTCCACTTTTTAGGTACAAGACTAAAGGGGAAATGCCTTTCGTAAGTGTCGGAATTCTTTTTATTTGCTTCCTACAAGGTTTCCATGTGATAACTTGACTTTTACGACTCACTCACCGCGAATTCAATTCCCACCCGTACCGTGGATTGAAAATGGCTCAATATATCGACGTCTGTGGCTCCAGACTATTCAACATCTTACCGGGAGATATCAAAAACACTGCTGGTAGAAGTCTTCAAGAGAAACTGGACAAGTATCTTACAGGTGCCAGATCAACCAGGCTGTGATAGATATGTGGGGGCAGCAAACCACCAGCAGCAACAGCCTGATTGGCCAGGCAAGCACCAAACGAGCCTGGCCCATGCCCATGGCCAGGCTCTGGGAGTAGAAAAACTCCCGGAAGTCATCGAAGAGGTATACCAGAGGTATGCCTCTTCTGGCTATCTTACCTTCAGGTTTTCAACGCCGCTGTACCTTACTCTGGGGCAGGTTTGTAGAATTACTGGGCAGTGTAAGTGCCATTTGCCATTTTTGTAAATGAAAATAGTGCGGGGTATACCGTGCAATAGTCAGACAGCCTCTCGTCGAACCGTCGTTGGGAAGTTATCGCAAATAGTCTAACAGTTTGCTTCTTATTGGCATCTAAACAGCCGCAGTTTATCCATATTTTCTTCTAAGTATTGATGGAAAAACATTTAAAGTTCAAATGCGATCGGAAAAGTTTCTCATGTTATCGCAGGCAAACCTTGTATGCGGATTTAAAAAAATATATAAATCTGCAACTATTACAAGTTTGCGTTTTCAGGAGACACAAAGTGAAGGTTCACCTGATTTTAACTCGCTGGTTCTTGTAAGCGGAGCGTGACTGACCTCTACAAATTAGACCTTCATATTATTTTTCTCAGTGTCTAGTTACCTCTACCACTACTTCTCCACTTCCTTCCTTTTTCCTCTCTTTGTCCCGTCCCTGTCACCCCTCGCCTATATATACCGGCTCTCTCACCTTCATGTGTTAGTGTGACTTGTAAATGATCCAAGCCGGACCCAAACGTCGCCAAAAGCTTCTGTCTCCTACGTGTGGGTTTTTTATGTATTGTTCCAGTCACTGTATTGTTCCAGTCACTGTATTGTTCCAGTCACTGTATTGTTCCAGTCACTGTATTGTTCCAGTCACTGTATTGTTCCAGTCACTGTATTGTTCCAATCACTGTATTGTTCCAGTCACTGTATTGTTCCAGTCACTGTATTGTTCCAGTCACTGTATTGTTCCAGTCACTGTATTGTTCCAGTCACTGTATTGTTCCAGTCACTGTATTGTTCCAGTCACTGATTGTTCCAATCACTGTATTGTTCCAGTCACTGATTGTTCCAGTCACTGTATTGTTCCAGTCACTGTATTGTTCCAGTCACTGTATTGTTCCAGTCACTGTATTGTTCCAATCACTGTATTGTTCCAGTCACTGTATTGTTCCAGTCATGATTTTCCAGTAACTGTATTGTTCCAGTCACTGTATTGTTCCAGTCACTGTATTGTTCCAGTCACTGTATTGTTCCAGTCACTGTATTGTTCCAGTCACTGTATTGTTCCAGTCACTGTATTGTTCCAGTCACTGTATTGTTCCAGTCACTGTATTGTTCCAGTCACTGTATTGTGCCATTTTTATCTTCTTTGTGTACAGCTACTGAGTACAGATAGTTACCGTCTCTGTCTCGCGATTAGCGGATGGAGGATCGAGCCTTCACAGTTCTCTGCGCTGAAAGAGGCAAAAGGGGTTTCAGCGCTTGACATATATATAGATTAATTTATTAATTAATTACGTTTACTGAACAATATTTCAATTAAGCTGGTAATAAATTCATTAATATTTTGATTTATTGCATTTATTGAAGAATATTTTGACTCGTCTGGTAATGATTCCATCAATGGTTGTCCATGGACTCGCGATTCCATTCGGCATTTAATTTTTCATCGGATTTGATGGAAATATTTTTAAAAAAATGTTAGTGAAATGAATGACGATTACGTAGCATTCCAATTTTCGTTAAATCTTTCAGCCGTTGGGGCGACTTGAATTTTTGTTTTGCAGTTCTGATATTAAGGGATTTACAGAAATAGTGTCAATTTAGATATTGGTTTTAATTTTGACTGTAATATCCACGTTTCAACGCCGCATGTCAATACAACCAAAATAAAAAAAAAAAAAGTTTTTTTCAACGTTTTTTTTTTTTCCTCACATATATTGAGGTTATCAGGGCATTAAGAAGGCTTATGCAGGTCTCTGTACTTCTCTGGGTTCCTAAAGATCTTGTAATACACTGTTGCTTCACTCCCCTTTCTGTCTCTTCTGCCACTACTATTACTACCCCCTACTTGCTACTACCACTACTATTACCCCCTACTTGCTACTACCACAACTTCTCCACTACCAGTATTACCTCTGTCACTTCTTCATTTATTTCTCCCTCTCTTTGTCCCGTCCCTGTCCCCTGCTCCCCCCACCCCCCTCGCCTTTATATACTGGCTCCCTCACCTTCATGTGTTAGTGTGACTTGTAAATGTACGAGTCGGATCGAAACGTCGTCATAAGTCTCTCACATGTGCTGGTTGTCTGTGTAACATGTGATAAACTTACCAATTTAAAGTGTTTCTTGCAGCCCGGGGAAGTAAAGACACGGGTCCAGCTCAAGCTTCCATTGCAAGCTTTCCCAGCTGTAGACCATTAATCAAGTCCAGCTTGATCTACATCTGTCTTTATCCTCATTACCTTGTAGACACACTGACGGCTGATGTTGTCGTGTACAGTGTTCCAGAAATAAGATTCCAGGGACACTGTACACTGACAGCAACAGCCGTCAGTGGTACAGTGTGGCTTTTAATTTAATTATATGTCAGTCAGGTTTAGCGTTGTGCGTGTTGTGTTTTCTGTCTCTGTCTGTACTTGTCTGTCTGTTAGCTCGTCTGTCTTTCTGTCTGTATATCTGTCAGATAGTATGTCTGTGTTTCTGTCAGTACGTTTGTTTGTCTGTCTGTCCTGTTGTCTGTCTGTCTGTCGGAACGTCAGTCATTCTGTCTGTCTGTACATCTTTCTGTCTGTCATTGCGTCTGTTTGCTTGTCTGTCTGCCTGCTTGCCTATCTGTCTGTCAGCTTGACAGTAAGTCTGTCTGTCACACTATTAATCCGAAAATCATTCAAGCTGTCAATCCATCTATCATTATCTCAGTCCTATGGCCACTTATTATGTCAATTTGACCTCAAATACATCGACAGATATACTACAAGTTTATTTCTCGTTCCCAGATGTTGCTTCACAAAGTTTATTTCTCCGGGAAGATGGTCGCTGGTGTCACATTCTCTGGAGGAAAATATTCCAGCCAGAATTTCAGTTCTTACCCCACAATGCATCGTTCATTGTAACTCTTCCTGTGAGTTATATTGTGCTTTCATTTATTTATTCTGGAGAGAGAGAGGGAGAGAGAGAGAGAGAGAAGGGTGAAACAACTAGAGCGTGAGTGAAAACACTGTCTTGCTAGAAGGGTATTGTGTCCTGTTTTGGAATATAATTCTCGACGTAAAGGTATTGTTATAGCTCTTTTTCTATTTTAAGGTAGCATCATTCTACGCGTTTTTATGCTCCTTCTCGCCCGCCAAGTCACGGTGACCCAAAGATGAAAACACATTCACTATCATTTACTCAGTCCCTGTCTTGCCAGAAATATGCAGATATGACAGTCAGATTACCCTACAACTGCAACATTTCCACCCATCCTTCATAGCACAGAGTACACTCACTGCTCTTCCCGCCTCCACAACTCAAGTCCTCCTAACCGGTTTTCCTGAATCCATTCATAAATTTCGCCTTGCTTACACTCCAACAGCAAGCCCATTAATAACCACTCATCTCCATTCACTCTTATCTAACACTCTCTAACTTGCTAGATGCTCAGGCTCCTTCAATTCAAAGCTTAATTTATCTGCTTCCTTCATACAGTCTTCCTTCCACCCAAGATTTATAAACGCTCTTCGTAATCGTATTCCTCCATCCTCTCCACATACCCAAACCATATTAGAAACGTCCTAAGTATTTCCTTGATGACAGACTGGATGCAAGCCTCACTCCCTTTGTACTGGGTGGACTGGGAGTACAATGCCAGGTCTCTTATCCACCTCTAAAGCATCGGACGAGCTATTAAAGCAAATTCTTCAGGACGACCTGGGTGGTGTTGCAAGTGTACAAGACCCCAACTGTACTAGTGCCATAATTTACTTGGAGACCTTCACTGCTCCAGAGCCAAAACCTGCTGCGATGTTGGTCTACAAGTTGGGACAACGCCATTGTATAGAGCTTTATAAAAGTATGCTTCCTGCTCCATCGTCCACCAGGAAGGTTGCTCATTTCAAAGCTGTGAGTGCACATCACTTTCGAACATTCCTCCTGACAGTTCTTATTTTAGCAACGAGCAGACGCCTCGTGAGGACCGAAATGTTCATAAAATGACACTGGTTACTTCTTAAATGGGACTGGGACTGGAACGTATGTAAAGGTCCACATACGACAATGTGTTATCATCTACAAGGAACAGTTACCTGCAGTAACGCTGCTGCACCTGACTGCCTGCGTGACAGAATCTGCAGGTACAAGGAGTTGCATGATGTGACATTTGTGTACATTACAAAAATAATCACGGTGGTGATACACTCACAAGTTCACACCGGCTGCTTGTAAGAGCCAGTCTGGGTGACAAGTCTTCCTCTATCCTGCCTCTCTCTCTCTCTCTCTCTCTCTCTCTCTCTCTCTCACACACACACACACACACGCACACACATTCTCTGACAAGCATCATTGTAAGCTTGGACTTCTGTGTACTCACCTATTTGTGGTTCCAGTGGTCAATACACAGCTCCTGGCCCCGCCTCTTCGCAGGTCGGTACTAGGTCCACTTAACGTATCTCTTCTTAAAACTATGTATGGATCCTGCTTCCACTACATCACTTTATAGATTGTTTCACTTCCTGACAACTCTTTTACTAAATAAATACTTCCTAACATCCCTGTGACTCATCTGATTCTTCAACTTCCAATTGTGACCCCTTGTTGCTATGTTAAATCTATGAAACATCCTGTCCCTATGCACCTTGTCAATTCAGTATTTTATATGTCGTAATCATGTCCCCCTTATCCCTCCTGTCCTCCAAAGTCGTCAGGTCGATTTCCCTTAACCTCTCCACGTAGGACATACCCTTAGCTCCGGTACTAGTCTTGTTGCAAACCTTTGCACTTTATCTAATTTCTTGACGTGCTTGACTAGGTGTGGGTTCCATACTGGTGCTGCATACTTCAATATGAGCCTGACGTACACGGTGTACAAAGTCTTGAATGACTCCTTACTAAGGTCGAAACGCTATTCTTAGGTTTGCCAGGCACCCATATGCTGCAGCAGTTATTTGGTTGATGTGCACCTCAGGAGATGTGCTTGGTATTATACTCACCCCAAGATCCTTTTCTTTGAGAAAGGTTTACAGTCTTTGGCCCCCGTAGCCTGTACTATGTCTTGGGTCTTCTTTGACCTTCTCGGACCAGGCTTGCAGCCGGTTCGGATACCTTTGTAGTCTTACCTGATCTTTTTCCGTTTGAATTCTTTGCATTAGCTTCATATCGTCTGCAAATAGATAATATGAATTCTGTCCTTTCCGTCATATCATTCACATATACCAGTAACAGCACCGCCCTAGGACTGACCCCTGTGGAACCCCGCTCGTCACAGGTGCCCACTCTGACACCTCGTCACGTACCATTACTCGTTGTCAGGTATTCTCTGGTCCATTGAAGTGCCTTTCTTGTTATTCCTGTCTACTCCTCTAGCTTATGCACTAATATATCTTGTGTGGAACCGTGTCGAAAGCCTTCTTACAATCCAAGAAAACGCAGTCTACCCACCCCTCTCTCTCATACCTTATTTCTGTCATCTTGTAATACTCATCATGGTTTGTGACTCAGGATTTCTCATCCCTGAAATCATGCTGGTTATCGTGTATAAGCTCATTCCTTTGTAGGTGTTCCACCACTGTATTAGTGTGTGTGTGTGTGTGTGTGCTAGTTACCAGTTGTTAAAGGCACTTGTTGACAGAAACTTGGCCTGTTGTTTATAGTTTTGTGTGTGTGTGTGTGTGTGTGTGTGTGTGTGTTGTGTGTGTGTGTGTGTGTGTGTGTGTGTGTGTGTTTGTGTGTGTGTGTGTGTGTGTGTGTTTGTGTGTGTGTGTGTGTGTTTGTGTGTGTGTGTGTTTGTGTGTGTGTGTGTGTTTGTGTGTGTGTGTGTGTGTGTGTTTCTGTGTTTGTGTGTGTGTGTGTGTGTTGTGTGTGTGTGTGTGTTTGTGTGTGTGTGTGTGTGTGTTTGTGTGTGTGTGTTTGTGTGTGTGTGTGTGTGTGTGTGTTTGTGTGTGTGTGTTTGTGTGTGTGTACTCACCTATTTGTACTCACCTATTTGTGGTTGCAGGGGTCGAGTCATAGCTCCTGGCCCCGCCTCTTCACTGATTGCTACTAGGTCCTCTCTCTCCCTGCTCCATGAGCTTTATCAAACCTAGTCTTAAAACTATGTATGGTTCCTGCCTCCACTATGTCGCTTTCTAAGCTATTCCACTTCCTGACAACTCTATGACTGAAGAAATACTTCCTAACATCCCTTTGACTCATAGGAGTCTTCAACTTCCAATTATGACCCCTTGTTTCTGTGTCCCTCTCTGGAACATCTTGTCTCTGTCCACCTTATCTATTCCTCGCAGTATTTTATATGTCGTTATCATGTCTCCCTAACCCTCCTGTCCTCTAGTGTCGTCAGGCCGATTTCCTTAACCTTTCTTCGTAGGACAATCCCTTAGCTCTGGGACTAGTCTTGTTGCAAACCTTTGCACTTTCTCTAATTTCTTGACGTGCTTGACCAGGTGTGGGTTCCAAACCGGTGCTGCATACTCCAGTATGGGCCTGACGTATATGGTATACAGAGTCTTGAATGATTCCTTAGTGAGGTATTGGAACGCTATTCTTAGGTTTGCCAGCCGCCCGTATGCTGCAGCAGTTATCTGATTGATGTGTGCCTCAGGAGATGTGCTCGGTATTATACTCACCCCAAGATCTTTTTCCTTGAGTGAGGCTTGCAGTCTTTGGCCACCTAGACTATACTCTGTCTGCGGTCTTCTTTGCCCTTCCCCGATATTCATGACTTTACATTTGGCAGAGTTAAATTCAAGGAGCCAGTTACTGGACCAGGCTTGCAGCCTGTCCAGGTCTCTTTGTAGTCCTGCCTGATCCTCGACTGATGTGTGTGTGTGTGTTTGTGTGTGTGTGTTTGTGTGTGTGTGTGTGTGTGTGTGTGTGTTTGTGTGGGTGTGGTTGTGTGTGTGTGTGTGTGTGTGTGTTTGTGTGTGTGTGTGTTTGTGTGTGTGTGTGTGTGTGTTTGTGTGTGTGTGTGTGTTTGTGTGTGTGTGTGTGTGTGTTTGTGTGTGTGTGTGTGTGTGTTGTGTGTGTGTGTGTGTGCTTGTGTGTGTGTGTTTGTGTGTGTGTGTGTGTGTGTGTGTTTTGTGTGTGTGTGTGTTTGTGTGTGTGTGTGTGTTTGTGTTGTGTGTGTGTGTTTGTGTGTGTGTGTTTGTGTGTGTGTGTGTGTGTGTTTGTGTGTGTGTGTTTGTGTGTGTGCGTGTGTGTGTGTGTATGTGTGTGTTGTGTGTGTGTGTGTGTGTGTGTATGTGTGTGTTTGTGTGTGTGTGTGTGTGTGTGTGTGTATGTGTGTGTGTGTGTGTGTGTGTATGTGTGTGTGTGTGTGTGTGTGTGTGTGTATGTGTGTGTGTATGTGTGTGTTTGTGTGTGTATGTGTGTGTGTTTGTGTGTGTATGTGTGTGTGTGTGTATGTGTGTGTGTGTGTGTGTGTGTGTGTGTGTGTGTATGTGTGTTTTGTGTGTGTGTGTGTGTGTGGATCGAGGGGGAGGGTGTCCCTGGGTTGCCACTTCTACATAATGCAAAGCTTCATCTTGCGTCTAATCTGCATAATGGTGTTGCATGCGTTACGTGGTTGCGTCAGGGCTTCCGTAAGTCGCAGGCAGCCACACCAAGGTTGTCGCAAGCGCGGTACAGCGTCGTATTTATTTTCCTCTCAAGTACCTGTCAGAAAAAAACAATCTAATTTCGTATCGTGTCCTCATCTTTTCGCACCGTAAAGTACAGTAAAAAATACCGTACCGTAATTTCGTGCCTTTCCGAACTTTTAAGGAAATGTCAACTGAATAATTATTCCTCTTTTGGTGTGTGTGTGTGTGTGTGTGTGTGTGTGTGTGTGTGTGTGTGTGTGTGTGTGTATGTATATGTGTGTGTGTGTGTGTGTGTGTGTGTGTGTGTGTGTGTGTGTGTGTGTGTGTGTGTGTGTGTGAGCGTTAGATTACTTATTGCTCTAAGAATATTTATATATCTTTGGAATCTTCATTGTACGTCAGGGTTACAACCAAGTCCAGTGGTCTTCATCTTTTATTTAACGTGATTTCAGTCTTCTGTTTGTTTCCAGGTCTTTTTCTCTTTCATTGTTTTATGTCTTTCTTTAATTGACTCCAGGTCTTTCATTGCTTGATTCGAGGTTTTTGCTTATTTTCAGGTCCATATTCGCTTGATTCCAGGTCCTTCTTTGCTTGGTTCCAGGTATATATATATATATATATATATTTATAGATACACTCACTGGCCACTTTATTAGGTACTCGTAGTACTGGATAGGATTTCCCTTTGCCCCAGAACACTCTGTATTCTTCGTGGCATGGATTCATCAAGGTGCTGGAGACACATCTGGCTACAAAGCTACTTCGCCGAAAATCAAAGAGTTAGACCACCACTTTGAGGAAGCCAGAGTCAAGAAAAACACAGTGTGTGTGTGTAACCCAAGTTCGGAACACTGGTTCACTTCCTTGGCTGGTTCTTTCGGACAGGTTCAGTCTCACAGGCTCTCTTGCAGTGGTCGCCGGAGAACACTACGGGGGTTCTGAAACTACCCATGACAGCCACTTGATCGAGGCGAATTAGTTGTGGTTGTGGTGTAACTATATATAAACAATAGTTGTTGCAGTAGCAACGACTGTAGTAGTAATATTAACCCCCAAAAAATACAGACTATTTTTCCTGGTCTAATAAATTTTATTATTATTGTTGTAGTTATTATTATTATTATTATTATTATTATTATTATTATTATTATTATTATTATTATTATTATTATTATTATTATTATTATTATTGTTATTATTATTATTATTATTATTATTATTATTATTATTATTATTATTATTAATGTTCACACAAAAAACCTCTAGACCCGTTTTCTCCCAAGTACTTTCTCTCCCTCTCTCCTTTCCGCCCTCTCCCTCTCTCCCTCCCTCCCTTCTGTCCATGGTTGCTTCACCCATTTCTGGATATATCCAAATGTCTCTCTTATCTCTCACCCCACAAGCACCCTTCCTCCTCCTCCTCTACATAATGAGACACACTGTGACAGCCTCGTTATTTACCGGCAGGTATTATCTCGCCTGGCTTCCTCTTAACTACTAACTACATCAATGTAAAATAAAAGATCTGGGCAGGGGAATGTTAGTAGTAGTTGTTATTGTTATTATTAAGGACTTACTCATATATACGTGTTTGTTATAATTATATCTATATTTCTTTGTATATATTTTCTCTTCGTATTTCCATCTTTACATTTATATTTGCATTTATTTTTCTTACGTTTATGTTTATATATATATATATATATATATATATATATATATATATATATATATATATATAGTTGTTATTGTTATTATTAAGGACTTACTCATATATACGTGTTTGTTATAATTATATAATTATATCAGATTATATCAGATCTTTACTAAAGTACTTAACCTTACTCTAGAAGATGGGCAGTGGGACCAAGCTACACTCCCAGTCAGACTAGGAGGCATTGGTGTCCGCAAGTCATCTCAGATTGCTCTACCTGCTTTCCTGTCTTCATGCATTGCATCCAGAGGGCTTGTAGCAGCAATTCTCCCTGAACATCTTAGGGACACGATTGGAATCCATGACCAAAAGTTCGTTGATGGAGCCAGGATCTGGGATAACCTAACAGGCTCTGAAACCAGGCCTGCTCCCCCAACAACTACAAACAGTCGCACTGGGATGGCCCAATAGTAGAGAATATAGCCTCAGCAATGCTTCAGAGTGTGTCAGGGAAGGATAGAGCCCGCCTACTTGCAGTGAGAGCTCCTCATGCAGGGGACTTTCTTTTGGCTGTTCCCAACTCCAGCCTTGGCACACGCCTCGACCCACAGACCATCCGCATTGGTGTTGCCCTTCGACTTGCCGCCCCTATTCTCGCCGAACACAGGTGTATTTGTGGCAGTGAAGCAGCAGACCGATTCGGGTACCATGGTCTTGTGTGTCGTAAATCCGAGGAAAGATTGCAAGACATGAAGAGGTTAATAACATTATCAAGAGGAGCCTCACAACAGCCGGATGCCCAGCAGTAAGGGAACCACCCCAACTATGCAGATCTGATGGCAACCAAAAGCGTCCAGATGGTATCACCCTTCAAGCCTGGACAGACGGCAAGCAGGTGGTGTGGGACTACACATGTGCATCTACCTTGGCTGATACCTATCTCCAGTACACCAGGGAGGAAGGAGGGGCTGCTGCCACCTTCAGGGAGTCCCAGAAGTCGAGAAAATATGGAGAACTTGCCCATCATTATATGTTTGTTCCCATAGGCTCAGAGACCCTTGGCTCATGGGGAAAGAGTGCATCTAAGTTCCTCAAGGAGCTGGGCAAAAGACTCAACAGGGTAACTAGGGATCCCAGGGCAGCTAGTTTTCTGTTCCAGCGACTCAGCGCTGCTGTTCAGAGGGGTAATGCATGCTGTATTCTGGGCACGCGCACCAGCTCGGAAGAGCTGGATGAGATTTTCGCATTATAATCAGTGACAAAGATGTAACAATATGTACTAGACATGTATCTCTCACCTCGTGTACTGTATATGCCATCTTTATATCAACAATGTATCTCTCAAATCTTTTGTACCATATTATGTAATAAAACATACCTATTGGTAAAAAAAAAAAATTAAAAGATGGGGTGGTAGGAGAAGTGGAATATTCAAATGGCATCAGGAAGAAATCCAAATATTCTTCCTTGAAGCCTTTTATCATATATATATATATATATATATATATATATATATATATATATATATATATATTATTAACAACACTTGTCAGTGAGACAGAGAGACATTGAAAAAATGAGATGGAAACGACCACGGATTATACAGTTAGGACACGTATATTGAAGACGTTTCGGTCTTGTTAATGTCACAGGATAGAAATGTCTTCAGTATAGGCGTCCTAAGCTCAGACCTTTCTCTCTGCTTCCCCATATGTTTTCCGTTTTTGCTAGTTTACCTTTTCGTCATAGATTTTTCAAGCATTTTTCAGACAAGATACCTTAGTTCTGTGTATTCTTTTAAAACCCAGGGTGATATATTACCTGGCCCTCTTGCCTTGTCTAGCTACATTCATTATTGTGGTACGTATTTCAGTTTGCTCCATCTCACTTGTCTACTGGGAAATGAAGCTCACTTAATTAACGTCATGATTAAATTCACTCTGGAAATTCGTTTTTATCGCCTCACATCTCCGCTCCTGCAGAATTATTGGTTATCGAACTTAATCCTTTGTAACACACCATCACTGCTAGGGTCTAGCACTGATGGTGTGTTGCCTTCCCTCGCTCAGCCAAAGCTGATCTGATGGCTCAGTTACATACAGCAGATAGGAATGAACCGATAGTTTAGAAATAGATGTAACTGGAGAATGTATTTACTTAGTTGCAGGCATCACCAGTAGATAACCACGTCTCATAAAGTGGTGACAGACTCAGAGTGAAGACCCGCAGTTTCTCGTCTTCCACAGTCTGCTTGAAAATGTTGATTCTTACCCTCGTTCTGTTAGGATGTATAGTGCAATAATTATAGCCTTGTTATCAGATGAGCCGACGAATATGCTTGCCATCAAGTGTTTTCCGATAGATCTCTCACCTCTGGCTCAATGGAGGTGTTTTTCGATAGATCACTCACCTCTGGCTCAATGGAGGTGCCAGAGATATGTCTGGAAAAGTTTACAAAGTTATCCAGATAAAAACTGAACAACACTCTTTTCTTATCTTTTCTGCAGCCTCTTGAAAATTGCGGCCCAAAAATTCTGGATGATATTTTGAGACGAGGTCTCCCAGGCGATTCAGGCAAGTTGATAGATCACCTGGCTGAGTTTGTGGGTTGTTTGGCTTGTGACGTCCGCTGCTGCTGTCTGCCCTAGACAGTTGATAGATCACCTAACTAGCTGTATGTGGTGCGTCGACTGAGGCTTCTGCAGTAGACCCCCAAGAGCTTCTTATAAATAATATGCTGTAAGTCTTAACCTATGGAGAGTATTGTGTTCAATCAACATGCATCAACTAAATCATAACTTTCTTTTTTGCCTTGTATTTGCAACATGAGTGCATGGGGGTCACGAGATCAAAAGAAATTTGATTTTCATTCGCGTCATGTTGCTATGACTATGAGGGCGACCCCATCTGATGCAGTGTTGTTGATATGATTTGATTATAAGGTATTCACATATTGTATTTTCTTTCTTTAACTTTGATTTTTGAATAATAATTTGTTCATTTGCTTACACAAGATGACAGATTTGGTACAGTTTTTCAGTGGAGTTTTTTCCGTTTTTTTATGTACCTAATGGAGTCTTGTGACATTTTTTAGAATGCTTGAAGATAGTGACTTGGGGGACTGTTGTAACTGTGGCTTATAATAAGCTGTCATTTAGAGCAGCAGCAGCAATAATAATAATAATAATAATAATAATAATAATAATAATAATAATAATAATAATAAAATATCCCATGTGAGTCTCACCTAACTAGACAAACATTTACCCATTACTCACTCACCAGTGACTTACTAATCACATACTCACCCACTTACTCTACACCCACTCACCACCCACCAGAGAACCCACCCACCAGAGAACCCACCCACCAATTCAACACACCCACTGCAAACAAACTAACCATAAACTTATATTAACGTCACCACCGCACCCTTGTTTTACTTCAAGAAATAAAACACACAGTGGCCTCCCCCTCACATACTGTGACCTCCCTCACACTGTGACCTCCCCTCACACACTGTAGCGTCCCCTCACACACTGTAGCGTCCCCTCACACACTGTAGCGTCCCCTCACACACTGTAGCGTCCCCTCACACATTGTGGCCTCCCCTCACACCCTATTGCCTCCCCTCACACACTGTGGCCTCCCCACACACGCTGTGGCTTCCCTTCACACACTGTGACCTCTCACACTGTGGCCTTCCTGCACACACTGTGGCCTCCCTGCACACACTGTGGCCTCCCTGCACACACTGTGGCCTCCCTGCACACACTGTGGCCTCCCCTCACACACTGTGGCCTCGTCACACACACTGTTGACTCCCATCACACACTGTGGTCTCGTCACACACACTGTGGCCTCCCCTCACACACTGTGGCCTCGCCACACACACTGTGGCCTCGCCACACACACTCTGGCCACCCCTCACACACTGTGGCCTGCCCTCACACAATGTGGCCTCCCCTCACACCCTGCCTCAAATGCTTTACTGAAGAACATCAACAAATTCCCTCGTCAGGAACGGCCCCTTCAGAATCCATGTTGAGTATCATAAACCAAAGTTTGCTGATTAAGATGGAGTCTTCGTATAATGGATCCAATTAACTCTAATAATTTGCCTATTAATGAGGCCAGGCTTATCGGGCAGTAATTTGATGGTAATAACGTATCCCATCCTTCAAAAATATTAACAACTTCAGCCATCTTTCACATCTCCGACACCACACCTGTTTGAAATGATATATTGGAAAGGTTAGTAAGTGGTTCAGTAAGTCCCATCTTGCATTCATAAAGAATTCTTGGATAATAAATTCATCAGGGTCTGGGGACTTATTTTTCTTTAGTTTGACGTGTATTAATTACCACATTCCTTGTGACTGTAGTGTTAAATATTAGGTTTACATTATGAACACAGGTGGTAGTTTAAAGTCCTGTAGCACCTGGTCGTTATTAAGTCAGAGAACCAGACACTTAGCAGGGCAGAGTAAGGGCAAGACAAACACAGCACGGGTAGATTTCTTTTCCCATGTATTCCATCATCAATTATTTACATTATATACAATGTTAAGGTACTGAGATATCACAATAATAACAGTGCAACCAAAAGCAAGTCAGAGCATGAGTGGTCACGACCAGTGTCTGCGGAAGTCTGCCACTCAGCTAGATGATCCAGAGTGACGTCACGATGGCTATCACTGTGGAACAACTTAAACCCCAAATGTGGCGCTTTGCAGGCACGTCTCCACTCATTAAATTAAACCATCTCTCAGTAATTGAAAAAAACATCGTTTCCCGCATGTACAACTAATCTCAACTCGTCTATCTTGTGTCTAGAACTGCGAATATTGAGAAACTTCCTCAGTTTCTTTTCTCCAGCTCATTCTCACTCCTCTGCTTTCTCCATTGCTTCCCTAATTACCTAGTGTCACCGAATTACCACGACCAATGTTAACCAATAAGTCTATCTTATTCTGCTGACAAATGGTATCTCCGAACTCTACAACACCGCAACCCTGATCATTCACTCTGACCAATTCTAGAATGCATTATTCCATTCTTTTCCCACAAATACCTATACTTATAACTACTTCTAGTTGAAAATCCTAACAGCTCCCTACACTAAGCTAGCTAATGCTACCACTCTGTCTCTAGATAAATGAACCACATCCCTGGCATACATGTCATTTCTGCTGTATAAGTGGCCCTAGTTATCAATAATTAGTGTCATATGTTTACAGTGTTTGTCTCGCCAGCAGTTAACCTCATTTGCTCTGGACGATCATTCATTTCGAACCCCTCTCCTTGGGAAAATGTCACATAATGCAGTTATCTTCTTAATCATGTCTGTCAATGATTTATACTTGCTTGAGGCAATGATGTTGGCAAGCGTAGGCTTACCAACCTCCAGCACCAAGGTAGATAATGGAATCTCCCCATTACCATTGCAGATGCTGGCCAGATGGCTAATGATATCCTGCATTTCAACCCAGGAAAACAAAGTCTTTGCCTCCTCTTCCTATCTCTAAGACAAAAAGCCAGCTCCATGAACTTGATTTGAAAATCGGAAAAAAAAAAATCCTGACCCTCTCTAACGGTCCCTAATGCGACTTTCTCGATGCCCCCACACTCTTTGGATAGCACAGTCAAGGAATTCGCCTTCTTCACAGCAATCTCCTGGAACTTCCTCATTTCCAGCTTTACCCCTTTCATTCCACCAGCTTCCATTGTTGTGACGGGTCCCATCATTCTTGGCTCCTGGCCTCCCCCAGCTCCAGCTATGGCTGGTGGTGCAGCTGGTCCAGAAAAGTCATCGTTGTTGTACCTTTCACAAAGAGCTCACTATGCGTGTCCTCACACGATACAAGTCACCTTGCTATTGATACAAGTCACCTCGCTATTGATACAGGTGACCTCGCTATTGATACAGGTCACCTCGCTATTGATACAGGTCAGTTGACACCCTAGTTTCGTCAGCCACACTGACTGTCTTCTGCTGTCATATGATTTTGTTGGCATAACAATGTAAAAGGATTTTAAAATATTGACTTAAAATATACTTGTTCTTAAATTACAGGTTTATAATATGACAACAAGGAGACCTGTGTAGCGAATATGTTTTTTAAATCAGTTAAATGATTTTTTGAAGCAAATATGTTGCATACAGGGAAATTAAAAATATAATACTGTTGTGTTTAAGATTTATGTCAGGTAGACAAGTGGGGTGGCACTGTATACAAAAATAATATTTATTTATTTCAGTGAAGTTTTTGGCACTCCCATCTTGGCCAGCGCCCTGGGCACCTGTCCATCTGGGCCGCCACATAATGTGGCCCAGTTGATGAGAGTTTGTGAAGAATATCTTGAAGAATGGGATGAGAATGTTCTATTCTTGTAATGTAAGCAACAGTCACTAGGTTTCAACTCTAACTGATTTATGGTCACGACATACGTGGACCAGTATCAGTTCTGAAAGAGGTTTGGTTTTTCTTTCTCGTCTCTTTCTTCTCTAATAGACAGACAATCAGTTAAGTGGCTTCTGGACATAGTTGAATATTACTGCAGGTTCTGTTTCAACTTGTCCCAAGTTGGGGCTCCTCTTGCAGTACTGATTAAGTATTTAGGTGGGACGATAATTGCGAGAGAACATCTAATTTACCCAAAAGGCTACTAACCTCTGCCTTTATATTATAGAGTTCAGATTTTAATCCTCCCTTTGTACTTCGTGTATACGATAATGTTAAGTGGGCATTGGATCTGTTACCAGGCAACAAAACACTGCACCCCGTCTGCTATTATTCAACCAGGCTTAAAAGACATCAGAAGAACAATTCGAGATCGTATGAGCTGGTTGAGACATACCTGAGTGGGCGGTGAGATGGGTAGGTTGAGAACCTCCTGAACAAGCCTAGGCTAACTTTAACCGTAACCCGTATTAAGTGTAAGTAACTAGTTCTCTATCTTTATCTCTTTCTCCTCACATACATTTTTATTTCTCTTGTAACCAATCTTCGTTCGCATTCTTCCTCTATTTTTTTTCCATTTAACTCACATCTTTTGTTCCTCTTATTTCTATTGGCTTGAAAACATTTATGCTGTGTGAAAAAAAAATAGTGTTTTTCGTACGTTTTATTTATAACTAGGAAAATCAAAACAAGTGTCGTAATTAGTATATGAATGTTATATTTTACTACGTATATATTAAAAACATATGACGCAGCTAAAGAACAGAAAATATGCAATACCGTGACTGGAACAATATACAAACAACCAGCACGAAGGAGAAGGAAACTTATGGATGGTTAATGGTCGAAGTCTGACCGAAACGTTGATGATTCGCCGGTACTCTCCCGACCAGGGTCTTTTCCAGATTTATGACTCGGCCTTGGCTCCCTGTCTTAGGAGTGCCTTGAGACCTGTGTCTCCCATGGGAGGAGATACAAGTACCCCCTCATCTTCGAGACCAACTGTCCCCAGGCCTAGCCCCATTCCCCGCCCTCACGGGGCTCGTAAGGAGAAGCTAGGCCTCTGTTCTGCCATCTTCCCCGCCCCAGGGGGGCTCGTGGGAATGGCAGTCTTGTGAGTTGCAGGTGATAGCAAGCTCTGGCTCTGGCACCTTCCCCGCCCTATGTAGTAGTAGTAGTAGTAGTAGTAGTAGTTAGTAGTAGTAGTAGTAGTAGTAGTAGTATCCAAGGACAAGAGAAAAAAGAAAAAGGTGGAATACAGACGACTCGTCTCTCGCCTAGACCAGCCTGGACAATCTTTTATTCCAGTAGTCTTCAACACTGGAGGGATATGAGTGACCTTACTGTTATGTACAAGGCCAGTGTTGTTAAGGTCCCACACCTGGCTCTATTTCGTGGTCAGCGAGAAGAGAGCTTCTACACAACAAGGCGGACAACAAACATCAACTACACTCTGGTTGTGACCTTCTCAAGAACATCACTTTGTCTGAGGTCATTCCTAGACTGACCCGAGTCTGGAACATTGTTCGCACTGCATAATAACATCGATGAAATAAAGTCACTTGACCAAATGAAATCACTGGCCCACAGATGGCTCCAACTTTACCTTATTCACTATTTATGTCACATAAAAATGAAAAGATTTTTAAATGAGCTGAGGTAGGTTAGGTAACAGCTCTTACCTTGTAAATAAAGGCAGGGCGAGCTCATCACCTAGCCTTGTAAGACCATAGTGTAAATAAAAATAGAGAGAGAGAGAGATATTGCATAGGAAATACAGATAACAGAGGACTTGGAAAGTCCACAACGAGGCTATCTGCTGAGAGGAGCTATTTATATCTAGATTAAGGACTATCGTGTATTATCCAGGTGTGCCTGAGTCAAAGATAGAAAAGCAGAAGACTCTCCTTCTATCCCCGGATACTGCCAGCTTAAAAACAGGGGACCGGGGGGGAGTTGAAAAAGATGCCAATGCCATACTGGAAAAAATGACATGAAATATAAAGGAGATGTGGAATTAGATGGTTGACGTAGGCTACTCATTTTTTCTTCCTCTTGTTCTCTGTATTGGACTGAAGAGACCCATGTCGAGTGTATCCTCAATACATACATTAATACCCTCATATGTCTTACAAACAATCTTCTTTGTCTTCCACTACAAGTGTTATCAAGTGAATACTCTACCGTCAACTGACCGTCCTGATGCGGTCACTGAACAGCCATCAGGAATCTGCTGACTTCAGATTGTCCCCATCTACTGAACGTATATGAGGGTCCTCGTGCGTTTAGTGAGGGGATGAGTGAGGTAGCAAATGTCCAAGGCAACATTTCGCCATCCCCTTCACCTCACTTGTCACTAATTATTACGTTTTCTGACACATACAAACAATCTGGGGCTGACCCAGCAGTCTTGCCTCAGAGAGTTACACTGATCATGCGGTTTTGAAGGCTCTGGCAACTCCACCCAATAGAGCAAGCACAAAGTATCACGTTGAATCCTATGCTTGAGAATTGTTTATCCAGCAGGTTCTTGAATGACTGTCACTGTACTCGTATTGCCTTTGAGCTTACAACATTAGCAGGTAGTTTATTCCATTTTTTTATTATTATGCTGTTTGCAACAACGACAAAAAACTTACCTTCGCTTGTGTGTGTGAGAGAGAGAGAGAGAGAGAGAGAGAGAGAGAGGAGAGAGAGAGAGAGAGAGAGAGAGAGAGAGAGAGAGAGAGAGAGAGTATATTTTTGGGTCATAAGAATGTACTCGACACTCTACCACACAAGAGACAAGGACAAAGGCTACTTGAGTAGGTAGTAATAATAGGGAAGGCCCTTAAACAGGAACATCTAACAAGAGAGTGATTGTTTTGATCCTCACGAAGATCATTACCAATCCTCACGAAGATCATTACCGATCCTCACGAAGATCATTACCGATCCTCACGAAGATCATTACCAATCCTCACGAAGATCATTACCGATCCTCACGAAGATCATTACCGATCCTCACGAAGATCATTACCAATCCTCACGAAGATCATTACCGATCCTCACAAGGATCGATAGAATAACGACACGTCATAAGAGATAGAGTCTGATATAATCCTTGTTCGCAAATAATATGAAACTAATGACAAGAATGTAAACAGTAGATAAGGAAAGGCTGCAAAGGGAGCTGAACAAACTTTCAGATAATTATTGGAATTCAACTCCAGCAATGTCAAGAATATGAACGATGGAGAAAGGAAAACAATGAAAAGAAACTGAATGGAGGCTCGGGGGGACAAAGAGTGCAAACTTCACTCAAGGAGGACTTCGTAGAGTGCATACTCTCCAGCATATTCCCAGAGTTGCACATCCACTGAATAACCTTCACAGCAAGTGCACGTCTGAAAAAATTATGATTAGATTTGAGGAATCTTGGCAAAGAATAAGTCACGCCACGAAATATGTGAGGCTCATCTTAGAATATGCAGCACCAGCATGGAACCCACACGTGAGAAGAAATGTCAAGAAACTGGGAAAAAGTACATAGCGTTGCAACGAGATTATGTTCCAGAGCTAAGGGTAACCAGCTATGAAGAAAGATTAAAGAAACTGAACATAATGACATTAGAGGACAGAAGAATAAGGGGAGACATGATAACGACATATAAAAGAATACGTGATAAGGTAGACAAGGATCGATTTTTTCGAGAGGAGTGAGACAGGTACGTAAGGGAAATTGAAGACACAGATGAGTCACGAGGATGTCAGGAAGTATTTCTTCAGCCTGAGAAGTGATACAGGCAAGATCTACATATAACTTTAAGAACAGGTAACACAGGACTCCCGAGTCTAGGAGAGATTAAAAAAAAAACAGTGATAGTCACCTGTCGAGGTTGGGCCAAGAGCTGAGACTCGACCTCTTGTGATGATAAATAAGTGATATGAGGTGAGAGCACACACACACACAGTAGCGACTAGTGAAGAGGCGGGGCCAGGAGCTGTGGCTCGACCCTCTGCAACCACAACTAGGTGAGTACACACACACACATCCCTGGACGATGTGTCAGCTTTAAGTCAACTCAGCTATGCTGCCCAACACAGCCTCTTGCTTACACTATCACCCTTTTCCTCTTCTTCCCTCCTCTCCTTCCCTCCACTCCTTCCCTCCACTCCTTCCCTGGTGCAGGGAGGGAAGAGAAGGAGTGGGGTGTGCGACAGGGTATGGGGTAGAGGTAGTGTAGGAAATGGGAGAAAAAAAAGGTATGGGAAGGGAAGAGCGAGTGACTGGAGGGGCAAAAGGAATTGAAAAATAAAGAGGGAATGAGGTGAGGTAAAAAATTGATAGAGTTGATTATGAGACTGTTGTTGTTACTGTTGTCTGCTTCTGCTGTTGTTACTGTTATCTGCTTCTGTTGTATCTGCTACCGATTTTTGTGGTTGTTGTCACTGCTGTTGTTTATTCTGCTACTGTTGCAGATGTTGCTGTTGATTGTGCTGCTACTGCTCTGGCTTTCGTTACTTCCGTTATTCTGTTGTTGTTGTTGCTGTTGTTGTTGTTTTTGCTGTTGCTGTTGTTGTCCTTGCTGTTGTTGTTGTTGCACTTGTTTATATAGCAGCTCCTTTTGCCGTATTTGTTGTTGTTTTTAGTGCAATTGTTGCTGCTGCTGCTGCTGTTGTTGTTGCTGCTGCATCACTCGTTTCACCCCCTCCCTTACTCGTTTCGCCCCACCCTCACCCTCTCATTCGTTTCACCCCTCCCTCACCCTTTCACTCGTTTCACCCCTCCCTCACACTCTCATTCGTTTCACCCCTCCCTCACCCTTTCACTCGTTTCACCCCTCCCTCACCCTCTCATTCGTTTCACCCTCCCTCACCCTTTCACTCGTTTCACCCTCCTCACCCCCTCACTTATCTCCCCTCTTCACCGCCAAGGAATAAAGGCCATCATTCAGTGCCTGTGTATGTGTGTATATGTGTGTGTATATGTGTGTGTGCGTGTGTGTGCGTGTGTGTGTATAATTGACGTGGAGTTCCTGGCAGCCTTCATTATTGCTGGCACTGATTCATAGTGCCACTGATCTGTCCTTGCATCGTTTTTCCTTCTTGGCACTGCTTGTTCTTCTGGCACTGTTTGTCCCGGCATTGCTTGTCCTAGTACGTCTTGTTCTAACACTGCTACTCCTAGCACTGCCTGTCCTAGCATTGCATGTCCTAGCACTGCCTGTTCTAGTACTGCTTATCCTAGCACTGCTACTCCTAGCACTGCCTGTCCTAGCACTGCATGTCCTAGCACTGCCTGTCCTAGTACTGCTTATCCTAGCACTGCTACTCCTGGCACTGCCTGTCCTAGCACTGCCTTTCCTAGCACTGCTTATCCTAGCACTCCTACTACTGGCACTGCCTGTCCTAGCACTGCTTGTCCTAGTTTAAAAAGGTACGTTAGAAAATAAACACATTAAAAAACTTTCCTCTCCTTTATTGGTCAGTATTGTATACTTTTATTGATCAGTATTATATACTTTTACTGGTCAGTATTGTATACTTTTATTGGTCAGTATTGTATACTTTTATTGGTCAGTATTGTATACTTTTATTGGTCAGTATTGTATACTTTTACTGGTCAGTATTGTATACTTTTATTGGTCAGTATTGTATACTTTTATTGGTCAGTATTGTATACTTTTATTGGTCAGTATTGTATACTTTTATTGGTCACTATTGTATACTTTTATTGGTCAGTATTGTATACTTTTATTGGTCAGTATTGTATACTTTTATTGGTTAGTATTGTATACTTTTATTGGTCAGTATTGTATACTTTTATTGGTTAGTATTGTATACTTTTATTGGTCAGTATTGTATACTTTTATTGGTCAGTATTGTATACTTTTATTGGTCAGTATTGTATACTTTTACTGGTCAGTATTGTATACTTTTACTGGTCAGTATTGTATACTTTTATTGGTCAGTATTGTATACTTTTATTGGTCAGTATTGTATACTTTTATTGGTTAGTATTGTATACTTTTATTGGTCAGTATTGTATACTTTTATTGGTCAGTATTGTATACTTTTATTGGTCAGTATTGTATACTTTTATTGGTCAGTATTGTATACTTTTATTGGTCAGTATTGTATACTTTTACTGGTCAGTATTGTATACTTTTATTGGTCAGTATTGTATACTTTTATTGGTCAGTATTGTATACTTTTATTGGACAGTATTGTGTACTTTTATTGGTCAGTATTGTATACTTTTATTGGTCAGTATTGTATACTTTTATTGGTCAGTATTGTATACTTTTATTGGTCAGTATTGTATACTTTTATTGGTCAGTATTGTATACTTTTATTGGTCAGTATTGTATACTTTTATTGGTCAGTATTGTATACTTTTATTGGTTAGTATTGTATACTTTTATTGGTCAGTATTGTATACTTTTATTGGTCAGTATTGTATACTTTTATTGGTCAGTATTGTATACTTTTATTGGTCAGTATTGTATACTTTTATTGGTCAGTATTGTATACTTTTACTGGTCAGTATTGTATACTTTTATTGGTCAGTATTGTATACTTTTATTGGTCAGTATTGTATACTTTTATTGGTCAGTATTGTATACTTTTATTGGTCAGTATTGTATACTTTTATTGGTCAGTATTGTATACTTTTATTGGTCAGTATTGTATACTTTTATTGGTTAGTATTATATACTTTTATTGGTCAGTATTGTATACTTTTATTGGTTAGTATTGTATACTATTATGTGTGTAATTCCCCATCACTTAACTTCACTCGCTGGTCTGGCTACTCACCTGTGACCTCACGACATTTTTCTTTGACCTCAGGAACTCTAACCTCTGTAAATACCCATATCTTGTTCTCTGTATGTACTGGTAAAGTCCCTGGCGAGCGAAACGTCTTCATCAGACACAAGATGGCCGTGTCAAGACACTGTTTGGTCTATTAAAGACGTCTAGTAGAGGTGCAGCAGTTACTATTCATGGTCTTGTACAGTCTCACTGGATGCGTCAGTATGGACATCATTAGGGACGTGTTTCCATAAGACACCTGCTGTCTCTGTTCACCCATCAGTAAAATGGGTACCTGGGTGTTAGTCGACTGGTGTGGGTCGCATCCTGGGACAAAAACTGACCTAATTTGCCCGAAATGCTCAGCATTGTCATTGATGTCATGTACATGTACATGTACTTGTAGTAAATAAAGATATTATTCATAATCAATATTACAACTATGTAAACGTTACTGCAAATCTCTAAGTCACTGTCCCAGCTCCTTCAGTTTCTTCACCTCCATCCGGATATGATCATGATATACAATGCCTACAAGTTGATAGCTTACATGTACAACAGTTAGGTATATTTATGCGGAATAAAGACACCTAACTATTGTAGACGTGACTTACTCTCAGTCACGTCACTTACAAGAAGCTATAAATTCTGAAGAAGACTGGACATCACGAACATACTTTCGCTCCTTTAATCTACAAATCTGAAAACTGGACACCAGACGCATGACGCTGCTCCTGTAACCTAACATCACCTTTCAAGGCGGTGTTAGTGAACCTTCACGGCACATAACTGCGATAAAACACCTCAATTACTGGGAACACTTAAAGTTCCTTAACCTGTACTCCCTAGAACGTAGGCGAGAGAGATACATGATTATATACACCTGAAAAATCCTAGAGGGATTAGTACCAAACTTGCACACGAAAATCACTCCCTATGAAAGCAAAAGTCTCGGCAGACGAAGCAACATATCCCCCCCCAATGAAAATCAGGGGTGCCACGAGCACGATAAGAGACAACACAATAAGTGTCAGGGGCGCAAGACTGTTCAACTGCCTCCCAGCATACTTAAGGGGGAATACCTATAGGACCATGGCTGTCTTCAAGAAGACGCTGGACAGGCACCTAAAGTCAGTACCTGACCAGCCGGGCTGTGGTTCGTACGTCGGGTTGCGTGCGGCCAACAGTAACAGCCTGGTTGATCAGGCCCTGATCCACCAAGAGGCCTGGTCACATACCAGGCCGCGGGGGCGTTGACCCCCGGAACCCTCCATGTATACTCCAGGTATATATACAGAAGATATGCAAAAACAACCACGGAATGAGTTGAAAGATAACTGGGCCTTTCGTGTTGTAATCAACACATCATCAGGAGCTGGCAATGTTGCAGAAATGAGTAGGAAGACCAGGTAGATCCTTTGAAGGGAACGACTATTGCATACATAATATATAACACCACGAGCATAACTCTACACCTGTAACTACAATCAGTGAAGCCCCGACCTTCCCCAGCAACCCGTGTAATGCCCCTTAGTATAACTGGATATGTTTGTTTACTACAAACCTTAATCACAGAGTTTAGAGAAGTAATGATGTGTCGCGGAGTTCATCCATTAAGACTGTGAGGGGTAATCCATGACCTTGGAGCTATGATTAATGGTATGTCAAGGGGTGTTTATGTAACCAATGCAGAGTTGTGTGTAGATGTAAGTTGCTGACAGTGCAAGTATTAAGTACACGCTTCTTGGAGATCTGTACTGACCCAGGAACTTAGCAGTGATGCAAAGACCCGTATTGTTAGTTACTCTGGAAAAATGGGAGGGACTAGAAGGGTAGAACTTGAACTGCAAATGAATGAGAGATGGGAGAGGACGAGAGAGTTCTAGGTACCTGGGTGTTAGTTAGTTTAACATCTTTATTATGCACCCCATACCCGTCCTGTGGGTGATAGTCAAAATATTACAGAGGTACATAATGGGTCCAGGGACTGGACCCCAAAGTTATGATAGCTGAACTAGTTACAAAGGTAATGAACTCCAGGTACCTGGGTGTTAGCCGACTGGTGTGAGTCGCATCCTGGTTGGCGGAACGTCTCTACACTAAAGTTACCAAGGCACTTGTGGTTTCTTCATCTATTTGTCGGTTTTGCATAAAATTAAAATAATAAACCTTTCTCCTCTAAGCACGAACACGTAAAGCCATATCTGAGAGGGGTATCCTCCCTCTCAGTCTGCTTTGAGGGGTATCCTCCCTCTCAGTCTGCTTTGATGGGTATCCTCCCTCTCAGTCTGCTTTGATGGGTATCCTCCCTCTCAGTCTGCTTTGAAG
Organism: Cherax destructor; assembly: GCA_009830355.1. Classification (NCBI taxonomy): domain Eukaryota; kingdom Metazoa; phylum Arthropoda; class Malacostraca; order Decapoda; family Parastacidae; genus Cherax; species Cherax destructor. The sequence continues at coordinate 193,551 of WNWK01000326.1, read as the reverse complement.
GGTATCCCCCTATAACTCAATGCGAGCATGTTATTGATTTACTCGAATAAAATGCTAAACCCATGTGAGTCCCTCAGCGTAACCAGTGGTGGATCAACACCATCAAGAGACTCAGAAGCTGTAATTGGAACCAGTTAAACACCTAAACGTGAAGGATCTATCACTCTCCGCAACTAGGTTGGATTTCTCCGTGGAGATCTTGCCGACACGTTGAGCGAAGTCGAGGGAAGGAGATGTTGGTTTTCAGGGAAGGTTACTGTCTCTACCATATCATGGAACACAATACAGTGACCATAATGACACTCACGCCAGTTATTCTCTTATGCTACGTGATATTCTGTAACTCAGCACTACGAGAAAAACAATTTAATATTTCAGTTAACCCAAAGTTCCTGTGTTTGTTACAGTTGAAATATATAAAATACTGCCATCCATGATAGGTATTCTCTATTGGAAGATGCATAACAACGAACAAGCAGAAAAACACATAGAAGAAAGACTGACAGAGCTGAACTAATGTCGCTGACAGAGACGACTTGGAGATGTGATCAGACTGCACAAGATATTCAGAAGTACTGATATGCCCAACATTACTCGGGTTAATGGCAAAATTAGTTCACTAGCTCTCTCAATCCCACAAGTGGATGACAAGGCACTTAAAACTGTGTTAACCTTTTTTTACACTTTTTCGTTACAATAAAGGCCCAACTGTTTTGTGCAAATATTTTAATTTCATCGCATATCTTAGCTAGGAGAGTGTCGAGGAAATCCCAGAGTGATGACAGGAATAGTGGGTTCTTGTACCCGACTATTTGCTAAGAGAACAAAAGACTTTCTTCTAACACTCTGGTGTAGAACAAACATGGAACAGAAAACTGACCATTAAGCACCCTAATGTAGATATAAAAAGTCCCAATACCTTAGAAAAGTCCCAGTTTCACTGCTAGACAGTGTAATTACCATGTACTCAGACTGTGACAGTGCACAGACAACCACAATGTAGAATATCTAGAACCAAGCTTTGGACATCAAGATATCATAACAGGGATATCATCGTACATATGAGCTTTGCGAGACAAAATCCACAAGAACACCAGTTCACACTCTGACTCAATACCAGGGATGTGTAAGGGAAGAGAGAGAGTTCTGGACACAAGCTGAGACAGACCTACAGCTAACACATAAGCAAGGCAGGGATACCTGGTGCGAGGAAAGCTTCTGAGAATGCTTGCAAAGGTGAACAAAACATACCAGAAACATCGTTCACACACACATAAAAAAATTAGGTAAATAGTATCTATTTACATAAAGAGGAATGCCGCATGGGCATTGATCAGGTCAAAAAGCCATGCCATCTGCTTGACTCTAGCCAATTAGGATGAGTGAGGGGAAAGTCCAAAATGCAGGTTACATCTTGGTGGAGGGGACCGTCCGTGAAGCTGGTGTTCGTCATTCACACATCTCGCTAAACTTAGCAACTGTCGATAGTAATACGATAAATATTACTATCGACATTCCTGCAGATAATAGCAACAATATAAGATTTTATGATAATAGGCAGAAAATTGCCTATTGTGCACAAGAGAAATGTAAAATTCATGATACCAATAACATGCACAATAATAAAGGTATAAATACTAAACAGTAGCTAACCTGGACAGATGTTTGTTTGTGTGGTATTTTATGTCAATCAGAAAAATATCTGAGTGTCTATGTATTCATACCTAGGCATATCACATGGTCTCAGTGTGGGGAATGGTGGTGGTGGTGGTAGTGAGGGTGTTCTTGTTATTGCTGTTTTAGTTATTGATAGTAGTAGTGTTGTTGTTGTAGGTGGTGGTGGTGTTGATGTAGGTGGTATTGGTTTGATGTAGGTGGTGGTGGTGTTGATGTAGGTGGTGGTGGTGTTGATGTAGGCAGCGGCTGAGATATTAACATTAACAAGGAAGGCAGAGAGACAGACAGGCAGACACACAGACAGGTAGACAGACAGATAGGCAGACAGGTATAGACAGACAGGCAGACAGGTAGATACAGACAGGCAGACAAATAGACAGGCAGACAGACAGACAGACAGACAGACAGACAGACAGAGGCAGGCAGGCAGACAGGCAGACAGAGTGTCAGACATACAGACAAAAAAAGTAGAGGTACTGAGATAAGGAGATGAGGATCTCCCAGAGGGTTATCTTATGATGGTGATGTACAGTAATTCCTGGTGCATGATGCTGTTGCTGCTACTGATGCTGTTGTTGCTGCTGTTATTGCTGTCACTGCTGCTACTATTGCTGTTAATACTGCTGTTGCTACCACTGCTAATGGTGGTACTGTTGGACTCAGGAAATATTTGTCTGAGAAAAGCTCAGACATTTGTCCTCAAAGATTTGTTAAGTTATACCATGAATTAAGGAAAGATCCTGAACTTCACCTTACGAAAGAGACAAAGCAAATGCGACAGGAATTATGGACAAGGTAGATTATAGGGGGAAAATGAACATGTTAATAGAAGACTGGGGAACTTACGTGCCTCTTAAGGGATAGCAACAACGCAGACCGAGACTAGAGCTAGAGGATCACAGGAGAGCACAAACAGCAAGAAGGAAAACTCATAACTGAGTACTTTACACATCTTATGATGTGATATATGTTAATTTTATACTTGGTGGAGCATCAAGGAAACGGTTGGCCTTGTCCCATCATGGAACAACAGCGTCTCTGTGCAGCTCGCTTATCAATGCTAACACCCGCTACTCAGAACACACTGAAACCTTTAATACTAACACCCGCTACTCAAAACATACTGAAACCTTTAATACTAACACCCGCTACTCAGAACATACTGAAACCTTTAATACTAACACCCGCTACTCAGAACACACTGAAACCTTTGAAGCTGCCGTAGCTACTGAACCCAGGGTGGAATGTTTGATGATATCCTCTGACTAAACTAATCCAGTTCAGGCTGACAGACTTCATCACCTCGTGTGGAAATCCATCCCGGCTAATGGAACATGATAATGAAATATAGTTTTTGTACCCGCTTAGTAACCATCAAATAGAGTAGCAACAGACTGACCATTTATCCAATTTCATTTAATCAAAAAATGAGATATTTTCTCCGAGAAAAATGTGTAATACGCCTTAGTTAAGCCAACTGGACTTAACTCAGCAATTCTTGAGTGGAAGCGAATGAGGAACTAGAACAAGCTACGTAGCGGAGGTGGTAAACGCAGACTTAATATATGAAATCAAGAGTAGAATTCAAAAACACCAGTCGACTGAAGAAGGAGACTGTACAACGAGGTGGAGAGGATTGACAGAGAGGAAAGAAAGGGGAAAATGTGAGGAAGAAGATTGAAATTAGACACACATGCAACATCTGGGTCTCTTTAATGTAGACGTTTCGCCATCCAGTGGCAAAAGAAGAAGAGTATATGGGAAAGGCAAATGGAAGAAGAGGGTATTGTCTGTATTGAGTTCTCCGCTGAGAAGGACTAACCACGGTCTATATTTATTCTCACCATTGCTATAAACATCCACTGAGTCACTTGCTGAACATTTAGCTTGTACAAGTTGTACCAGAATTATAACCTTGTACACGTGTTGCCAGAATAATAACCTTTTACGCGTGTTGCCAGAACGACAACTTAGTACACCTGTTACCAGAATAATAGACGACCCAACCCGCCCGAGTTCCTAAATAAGTGTGTCAGAGTGCAGCAGGAAGAGGGAAAACTCCCTTCACAAGCATAACCCTTCACAAGCAGTCATTTTTAAGATATTGTTGCATTGTGTGAAGAAATGAGAAGTTTTCATGAAAAACAACTACCGCTTCTTACCGAAGTTGGATGATTATCTCCGGGAGAAGTGTGGCAAGAAGAGATGAATCTCTTTTTATCGGAGCGTCCTTTTGAAGTGGCGCAGATTACGTAAATATAAAAAAATGCTGGATGCAGACTGTGGCATCTACCTGGCCGGTATATTCACACATCTCAATGGACTTAAAGCTTCAAAGCAAGGTATTAATGAAGGTTGCTTCAAAATTCAGAGGAATATTCACGCAGTTCAGCTGAAATTCAAACATAAGGTGAATGTGTGTGTCTGTGAAATTTTTGAGTGCCGTCCAAATCTTAAAAAATTCTTGTTAACCAATAAAGTTTCTTCCACCTCGGTGATATTTTTCGAAAATTGAGTGATTCATCTTTCTGATTTGCATACCATAAGCGGGGAATATTTTCCTCCTCCAACAGAGACATTAAACTGGCTTTAAAAAATCTCTTCCTTGCATCAGTAAACTCCTAATAGTTATAATCATAACCATGATTTTTAAAGGGGTGGAGCAGTAAGCCAGCGGAAGGCCTCGGTCAGATGACCAAAAGCTCCAGCTGTGGGTCATCATATGACTAAAACCCGCGTCAGGAAACACTTGTCCTGTTTCCTGACAAACATTATACCTACCTTCCTGGCATCTGTAACTAAGTCTGAACTACCAATATAAGAGATGCAACAACTTACGAAATAAAAAAATCATAATTTTAGTAAGTTTATTCAGGTACAGGTACGCAAAAATGCATTTACATAAATTATCATACGTGGATAACCCATAAAAGTCGAAGTGACTTGATTTCCATTTGGGTCCTGTTATACTTAGAGTTCTTGGCTTCAGTACTTCAGTGTACATTGTGACGCTACCACACGAGCCTTGAAGCATCTTACTGGTTCTACAACAACATATATCTGCTAGAACTTTCTGTTTATAGACGACAACAAACAAAAACAAGTACAGAAGTTGGCAAACATATAGAAAATAATCTGGACTAGCAGGTAACATCGAATCATCCAAATATTGAACTTTTATCCTCATAAAATAAATCACGTCGCAACCAAGAACAATTATCTGTGATTAAAAATTCCCCATCAATTACTGTAAGATTACTTATAATTATTTTATTTTTCCTTTGATAACTTTAATTCTACAATAAAGATGATATTTTGCGAATTATTTCTTATACAAATAGGCCCAAAAAATTATTTGCTTTATTTTTCTTGAAAATTTCTCAACTTTCACAATTTTGTGATTTTCAAGTTAGTAAATATATACACAATGTTGTGGCTCAGTGGTCTAAGGCGTCATGTGTTTTCGCTCACCATGAGGCGGGTCAAAGCAGCATGGATTCGACCCCTGGCTAGTGCAGTGTTGTAATTGATCGATACCACTCGTTCGTGGTTACAATAACATTTCATATATTACATCAAATACAATAAATAGCGTCATATTACTTCTTGCCTCGCGGCATTTTAAATATAATTATACCATCTGGTCTAAACTGCACTAAAGTGTTTAGCTAAATGGACACATCCAACTAACGTGACATTTTATTCTGGCCTTTTATAACGGCTTGACAAAGCGCCTGAAGAGCGAAACGTTGCCGCAATAAAATGTCACATTAATATGCGTCCATTCGCCAAATATTTTGTAGGTAGTTCTGCCATTATTACTAAAGTGAGAAATAAAGAGGACCCTTCCTCACTCCTGACTCACTTTCACCCTGTCATGATCCCCCTTCAACACCCCTCCCCCACGTCACAAGGGTCACCCCTTTTCCCCGACACGTCAGTTATTCCCACCACTGCATGGGTGCGTCACAGAGCACAGTGCCAGGCGTCACGTGGTGGCCCTTGACGCCAAACAAGCGTCTGGCACTGTGATAGTGGGGGTCACTATGTCGACACAAGGACATGTACTCTATCAACGCTGAGTTTGCGTCTTTCTCCCTGGCTGTCAGGTTGGCTAGCTGACTGGATGGCTGACTGGCGGACTGGCTAACTGACTGATTGGCTTACTGGCTGGTTGACTGGCTAACTGACTGGCTGGTTGGCTGACCGGTTGGCTAACTGTCAAACTGATGAATGTTTGTACCTACTTATACAGGAACTTTATTTTGGTATTCGGAGGAGGAAAAGAATATTCCTAGATATTTCATGGAAGTTAGCAAAGTATAGTATAGTATAATATAGTATATTCTAGTATAATATAGTATTGTATAGTATAGTATCACTTACCTCCTGATGCAGCGACAGTTTGTTATCAATTTACAACTGACATTTGTAAAGGCAACTTCTCAAGAAGAAATTTCTCGCTTAACTGTTAGTAATAATATATGACAAATTATATACCCTGATGGATCTAAGCAGGAGTGTACTGGCAGGTCTGTATCTGCCCTCGTTGTCACCTCCCCAGATGAGAACAATAGCAAGTATCTTGAGTTGGGCATAAAAATTTACAACTGGGCGTCTATAATGGAAACTGAATTGTTCGCCATCTTAGTGGAGCTAATGTAAACTTATGATACTGACTTTGATTCTGTGATTATTACTGATTCTATGTCATCACTGAAGACTCTTGACTCACATAATGACTAACAAAATGCTCATTGGAGAAGCCAAATATAGATACTCAAATATCAGAGAGTGATATTTGAGTATATACACACACTGAATTACCGTATTTTCCGACATATAAGGCGCACGAAAATATAAGATATATATAAGACGATGTTACGAAGCAGCTATAACGTGACGTTAGTAAATAACTGCTAAACCTGACCTTGAGCATATAAGACGCAGGCTAATTTTCCAAGACTTTTTTTGTGGGGCAAAAAAGAGCGCCTTATATGCCGGGAAATAAGATACTCCTTCATGATAAAACTGATTGGTTAGCCAAAGAAGGTACCCTGAAGAAAAATGTTGAATATAACTTTGGTATATTTGTGTCTAGCATTTGGAATAATATTAGGAGAGAAGTAAATGATGAAATGTAATGTGAACTGATGTAGTAACCAGGCTGAGGCTGGTTACAAGTATTTCTGGCAGTTTGCCAGACATACAGATAATGATCAAACTATATGCAAAGAATGTGGTCACTATCTTGAACACTATGTGCCTAATTGTCCATTTATTGAGGAATATAGAGATAGCATAATAACCTGTGTGATATGTCAAGGTATCTTATTAATGAAAATAAGATACCAGAAATATTAAGCAAATATCCTCAATTTGCTTGCAACAGATAAATCAATTGTAGATATACACCTAGATGCATTCCTGTTAACCCATTTTGGGCCTAGTTCTTAGAACTTTTTGTGTATTCATATGCGCTTGCGCTGCCCTCCCCAGGATTGACGCGAGCTGCATAATACAGTAGCCGCTTCAGCGGTAAAATCTAATCTAATCTGCTGATTCTAATTTCTAATTCTTATTATATGCAGACTGTCGTCTGCATATAATAAGAGTTTGCACTGACTGATTTGCTGCTGCTTGCCTGCCTGCTTGACTGGCGGTTTACCACCAGCTAATTTGCAAGTATTTTAGTGAAAGTACTCTGCTTGATACCCTCTATGGGAGGCTTTTGGTTAAGATCCAAGCACTAAGTAATTGTCGGGTCAGTTGTCGCGATCCAACATCCTCGGTTCTTATCTGGACAAAAATATTAGCTTAAGATAGCATCATCAGACTGGGTGCGCCAGAAGTAAATAAAAAATGACTTGAGATTCAGTGTTTTTGGTCAAAAGACCGAAGGCCAAGGACACCCCAGAGATCATCGTGGTGACTCTCAGAACGAAGAAGAGGTCCTTGTTGCAACTCTCGGGACACACAAGACGCCCCCGTTAAAGCCTTAAAGAACAATGAAGAAATCATTGCGGTTACTGAGACGCAGCTCTCAGAAAGCAGAGTAGGTTATCAGTGGAGAAGAGGTCATCATTGTAGCTATAAGGACACATGAGAAGTCACATTGCTGATCTCAGGACGCAGAAGTCATCACTGCTGCACTCAAGATGTCCTCGCTGATGCTCTCAGGACGCAGAAGTCATCTTAGACGCTGTGGGGACGTAGATTTATGTCTAAATAGTTGTTCACGGATTAATTTATTTTTTATGTGTGAGTATTTAACTTTGTATTAATAGCAAGATTTAGTTAGCTATTTTAACAGTGTCATGTTTGTTTGTGTACCTTACTTATATTTTAAAATTCTTTGACTTTGTATACTTAAAAAAAATTGTGTTTAACCAACAATTCTGCTTGGTTACTGTTCCTATATATTTTTGGACTTATGCTGGAATTTGAGACACATAATTTTCTGAAAAATAAGTGAAGATAATTACCATGGCTTTGATTTTTCTGTTCCTCGTACTTCTACAATTTCCCAGAGGAACATCTAGTTCTAAAATTATAAATATATTTATCTCAGACCAGCAGAGAATTCGAACCCAGAACCTCACCCTCCGCCAGGGCAGTGGGTCGTTCTCTGGTGCCTTAGACCACTCGGCTACAAATAGCTTTAGCAAGCTTGGAGACAGTACAAGAATTAAAGAGCTAATTTTAAGGAGTTGAGTCCCTTAACCTTCATTGAAGGTGTTCAGTCCCTTAACCTAAAGCAGAGGTATGAGAACAGAGGTGCAGTAGTAAAGAGTCTGCATCACAGGTGGGTGGGGGCCCACTGGGGAAAGTTTGTCAGACAAATAAGTTAGACAAGTGTTAGAGTTGGAGAAGATATCCTCTGTGCCAAGATTCCTTGACGTTACTGTATTAGACAATATATTAATATATCTCTCACTCAACATCACACACACACACACACACACACGGGGCCAGGAGCTATGACTCGACCCCTGCAACCACAACTAGGTGAGTACACACAAGGCTAAAATGGTAGAGGAAAGGCTCTAAAGCTGTAGGAGGAAATGAAAAGGAAGTGTGAAGCCATGGAGAGAGGATCTGTGAGGAAGGAGCTTGAAGAACAGCTTCCCTTTAAAAGGGAAGAGGTTACAGAACAGGTTAATAAGACTAATATGGCAGAAGATAAGGCTCTGAAGCTGGAAGAGGAGACGAAAGTGCAGGAAACCACAGAGGAAATGAGAGGGAGGATGTCAGAGGCAGTAACAATGAAGGGTGGAGAGGAAGCAGAGGGGCCCAAAGAGGACAAAAATGGAGTCACTAGCGGAGATGCTCTTTTGAAGATAGAGAGGTGAGAAAGGTGATACCTGGAGAGAAAGACAATGGGAGGAGGAGAGGGGGAAGGTCAATGATGATCTACAGACTTCATGAAGCTGAAGCAGGCCCAGGAAGTATAAGAGATGGGAAGAAAAGTAAAATGAAGTTATACTGATCATCGTGTGCGGTGGAGGACAGGAAGAGATTGTATAGGTGGCTAATTTTCAGTGGATTGAAAGGTTCTCCCAAGGCAACAGTGCCCGGTGAAACCAACCTTCTGGTCTCGTATAGATCAGGACTAAATATTATGACAACAAATGCTGAAAACCACATGACGATATGTCTATCTTGATCAGGACATGACAACAACGGAACGGGAACAGCCGAGGAAGTAGGTGAAAATTACTCAAGCACTGAAAATAGCAGCAAAGGAGCCAAGAGGGAAGAAAACCCAAAACTCATTGGACTCCTCCAGAAGCAACAGCAACCCCTTTCCCAGCTGGCTAAACTCTAGGCCACCACACTTCCCAGCAACACTAGCACCAACCTTTTACCCATTTCTCTTCTCCTCTCTTCTTCCCCCTTCCCCTTCCCTGCCTTCCACCCTATCCTCTGGCCACACATCCAGTAGTGACGGGCACACCAACCCCAGCCCTGCCTTTAGCCTCCCTGTCGAGGGAGCAACATGCAAGTACATCCGACAGGAGAAATAGAATACTAGAATTTCGTCGGCGCCAACGACCATGCAGGACCAAATTTCGAGTACCTTGTGGAACTAAAGGTAGAGGGAAGATCGGCAAGTGGAAGGCGCAAGAAGCCAGACTTTAGAAGAGGGAACATTGCAACAAGGGAGGAATTCTTGAATGCAGTGCAATGTGTAAAGGAACTGGAAAAAAAGTCAGTGGATGAAATGATGGAGAACGTAGTTGGAAAGTGCCGGGAGGCAGAGGAAAATTTCATACCTAGACGAAGAACGGGAAGTAGAGAGGACAAAAAGAGCCCTTGGTTGAACCAAAGATGTAGAAAAACTTTAGGTAGCAAAGGACAGATATGAACAGATAAGTGGGGAAATTAGCTAGAAATGAACATGCAAGGGTGAGGAGAGAGAGAGGGAGAGGAAGAGATGTAGGAATGGGGCACAGTAACATGTGGAGTGCAACAAAAATCGGTATTAGGGCCAATATTGTTTCTGGTTCATGTGCACGACATACTAGATAGGATCACGTCAGATGTATCTTTATTGATAATATAAAACAGATGAGGACTGCAAAATGGATCTGGATAAATTACAGGGTTGGTCATACAAGTGGTTGCTTGAATTTAACCCCAGCAAATGCAAGATTGTGAAGATTGTGGAAAGGGCCAGAAAACCGGACACAGAGTATAGACTCGGGGGACAAAGGCTGCAGACCTTATTCATAAAGAAGGACCTGGAGTAAGCATAGTGTTTTGCATATCGCCAGAGGCTCACATCAGCCGAGTAACCTCTGCAGCCAATGCTTGTCTGGCAAATCTGAGAGTGAACTTAAAAGGAGTCTCAACACAAAAGTCATTGCGGGTGCTTTTTACAACATATGTTAGACCCATCTTGTCAGATCCAAAAAGGCCATTCGCACTGGTGTAGCCGCTCGAGCTGCCGCTCCGAGCTGCCGCTCCGAGCTGCCGCTCCGAGCTGCCGCTCCGAGGTGTCGCTCCGAGGTGTCGCTCCGAGGTGTCGCTCCGAGGTGTCCCTACCACTCTGGAAGGATAACAAGCACAGAAGAGCAGCACATCTGCTTTCTCTATGGCTGATATTTATCTCTGCCCAGTGTACTGAAAGGCGATGGAGCGACTAACCTAAGCGAGATCCAGAAGGTCATCAAATACAGGGTTCTTGTACATTCAAGAACTTGAAGGCACATAGTTATAACTTCATCCCAGTGGCTCATGGGAAAATGTCTTTTCAACTTCCTGAATGAGTTAGATAGTCAACTCACGAGCGAATATAAGGATTCCTGACTCATGAACTATTGAGGGACTGAAGGAAGTCTTCCAAATGTATGACTTCATACATGAATCTTATGTAAAGTACACAGGTCCACAGCAACAATCAAAGGACAGAGAGGGTGAAGATGTGGTCAGGGAAAGCTGTCATCTTCACACGTCATTGATTCTAACCTTATAATTACGTAGCATCATATTACTGTTCTTTAATTAGGCCTGCATTGGATATATATATATATATATATATATATATATATATATATATATATATATATATATATATATATATATATATATATATATATATATTCTAGGACAGGATATTTGGCATTTGTACAAAATCTGAATTAAAAATGAGATCATTTGGAGCCTTAGCAAAACCTAGTGTTCAATAAATATATTGAACATAAGAATGCAAATAAACTAAGATACATTGGTGTTGGTGTGTCAAATAAGTAATCATAATATTGATGGTTACAATGTTATTCAGAGAAGGCAGCAAACGTGACGTTGCTGGCTAGTGTTTTCTAACAGCAGTGCCCAGATTGACACTTGCCAAGACTTTGAAATGATATAACTGCGGTATTTTTGGGTGTTGGTGCTAGTTACTGATATCGTGTCTGCTTTTAAACACTTCCGCCGGTCATTTTTAGGTTTGGCTCCTCTAAATTTTGGGAGGCAGCCCTGCCTACTCGTGTGTTAGGTATTGTTCTGGCATTTGCTGCTGCATGCGTTTTTTGTATTCATGTCCTTTTCCTTTGTGAGATCGTGATGTTTCGCCCACATCATTCTTACGAGAGCCTCTACGAGGCATGAAGTAGACTCCTGGTGGTTGCGTTTGTGTGTTCCTCAATAAATTTCTGACGGTAGTCGAAGAGTTTGTAGCTTTTTTAAACTGCCTTTCATTTTCAGAGATACGTTTAAAATGCTACGTTGGTAACAAGCAAAACAACATATTTGGCTGATGTTTCTTCTATAGTGTCGACGCTCTGGTGCTATATAAATTATCATAATATAGCAGCTAGGTGCTATATAAATTATCATAATATAGCAGCTAGGTGCTATATAAATTATCATAATATAGCAGCTAGGTGCTATATAAATTATCATAATATAGCAGCTAGGTGCTATATAAATCATCATAATATAGCAGCTAGGTGCTGTATAAATTATCATAATATAGCAGCTAGGTGCTATATAAATCATCATAATATAGCAAGTAGGTGCTATATAAATCTTCATAATATAGCAGCTAGGTGCTTTATAAATCATCATAATATAGCAGCTAGGTGCTATATAAATTATAATATAGCAGCTAGGTGCTATATAAATCATCATAGTATAGCAGCTAGGTGCTATATAAATTATAATATAGCAGCTAGGTGCTATATAAAACATCATAATATAGCAGCTAGGTGCTATATAAATAATCATAATATAGCAGCTAGGTGCTATATAAATTATAATATAGCAGCTAGGTGCTATATAAATTATAATATAGCAGCTAGGTGCTATATAAATCATCATAATATAGGAGCTAGGTGCTATATAAATAATCATAATATAGCAAGTAGGTGCTATATAAATCATCATAATATAGCAGCTAGGTGCTATATAAATCATCATAATATAGCAGCTAGGTGCTATATAAATCATCATAATATAGCAGCTAGGTGCTATATAAATAATCATAATATAGCAGCTAGGTGCTATATAAATCATCATAATATAGGAGCTAGATGCTATATAAATAATCATAATATAGCAGGTTTACAATGATCAGTCTCAGCAGCTGAGATGCCAACTCATACAGTTAATATCTTGGCAGTGCCAGATGGAGGAATGCCCGGGCCGGCACTCGACCTGTCAGGATATACGTAGCAGGGTACATAGGTGCCACATATGTGCCTCGTATGTGCCATCAATATCACTAACATTTTCAAATATCTCTCCCTGGTACTTCAATACAGTAGTGAATGATTAATGTGTGTGTGTGTGTGTGTGTGTGTGTGTGTGTTAGTGTTAGGGTGTGTGCGTGTGTGTGTTAGTGTTAGGGTGTGTGTGTTAGTGTTAGGGTGTGTGTGTGTGTGTGTGTGTGTGTGTGTGTGTGTGTGTAAGAATTTGTTTTCACCTACTGTATTTGCAGGCATCGAATCTCAGTTCCTGGCCCTGCTGCCACTACTTCTTCATTCAGGTCATTCCACCCCCTGACCACCCTGAAGCTGGAGTACCTACTTCCTGACACTCCTGTGACTCATCTGGGTCTTCAGCTTCCAGCTGTGCCCTTCTGAATCCGTTTCCGCTACTCGATTTTTTTTATCCCTTTTCGCGGTATTGATTGCATTGAGTATTTTGTATGTCATTATCATGTCTCCCTGTTTGTTCTATCCTTTAAAATTGCCAATTTCAATTCATTTCTTCTCTTATATAATCATAGTTACACTGAGAAAATCCTGGTTTGAGGGACTGACCTCCTCCGAGGATGACGGACTGACGATAATAATAATACAGACCATAGCTGACATCAATGACATACTACTATATAGAAAGCCGCTTGTTATGCAGAGCATTTCCTGCAAATTAGGTCAGTTTTGTCCCAGGATGCGACCCACACCAGTCCACTAACACCCAGGTACCCATTTTACTGATGGGTGAACAGGGACAGCAGGTGTCTTATGGAAACACGTCCCTAATGTTTTTCAGCCGTACCTGGGATTCGAACTCCGGACCTCAGTGTGTGAGGTGAGTGCGCTAGTGCTCGAGCTACGGGACACGGTTAACGTCAATACTGTGTCTGCTGCTTACACTGCTGTATTCCCGCTGAAGACGCCTCTTTTGCAGGCGGAAAGTTTCGATATTAATGACACTGAAGTGTCACAAATGTGTCTTTTTCATTAACTTGTTACTATTGTATACCATGTATAAGATCACCCCGGATTTTTAACCCCATAGGGTTAGCCACCCAGGATAACCCAAGAAAGTCAGTGCGTCATCGAGGACTGTCTGTCTTATTTTCATTGGGGTCCTCAATCTTGTCCCCCAGGATGCGACCCACACCAGTCGACTAACACCCAGGTACCTATTTGCTGCTAGGTGAACACGACAACAGGTGCAAGGAAGCGCGTCGAATTATTTCCACCCCGCCGGAAATCGAACCCGGACCCACCGAATGTGAAGCGAGAGCTTTGACATCCAGGCCACGGAGTCACCACGATGCCTACTTGGCAGATTGTTCCATTCGTCTATAATTCTATTTATTCAATTTAATTCCATTATTTCTAGTTCTTTCTTGATTGGTTTTCCCTTAGTACTTTCTTTACATCACCTTTTATTATGCCTGTCTTCAATGATATCTTCCCTCGTTCTATGCTTATTCGTGAGAGTGAAGGCTCAGACACTTCAATATATCTTCGTATGAAAGATTCCTGTATGCATTCCCATACATTTATATCCATTGTGTAAGTTTATTCAGGTATACACAAATACATTTACATAGATTATCACACATAGCAGCATGTGTGTAGAGGACCTGGGATAACCCAAAAAGTCAGACAGTATGGGGACCAGGAGTGAACTACATAATCAAGGCTGGGTCTTATTCATACTTCCTGATATAAATCCATGTATTCTGTTCCACAAGGATCATTTGTAGGTTCATTGTTGTTCATATGTTACATTTAATGACCTTGACGAGGGAATAATAAGCCACATCAGCACATTCACTGATGACAAAAATAGTTGCCATAGAATAACCTGTGTCATTTTGAAGCTGATAAAACGAGACATTCTTTACTTACTGAATATAAATTAATATTATTATTCAATAAAATTGGCCCGTATACAGATCAATAACAATGCCAAGCTTCTTTTTTTTTTAAACACACCAAGGATTTTTTTATTTAATTTTATTTATTGACAAATTTGACCTCACGATCTAATCTCAATGGGTAATATCCTCTCCTTAAAATGCATTAGCCATTAAATATTGAAAACCTTTCAGAAGAGGTACACTCAAATATATTTAACGTAATTTAAGAGGGATTAAAAATTTCACCCTGTTGTACACAAAAATTGGCAGATGCGCACTTACACACTTAAATTTTACTCTCCTCCGTCTTCAAATTAGAACGTTTGAAGTTATCGCAGCCATTCAAGGATTAATCAAATCAAAGAACGGGTGACCATGGCAGGCGAGACCTGTTCTGCGACTTGCTTCCAATCGTGTTTTTACGATTTCGTGAGGCATTCCAGGATTGCCTGGATGGGTTCTACATTTGTTCCGGGAATCTTGCCCTGGTTTCCATTTACCATATTTTGAAAACTGGAAGCCGATCAGCCATGTTATGAACAAAATAAAAACGAAACTCTGGTGGAAGATAAATAAATTCTGACAAGCACTCAGAGGCAACCCTTCGCGGATACCTGATAAAGCTCACAACCAAAGATCAAAAAGATCTTGAAAGGGAGGAAGGTCAATGGCTGGGGCAGTGGAAGAGAAGAAACGGAGAAAGGGAGATGATAACAGCCATACATACACATGCAGAAATAGTTATATAGAGAAAAAAGAGAGAAGGCAGGGGAAAAGACAGGACATGACGGAAAGAAGGAAGATGGCAGGAGGTTCCAGGGGAGACAGGATGGCAGGACGTGCTGGAGAGACGCAGCAGAAGGGGTCTTCCTCGAAAGTGAAGAGACGGGATGATGTAGAAAAAGCCAGATATCGCTAAAGCTACATTTCATTATCTCTGGATAGCTAAAATGAAAGAAGCCCGGAATGAAAAATTAATAGCGACAGAAAGAAAAATCAATAAAAGTTTTCAAAAGAAACACGATGAGAAGAGAAGTGGCAGAGCAATGGACTCAGAGAATGAAAGACGAAAGAAATGAAAAAAATGAGAGAAGATAATCAAGAGATTGCGAGGGAATCTAAGGAGGAAGTGAATTGAAGAGAGTGACAGAATAACGACCTTTGAAGGAGTATTTGCCGATGACCAGAGAAGACGAGAGGTTATACGAGAGATAACAAGAGAATTAGTGATAACTATAAAGAACTAGAATGGACACCCACCCAGCAGCCGACGACCACTTGCATTCTGCCTACAAGATTTTTGGGTTCATCGATGTGTTCACTGTCTGTTAAATAGGAAGGCTTAATTTCTAAAGGAATTCCAAAGATTATTATACTTATTTTTTTTTTCAAAGTTATGCATGTCTAATGGAGGGCATAGTAAATTGATGCCTCCATAATTAGAATTATGGAGGATTACACCAACATTCTTTTCGACTAACACACTTTGGTGTAAATTATTCATGAAATGAATCCTTTCTTAGCTTCTTTTAGCCAGGCACAATAAAAGCAGCGAGCTGGACGTTGTCAAGGAAGTCTGGTCTCATATTTTCACCCTTTAAGGAAACCTCGTCAGAACACCAACGTTCAAGACAGTGGTCCCAGACGGAAGTTTCAGACACTGATCCAAGGCAGTGGTCCCAGGTCGTGGTTCCAGGCAGTGGTTCCAGGCAGTGGTTCCAGGCAGTGGTCCCAGGAAGTGACGTCTCCTAGCAGTTGTTGTTATAGCAAGTGTGTGGGATAGAAGGTAACGACACTCACTCAAGGTCACTGCGTAAGGCCTCAGATCAGTGGCAACTGAGCGGGGGGGGGAGATTGTTGCCAAACATTGCAGAGGGGAAAAAACGTTTCCTCAGATTATTAACCCGAAGTGTTAGTAACTCAGTTTAACTCAGTAAGGTCATGTCATCAACCTCTCTGGCTTATTTTCATTGAGATCTTTTAATCCTCTCCTCTAGGATGCGCCCCACACAAGTAGGCTAAACACCAGGTACCTACTTACCTCTAGGTTAACAGGGACAGCAAGTGTAAGGAACCATGCCCATTCGCTCGTCTTGGGGTCGAACCGTAGTCCCTCACTGTCTCAGCTGAGGCTGCTACCTTTGAACCACGAGCCAAATTATTTTTTTATAACAATCTTGTTTCTACAAGGTCGGCTGCTTTCAAGCGAAATATTTACATTTCTAATGGAACATTAGAAGCAAACAATAACAAACCTTTACATGACACCAACATGCAAACTATCTTGCAGTGAGTAGTCTTAACCCTTAGAGGAAGAAACAAGATCTATGAGCGGCAGAAATACTTTACGACTTCTAATATAGAAACATTTACCGTCCTTCACCATTTGCAGCTAAAGTTTTTTGATGCCGCTATTCTTTACCTCGGGAGAAATCTGGAAAATTTTCATAATTACTTATAAAGCGGTAAGTGTAGTAGAGAGAGAGAGGGAGAGAGAGAGAGAGAGAGAGAGAGAGAGAGAGAGAGAGAGAGAGAGAGAGAGAGAGAGAGAGAGAGATTTTGACCTAAAAGTCACTAATCCTAGTTTACTATCCAACAATTTTAGCGATCACAGAGTAATCAAAGCTCCGTCTTCTCTTCCTTCTTTCCCTTCTTCTCTACCTCTCCTCCTCCTCCTCCTCCTAATCCTAATCCTCGTAAGCTTAATCGAACTCCTGAGTTGGGTGATATTGTTCAAGTCTTCCTCTTGTTTTCTTCTTCCACTTTTCGGAGACGCAGATATAATTGAATCGATTTATTATGCATTTCAAACCCATCCTGTGGCCGGTAGTTGAAATTTTACACTGCCACAAAATGAGTCCAGGAGATGCATTTCAACTTCTTTTGAAAAGACATTTAAAGTGGTAATGACCTATTTACAATAGGCAGTTGAATTACGAAGGCTGGGAATATATATATATATATATATATATATATATATATATATATATATATATATATATATATATATATATATATATATATATATATATATATATAATAATGAGAGGAAAAATTTATTCTGAAAAAATATCGCATTTGGTTAGATTTACATAGCCTAGTCGAGGTCAGCCGGTCGTATACTGTACATCTAAGAGTCAGCTGATCGTGGTGGGTAAGCCAGAGACAAATGTGACTTTTGTACTGATGTATTGGTAACTGGTATCACTCGCTCTCTGTCTCAGGTCTGCGAAATTTTATTCCTGATATTGTCCTACAGTAATGCCAAGTTATAATAACTCTAAAGCATAAATGAA
Source organism: Cherax destructor (assembly GCA_009830355.1). Lineage (NCBI taxonomy): Eukaryota > Metazoa > Arthropoda > Malacostraca > Decapoda > Parastacidae > Cherax > Cherax destructor. Next base: position 175,473 of record WNWK01000326.1, on the reverse strand, counting down.
GAGTATATATACCGAGAGTTGACTCAAATCCCTGTTTTAGGGGGTTGAATTATCCGTGATCGGTGGTGTACAGGTTACATACTGCTTGATGGTTTCCTTAATGGTCCTCGTGTGTTCTGCTTAAGTAGGATTTGATTTGTATGTCAGAAATCATAAAACTGCCTGTGTTTTGAGCAATGGGTTTGGTAGTAGTGATGAGAGACGAGTCTAGCCAGCACCCTGCGGCGTCGTGGGTCTGATTCATTGATGGAGTGCTCCAGTGTGTGGTGTAGGTACTGTTTAAAACGACTCTTTGGCAAGCCAGCGTGTGTTCATTAATACGTTGAGTCTATTAGATGTCCTTCACCCCCCTCTTCCTCCCTCGTATAATTCACACTGGATGGTGTAAATGTTGAATATTCCTCTTAGTAGGTTCTTGATGCCTGTGTGAGTCTTAATTTGAGCCCGAGTCTCCTTTACAAACATGCTGGTGTCAGTCACTATTTTTAACACATGATAATAGGCTCATGACGAAGCCTGCATTGCGAACTAATTACCTTATTATGAAGTGGTAATTTGGAAAGGGAAATAATACACGTGCAGGGAAATGCCGTTCTTGATCTTGATAAAGGTTGTGGATCTGATTCATTTCAAGTGTCACAAGAAAGTGTCTTTGGTCCATAGCTCACACAAGTGCCTGTGCCCTAACATTCACTTACACAAAAAAGTGAGATGTCCACTGCCCCTAGGCATATCAATCACCAACTTTTGAAAATGATTGAAACATCGTTGCCAACATATTCACCAAAGTCATGTTCCCCTGTTATTTCATCTTAGAAAGACACAAAGCACAACAGATACTCTTCAGTCCTAGGGAGAATACTAACAACAACCAACACATCACAGTGACTATAGGTAGCAGAGCCGATACTATAACCTAAGCTCTCACGCAAAGCGACACCAACATCGCGGTCATAACATCTAAAAAAAAAAAAAACGCAGACAGTTCAGACCAAACACCAGCCACCACAAGAAAACAGAAGCAGGAGAGTGCAAGGTTCCTTGTGGTGGTTGTGACAGACTCCACACCCAGCACACCGCACGCAGCCTACGCTTACACGCGTAGAATTCTTAACATAGACATGCGAGGAAAACTCATCAGAGCAACGCCTGTGTTATACATATACGTAGATACACACACACACGAGCATTACTCATTATTAAGAAAGATCATAGGTGTTGTTTTGATGCAGTAAGTATAAAGAGCTCCACGACTACAGAGCAGAACCAAGGGGCACACAGAATTGCCAAGCCAATTGATAAATGAGACATTTGTGCAACATTTGGGTATCTGTATTTATGGAAACGTTTCGCCCCCCCCAGTGGCCTCTTCTGTCCAATGCAGAGAAAGTTGGAAGACGAGGAAGAGTTTGAGGTGATCAGGGAGGTACAAACACCACCACAGCATACCTGGCAGGTACAAAAAAAGTGAAAGAACATACAATTTATGAAATTCAATGACCAAACACTTCACACAAACATACTCTGGCTTCCATTACAATATTCAAACCTCCATTATTTAATGTATAGTAAATTTTCACCTCTCCTGCAAGGCAATATTTTACGCCCCGCGCTAATGTTCTCCCTCAACACTGACACATGTTATCCTTCCAGCGATAACATGTTGAGGCGAGGAGGATGGGCTCATGGGATGGGCTCATGGGATGGGCTCATGGATATGCTGTTGTAATGGGCTCATGGGATGGGCTCATGGGATGGGCTCATGGGATGGGCTCATGGGCTGCCTTGTTTTATATTTCTGCCAGACCTCGTTTAGAGGAGATTGAGAGGGGGGAGATAGAGAGGGGGGGTTATGGAGGAGATATTAAGAGGAGAGATGATGAGATACTGGGGGGGGGATATAAGAGACAGAGGAAAAAGATGGAGGAATGGAGATAAAGAGGATATAAATAGCGAAAATAGAGATAGAGAGGAACGAGAATAGTGAGAAAGAGAAAGTAGATAGATAAAGATGAGAGAGAGAGACAAAGAAGAAAGAAATGGAATAGAGAGATAGAGAAGGGATGTAGAGAGTATAAAGCTAGAGGGAAGAGAATTAGTAACAATGGTCGAATTACCGACAAAATATTTGATAAAAGGACACAGATCCATCTAATGTGACATTGTATTGTGGCAACGTTTCGCTCAAACTGGCTTGACAAAGCTCCTGGAGAGCGAAACGTTGTGACAACAAAATGTCACATTAATTGCATCTATGTCCTTTTACCTAAGAGAGAGAGAGAGAGAGAGAGAGAGAGAGAGAGAGAGAGACTATATATTAAAAAGGTGTGTTTAGCGTTGATTTTTATGACACAAGTGCATCTTGCACTTACCACCTTGGATATTTATCTTGTATTTCCTTCTGTAGTCTTGTAGTGGGTGCAGTAGCTATATACTTGTAAGTAAATATGTATAAGTAGAAATGCATATGCATAGAGATATGTATATGCATGTAGATAGGCAAGAATATCCCGCCCCCCCAAAAAAAAAAAAAACCATCTTATTTTCCTACTAAACAGCATTGAAAGTCGGATTCCCAGCGCTTTCGCCAAGTATCAGTCCCATTCTCAGGGAACACATGAAAATTATTAATAAATGACATACTTGTATGTTAGATAAACATACTTGACGGCTTGACAAAGCTCCTGGAGAGCGAAACGTTGCCACAATAAAATGTCACATTAGTTGCATTTGTATCCTTTTACTTAACATATATATATTTAACCACGAAATAAGGTAAATTAAAAAAAATCGATCGTGACACGTCTTGCACTTCCGGGGAACGTGCGCACGCGCATGGTCTTGCGCATGGATTTTGCACTAGCGACCGTTCTTGGGGGCTGACCTTCAAACACAGCCGTCAATCACAATGACCCCTCACACTTAAATCTAAAATTTTATCAGAAGTAACAGAGCGCCAGGCACAATCTATCGACTAACAGGCGCCAGGGAGAGATCAATCATTCTTACTGTTGACACCCTTTAGTGACAGCAATGGTGAGTGCCACCATGCCTGGGCCACGCAGTGCGATAATACACTCATACATCATATTGGCACACCCCGTACTCGGCGAGAATGTACTCTAGGTATTATTGAATATCTTACGTGTGTCGTTAAGTGCATTGAGCTCTCTCTCTCTCTCTCTCTCTCTCTCTCTCTCTCTCTCTCTCTCTCTCTCTCTCTCTCCTCACACAGGGGGGGTGGGTGAGGACGGGAGGGGGGCACCAGGTAGCAAGGTGGGGGAGGGGAAGGAGGGGGGATGACACCTTACCCAGGTAAACAATGAGACAAGGAATTTAAATGATCTTTTCTGGGGAGACCAGCTGGGCGAATTTAAAGTTCTTATATGAACTAACAATATAAATTCCCCCACAGAAAAAGCTAAGACCTATGTGAATGTTGGTATAACCCACACACTATTCCTTACGTATGAACTATATGCAACATAAATTCTAAAGTATGATATAGGAAGATATTATTCTGTGTATACCGCAATCGAATGGGATTAATAAAATCATATTCTGTGTAATATATCATCCCTCTAAGCACAGCCAAGAGGTCAACTCTATTCTCTATGACGAAATTAAGATAATCTGTAGCAACAGACAATGTATTAGTTGGTGACCTGAATATGCTTAACATAAATAAAAGCACTTTCAGGGGCCCAGGAGTCCATCAACCTGATCAACGAGATTGAAGACGACTTTCTACCTCAATCTGTCACTTGGACTGCTCTGGGAAGCAATATCTTGGATGTGCTGCTGACCACAGACTCTGACCTCATACACTTATGTGTGGGAGGAGAGGCTACGAAATTTACAATAAATCACAAATTTTGAGGTCCACAATAACCTGATTGTTCCAGAATTACAGAGGAGCTAACTTTGACAAGATGCGATATTGTTCCAATTAAGAAATTGAATTATCTGGTAAAGACAATTAAATTTAAAGACAATGTTTACTACATACACTTACGGAGAGAAAGAAACGTTAAATAAAATCAGAAGTGATGAACAAGAATACGAAAGACGAATTGCACAAAATATCGAAAATTAATCCAAACTCACTCATGTACGATAACAATGAGTGTCCGTGGTTCGATCCCTGGTACGGGTGGAAACATTGGGCGTGTTTCTTTAAGACACTTGCTGTCCATGTTCACCTAGCAGTAAGTAGGTACCTGGGTGCTAGGCGACTGGTGTGGGTCGCATCCTGGGGACAAAATTAACTTTATTGCCCGAAATGCTATGCATAACCAGGGGCTTTCTATATAGTATGTCATTGATGTCAGTTATGGTCTGTATAAGTTTCATCATGTACTTGTAGAAATAAAGATTATTATTAATATTATTATTATTATTAAACAACGGCAAAGATGTGGTGTGTACTCACTGTCTACGAGTCCACATTTGCAGCCACACCTGACACCAACGAACCCTGGTCGCCAAACTTGTTTTTAGGTCCTGACACTCGCAGACTTGAGTACTGACGATATTAGTATCCTTGGCATAATAATGAACTACCTGCCAGGGTAATAACGTAGATACCAATCCCTTACCCACTAACGGTAATATTTAACACATTATATTAGAAGGTCAGGTGCCAATAGACTAGAAAATAGTGAATGTTACCCTCCCCCCCCCATCCCCAGTATTTAAAAAAATGGGTATCAAGACTTATAGTCTCAAGTATCGAACAGTAGCTTAACGTCGATTTTGAAAAAAAATGGAACAATTATATTTACAAAAAAACTGGGCTGACAGTCCCAACAGATGTAGAGTTGGAGAAGACCTTCCACAAGGTACTGTATCGTTGACTGATGACAAAGATAGAAGCGCAGGATATAGGAGACAAACTTCATGCTTGGATAAGGTTTAGGTAAGATTTGTCAGGAAACAGGACGAGTGTTTCCTGACGCGGGTCTTAGTCATATGATGACCCGCAGCTGCAGCTTTTGGTCATCTGACCGAGGCCTTTCGCTGGCTTACCGTTCCACCCCCTTTAAAAACCTGGATAAGTGAATATAGAATGGTACTCAGAGAGGTGTCCGAGTGGCTTCAAGTAATACCGGGAGTTCCCCAGGGATCTTCTTGGTCCATTTCTTTTCAAAATGTACTTGATTTAGAGGTCGGGCTGACATCTAAGATAATAAAGTCTGCAGATGATGCGAAACTGGACAAAGTGCAGCATCAAAAGGAGACTGTTTGAGTTTCAGAGTGATAGGGACAGGCTGTCGTTAGGGTCGGACACGGTGGAGATGATTTCAACGTGAACAATTGAAAATTAATGTATTTTGAATACAACAATCTTAAATATAAATAATGTTTGGAGTTATATTTTGCATTAATGTTTGAGATATGATATGAAGAGGTCCTCGGAGCAATCATAGGCAAAAACCTGCTAAGTACCAAACAATACCTATCTGTGAGCAGCAGAGCTAACGGAATGCTAAGCTTAATAACTACAAACTTCAGGCATAAATCACCAATAACCACAGTGACTATAATGCATTTATGTCAGAAGGTGGCATTATACATATACATTGACAATTTTTGTTTTCTAATGCCAACTTAACGTATGTTTTCCCGACCTTTCAACTGGGTGCCCCAGTTCGTGGAAGATCAAAAGCGTGTGCTTCACCACAAATAAGGTCGAAAAACATTCCTTTATAGTGACCTAGTGACCAGCAAAGTACATGGTATGATGAGCCAGAAGGGTAGTGAGATGGTGCCTCACTCAACCACTAATCAAACCATGTGAGCACCGCCATGTATATTCAATGGAAATGGCAAGTGAAGTCAACTGATTGCAGATATTTGTTGAGCAACTGCACCAGGACGATGAGTTGACGACGAGGCAACTGAGTCAATATTAGTAGTAGTGACAGGCAGAAGTAGAGGGTTGTGATAGTCATAGCAGACCCGGTGGTGGCTAAGAGGACATCCACTGGCACACAGCTTCACGCAAGGAGGGCCCGGGTTCTATTCCCGACGGGGCGGAAACATTTCGAAGTGTTTCCTTACACACACACACACTCACACACATACATACAACAGGCCTAGTGTCAAATCGACATGTGCCTAGGACAAAATGGTAACTAACAGCTCTGCGAGTGACAGTGGAGTAACACTCGTAGTTTAAGACACAGTAGTAGTGATAATTTAGTAAAGGTAGTTGAAGTCCAAGTCTTACGTCCATTTTCATTTCGCCTGTAAATTCTCTGCCATTTTTGTCAAATTGTTATGGTATATTTTTTTCTCTGGTTTCACGCTGGCAGTGGCCAGAGGGGAGTGAAGAGAGAGGAGAGAGCCTTTCTATCCTTGACCCATACACCTAGAAAATACATGATAGGCCTTGATCTAGGTAGAGGTAGGCAGTTCTCAACAGGTAACATCGGCGTGGACTTCCAAGTTCTCTGCTAGCAGAGGTTTCCGTGTCAAGAAGAGAGGTAATAGCGAGGCAACTAAGCTCTTACCTTTATTAAAAAGTCAACTATACGTTACTGTACACCATTTATGTACAACTTGTCAGACACTGCAACATCGTGGAATCTTGGTACTGAGGACATCTACGCTTCAGTTCCTTCAAGACTCCGGTGCTCAGCTCCAAGGCTGAGTGATTGATTACCTCATCGTTTGTATACAAGTCTTCACATTATGTCCTTGTATTGATAAAGACACTGGTTGGCAAAACGTCTACAAATAAAGATACTCTAGATGTTGCACATGTGTCTAATTCTTCATACGAGGAAAGACTCGAAGCACTTAATCAAGTCTTAGGAAACGACAACTTCAAGATCTGTGACTCGCGATATAGTAACGACAAGATTGTACCGACACGACTGTAAACACCTCAGTGAACAGAGTGGTATTCGTACGCCGCAACATTATTTAGGAGAGGATTGTAAAATTTCTGGAAGATGTGATAAAATCATTAATATTCATGGATTCTGTAATAAATGATCATGCCTCGCAAATTTATTTGACTTCTTAAGCCATGTACTCAATCACCGGGACTCAAACTTTCTCTTGCATGTATTAAACGAATATTAAAAAAGTACCACATGAGACTGCTAAAAAGAGTACAGTACGTCTGTACTCTAGCAAAATTACAAGCATACAGTTGGGTTTAACGATATAAGAGAGAGAGATCAGTGTTAACCGGAGAAGTGTCTCTGAGAGTGGCTAGTTTGGTCACTCAGGTGAGTGTCTGAGTGTGAGTTAATCACAGGTGTGTCTGATGAGACTAGTAGCACACGAAGGTGACAGTATCCCTGCAGACAAGGCTAAGCCCAGGTGTCTATGGTGAGACTAGTAACACGAAGGTGACAGTATCCTTGTAGGTAAAACAGAATCCAAGTGTGTATGGTGAGACTTAGCACAGGAAGGTGACGGAATCCGTGCAGGTAGAGCTGAGCCCAGGTGGGTTTGATAGAGGAGGTCTGCACACCTCTGAAGCCACAAGCCGTCTCACAGTCTCCAGGGAGGTGCGTGCTGGCCTTGCCATGCTGGCCTGAGGGAGTCAGTCAGTACTTTGCTAACTGGTTAGCTAGCAGTTCTTGCCCAAACAAATACCTACATAATTAAAGCCTTTTATATTGTCATGCACGTGGAATACAGAGCTTTTGATAAAACACTAATGATGGCAAAAGAAAAATCTTAATAGCACTAGGCAGCATACGGCTGTGAATAACCATCCAGTAAAAAATTTTAGGCTTCATAACCAGGATTGTTTGTTATGCAACACACAAACACAGGAGGCTCTGCAATGGGCTAGCTAGACCAAGCATTAGCCATGTAGCGTGTTGCTGTTTTATTTATTTTTTATTATTTTTTTTTTTTTTATTAAAAACAGTACAGACAAGTATAGACAAGAAGAGTTACAACAGGAACAAAATATGTATGTGATAATATCATAATTATACACTGTCATAATCCAACACATCAGCAGGATAGAATTTGACATTTCATATTCGATGTAAACCCGTTACATCATAACCCGCAAATGCGGAAACACAACATTCAAAACAATGATAAGTACTATAACAAGCATAGTATTATGTCACTAAATACAATTACAAACCAAGACCCCCCCCCCCTCCCGGAGCACCGTACAACACGTGCTCTAGTACCTGGACCCTCCTGCAGCTCCACAGTGTACAAATCACAAGGGAAACCCCAACTTAACTTATTTGTGTTGAGAGGCCAACACAGTGTTTCTCAACATAATACATCATACCTCAGAACTCTAAACATAAACATCTAACCATGTGTACTTTAAACATGTTGATACCGTTATTTCAAACTTTTACATCTTATTGAAAATGGTACATACAGGTATATACAATACAATAAAAGGATACCTAATATGAATGTAAATTATGTTCAACAATGCTTATTAATATTACAACACGCCGACAACACCCCCCCGTTCCTAATACATTTACAAATCAAAGTCAACCTTACCATGTATACTATTGGCCATACATAAATATTGTTCGTTTGCCTTAGTATTACATACAAGTTAAGTCGAAACACATTTTTGTTCAATACAAATTATCTTTGTGGACACTGGACTCCAGTCCGACTCTCATGTGTGTTACATGGGGATCAAGAAGCACCTAAGTTTACTTCTCCAATCATTACTAAACATTCGAGGCTACAAAACACAATTCTCCTACAACAGGTCTTGTTCATGGTAAGCATACCATCCAAGGTTAATTGCCATAACTCTCCACATGCTTTGGTGTGCTCCCTAACACAAAACTAGGTGTCCTTTTGATATCATCAGAAAAACCTTAGGTTCTCTGGCATTAGATCTCTTAATTCTCCCCCTCTTACTAGGTACACAAAACACCTAACTAAACCTCAGTACATATTACCAGTATACATCGGACCACATAAGAAATTTTAACACATGACCAATCAAAACTAATAAGAATCATAGCCTAATTGTATACTATGTTCTATCCATCAGATATACAACTTGGAAATCTCTCCATGTTGTCAATTCACACAATCTGAGTCGGTCCTATGAAAGACAACAAAAGTAACGCAAACAGAGGATATAACCCTTATTTGTCACAATGGGTTGTCACTGTCTCTGAAAGTCTTCGGACTAAATAGCCGGATTTGAATATCCAACTCTCATACCTCTATACTACTATATAAAACCGACTCTCTCCATGCAAAAGAAGTTTACCTACCACTTAATAACTAACAGTTCCACCAAAATGATAAAACCATGCACTGTCTTCATTTTGAACTCCCCCCCTCTAGTCTGAGTCAACAATCACACCGAGAACCTAACCCCGGACCAACTACAGGTCACCTTCCCTCATCCTAGGCCACATCCCACATCTTGCACACATTTCACTAGCTCACTTCATACATAAAATGAAAAACACCCTCCCCCCTCACCGAAGACCAGCCCACACGCTCCGTCATGGTACCATTCAACACGCAGTGGATGTCACAAACCCTTTAATACATCCATCGTTAGATGTCTATATCCCAACGAAAAGTCTCTCTCCCAGCTATGTCCATACACTTCACGATTTCTACATTTCGTTCTGTAAAACCGACACGCCAGTGCCCTGATGCGCGTCGCACTTCTAATCTCCCGCATCCCCCAAGAAACATATATAAAATCGAGTACCAAGTACGAAACCGATCGTCGGACCGCATCCGAACAACCCCATACCTCTAAACTTAACGCCCTAAGCATCGACAATCCTCACCGCCTACCTGTCGTAGGACGCCCTGAAACCAGTTCCTCACCCTTATTAATTCTTCACAAAAGTATACGACATGGTAGGCCGTTTCCGGCCATCCACACGTACACAGTTTTGATCCCGAGTCACACCCATTACATACAACTGCGCCCTAGACGCTAGGATGCCATGAAGGAAACGGAATCCAGTTTCTCGAACCCGAGGTTGCAATCGCAATCTCTTGAACCAATACCATATGGTCTTCCAATGGTAACCCGGATAAACCTCCTCACCAATGACCTCACCCACGTACATACCAATATTATCCAGTTTACATACCTTTACCCTCTTGGGGTTTTGTGCTACCAATAGATGCCGCAACATGGCTTCACACAACATTAAATCCTTACCCACCCACCACCTTCTAACCTCTCTCATGACTGCGTCAACCCTCGCCCCTCTAACTCCGCCTCGCTCTAGATATTCCTGCCGCACATAAATACCAATCAAACGCCTATGTACCGGTATTAGCCCCATACCTCCCTTAGCTATTTTTGTCATGACGACGTCCTTCCCCAACCAATGTCAACGGAATCCCCATATAAAATTCAATACTCTCCTCTGTAACCTCAGTACATCCTCCGGAAGCAAAGGATAAACTGCTGCCACAAACCATAATTTACTATACACAAGAACGTTTATGACAATTACCCTCTGAAGTATTGTCACCTCACTCGGTTGCCATCCAGCCATTCTACGAATGGCTGCATCTACAACTAAAGAAGAATTAATTGTTCTTGCAGATCTTTCCTCATCACAAAAATGTACTCCACATATTTTAAGGCTCTCGACAGTTTTCCACCCATACTCCTTGCCCAACGTCCCCCACCCAGGACCCCACCTCCAAAAATTTTGATTTTTTTCCCTGTTAACACGCATCCCTGACGCATCTCCAAAAAAAACTATAACCCTGTTAATGAATTCCAAACCTACCCTACTACGCACCATTATGGTAGTATCATCAACGTATCCTATGATGCCCACCTCTACACCCTGCGCACTAAAACCCTGCCCCACTCCTCCATTAACTAACCTATAAAAGGGTCCTGCAAACAGGCAAACAAGAGCTGGGAGAGGGGACACCCTGCCGCAGCCCCCACCCCATGCCTATCGCGGACCCCACCCTCCCATTCACCTGAACCCGTAGTTTTGCTTCAATGTATAGCATACGCACCCATGACACTATCTCTTCTCCAAAACCCTGTTTTAATAAAATTGCAAATAAAGTCTCCTATCTACATTATCAAAAGCCTTTTCCCAATCCAATCCCAATACTCCTTCCCCATGACGTGCCTCCACAAAACCTTTAATTCTACGATGGCCGACCCTCATAGACCTTCCAGGAATCCCATATTGCCCTTCCCATACCACTTTATCTAACACTCGTTTCATACGATTAGCTAAAATTCTTGCAAAAATCTTATAATCCGCTCCTAACAACGTGATGGGTCTATATTCCCCTAGAGTTCCATGTATGTGTACCTTCGGCACTAAAACGACGATCCCCAACCCCACCTCCCCACCCATTTTTCCATCATCTTTCATAGCATTGTATAAACGGACCAGGACGTGTTTTAAAGTTTCCCAATGGACTACATAAAAATCCCCCGAAATTCCATCCCAACCCGGCGATTTTCCCATTGCCTGACTCCGAACGGCCTGGGCAACCTCCTCCTCCGTTATATTTCCCTCCATGGCCATTCTATCCACATCATTCACGTTCGCCACTATACTATGTAGTAAAGCCTCCCTCGCCTCCTGATTCCCCTCTCTACCAATCCATTTTTGTGCAAACCATTTATCCGCATAGTTCCCCATGCTTTCTGTAGTACATAGCCTTTGTCCCTTACAGTATTCAGCCAAGTCCTCATCAACAACCAAAGACATCACCGTTGTCGCCTTGCGTCGCAACCTGAAACTTCGAAGGACTCGAACAGAGGGCTTATCCCCCCATAGCACCTCCTCTATCCCCGCCCGCACCCTCAACGCCTGAAAATTCTCGTTCTGTATATCCTGTAATTGACTTCTAAGACACTATTTCTGCTTGATCATACCTTCCTCCCGCACCGTAACAATCTCTCAACTGACCCTCAAGGTACCTCTGCTTTCCGTACCTATATGACGCATCTTCCCTCCCTAACCTACTGTAAAACCCTTTATTGCCAACTTTGCTCTTGAATTCCACCAATCCACCACATTCCCGATTCCTCTACCACCGTCCCACAACCTCTCCCACCATAACCCAAAAGACTCCAAAGCCTCTAAACCCTTCAACAATCTAACATTTAATTTCCAGTAGCTAGGGAAAACTCGAACAACACCTTCCCATTCTAGAGCTGCCAGCACGCCCCTATGGTCCGTGAAACCCAAATCCACACATTCTACCCTCCCACAACGTATTAAATCAGTGATGTACACTCTATCTAAACGTGCGGCATAACCTTTCCGACAAAATGTGAAATCTACGTTCCACCCCCCACCTCCAATCACGTCTACAACACCAACCGCCCGTAGTACATCCCGTAAAATCTCTAAGAGACACCCCCCACCTCTTGGCTCAACATCCTTTTCCCTAATAACACAATTACAATCCCCGGCAATCACGGAAACTAAAGGAGGCCCCTGAGAAAATATACTAAATGCTCGCGTACAAAATCTTCCTTCACCCGTCTATTAGATGTTGCTGGCATATACACACAAACAAAACCTACTTGTATATGCCCCCATGTTCCCACAACACGCACAACCCGTCCCCCACCGCCCCAATCCCATGCCAACAACGTAAAAGGACTGGTCTCCCGTATGCCTACTACAACCCCACCTTTGAACTTGTCCGAGTTCCCCACATAACATGTATACCCTCGCAACTCACTTCCACACCTAAAATTATGTTCTTGCATAAAGAACACATCAACATCCAAACGTCTTAGTGATACCTCCACCCATCGTCTCTTGACCTCTGAACAGAGGACATTAACATTTATTGTAATGCACTTGAAGACAGTGGTGGGGTTTTATCATTTCTCTTCCCAGTTGCTGACAAACTGGACTTGGACTTACCGCTACTACTTCTAAAGGACTTCCCACCACTCCCACCTAACTTACCTAAGGGAGCACCCTTGTAACTTTTGGCTACATCTGCCCAAACCTTTTGCTTGTCCTCTGGCCTGGAGTTAGAATGTCATCCTCCACGGGTGTACTTGGCCTCTTACGGGAAGCTCCCTCGTACTCCATATCACCCATATTATCTTCCCTGTGCACCTCCACGTCTGCCACTATCACAGACTTATGAGGTACACGCCTTCCCTCTGCACCCACACTACTCACAAGTACAGTCTCCACCACCGGTGAAATCACCGGGGTGGATACGAAATCCACTGGCGTCGGGCTGTCAAGGAGCCTCTGAATTTCGTCAAAACCAGGCAACTCCATGGACGGGCTCAGCACCTCTTCCAACAGAGGTGACTCACCCGCGGCATCACCATCTTGATCGCCCTCAGATACTGGTGGCAACGTCAAGACGACTTCCTCTGCAGCCTCCACCGCTGCACTCCATTTCCATTAACAGGTAACTCCTTCAGAACGTCCTCTACCACCGGTATGTCATCCTTCGGTGGGTGAACGCACTCGTCCATCATTACACTAAGTGTCGCTTCAGGTTGTTCCGTCCGCTGCTGCCACCTCCGTCGCTCGCAATTCGCGGCCATATGGCCAGGGCCACCACACAGACGGCACGTCCGTACCTGCCCTGGGTAGGTAACGTAGATTTGCGTCCTGAAATCTTCCATAGTCACATATGATGGAATAGGCTGTCTCAAAGTCATTTTCATGGAAAAAGACCCTTCTAACATCCCAGCATAGATTCCTTGGGACCATCGCCCCACATTGACAGCATGTATAGTCCCGTAACTTCCAAACACACGTCGTACATCAGCTTCGTCGGCTTCAAATGGAATGTTGCGAAGACGAATCCATGAGTAATGTGTCGAAACGTCGCGAAGTCGCACCTCCAAGCTATTGTTGACAACAATAGGCCGTTCTTGATACGTGTCAACGACCCTTTCATAGACTGCAGGTGACACAAATTTCACAAAGATTCTCGCATTACCATTCAGTGACACGCCGTACAAATCTTCGGTAGGTATCTTGAGAGTATCCCGAATGATGAGTGGTAAAACGACGTCGGCATTGCTTGGATAAACGGCTCCTTTTAACAATTCCAAGCAGACGGTGTTGACTCTCCTCCTGTAGTTCACCAACTGGTCACCAGGGGTCACTTGACGCGCACCTGGGACACCCTCACTCTGTCAAGGTTGGGAAGCGACTGTGTTTTATTCGTCAGGAAACAAGACAAGTGTTTCCTGACACGGGTCTTAAATACAGCACGACCCGTTACTCTCTGATTGGCATGCAACGAGTTTTGAACATATTTAAAAGTTCACTCAAATGCTTAGCTTTATTTGAGACACATGGCGAGTCAGCTATGACAAGTAATTTGATAAACTTGGAGTAAATAAATGCAACGAAAATATAAAAAAGTAACAGCTAATGTAACAGCTAATGTTGTAAGTCCAAAAATCCATACAAAACATTAATGAAATGGGAAATAAATATTTTCATTTTAGTATCAAAGTCAGACTTTTTATATTCGAAAGACCTGAGGTGGAAAATCACCATCTTCCTCTGAACTGAGACAGCGGGTGTGCATGTCTAATAACATTCTTTATGTTCTTTATGTCCGGCTTGTTGTTTAACCGGATAATGGATGAAGTATTATAAGGGACATAGCAGATTATAGTGGCTATAGTAATGGTATGTTGTTGTTGTTATGGTAGTTAATTTGGTAGATAAAATCTCATGACGCGAATTTGGATCAAATGAAGATCCACTCAAGAGCCTCTTGGAATCTGTGTCAATGCATGAAACGTTTTCACCTTTACTCTCAAGGTTACTGATTTAGTGTCTGTGGTAGAGGACTTGGCTCTCTTAACAACTGGCGTGCTGCCACAAAGATCAGATCCGCATCGCAACTTAATAATTATAAGATAACCTTTACGAAATTGTGTGAGGGGATGATGAAGGGTGTGGGGGGTAACAGGTAGAAATGTTGTTAAAACAGACAGCAGCGCTTCTAGGATTACAATAGTGGCAGTTTTGGCTAGTTCCTGGTACCAAAGTGGAGCAACACAGTAGAGGGCGACTGTCCAACGGGACCTACTAGCCGTGTATTAACGTCTGTGTGAGAGAAAAGCAAGAGAGAGAGAGAGAGGTGGTAGTGAGCAGCAGTGCTAGTACTGTCCTACCACCAACACTTTCTCACGACTCTTGAGGTGGAGTAGCCAAGGCACTGCTAATTAATAGCTGATGTGTGTAGTGTGGCACCGTGTAGACGTTCCGCATCGTTATTCTCAACTTGAATGGAAAAAAAAAATACGGAACGGGTTGGGGGTTTAGAACCCATGGCGAATGAGTCATAAAACTCGAGGCCAGTGCGTTAACCACTGAACCTGGAGTTTACGATACACTCGCCATGGGCTCTAACCCCACCCGCTCCTTGGTATGTTTACAGTCGTGTTATTACCATTTCGTGACTCAACTTGACAGCATGGCAGACTCTCAAGAAGCAACTTGAATGCATGGCAGACTCTCAAGAAGCAACTTGAATGCATGGCAGACTCTCAAGAAGCAACTTGAATGCATGGCAGACTCACAAGAAGCAACTTGAATGCATGGCAGACTCTCAAGAAGCAACTTGAATGCATGGCAGACTCTCAAGAAGCAACTTGAATGCATGGCAGACTCTCAAGAAGCAACTTGAATGCATGGCAGACTCACAAGAAGCAACTTGAATGCATGGCAGACTCACAAGAAGCAACTTGAATGCATGGCAGACTCTCAAGAAGCAACTTGAATGCATGGCAGACTTACAAGAAGCAACTTGAATGCATGGCAGACTCTCAAGAAGCAACTTGAATGCATGGCAGACTTACAAGAAGCAACTTGAATGCATGGCAGACTCTCAAGAAGCAACTTGAATGCATGGCAGACTCTCAAGAAGCAACTTGAATGCATGGCAGACTCACAAGAAGCAACTTGAATGCATGGCAGACTCACAAGAAGCAACTTGAATGCATGGCAGACTCTCAAGAAGCAACTTGAATGCATGGCAGACTTACAAGAAGCAACTTGAATGCATGGCAGACTCTCAAGAAGCAACTTGAATGCATGGCAGACTTACAAGAAGCAACTTGAATGCATGGCAGACTCACAAGAAGCAACTTGAATGCATGGCAGACTCTCAAGAAGCAACTTGAATGCATGGCAGACTCTCAAGAAGCAACTTGAATGCATGGCAGACTCTCAAGAAGCAACTTAAATGCATGGCAGACTCTCAAGAAGCAACTTGAATGTATGGCAGACTCACAAGAAGCAACTTGAATGCATGGCAGACTCTCAAGAAGCAACTTGAATGCATGGCAGACTTACAAGAAGCAACTTGAATGCATGGCAGACTCTCAAGAAGCAACTTGAATGCATGGCAGACTCTCAAGAAGCAACTTAAATGCATGGCAGACTCACAAGAAGCAACTTGAATGCATGGCAGACTCTCAAGAAGCAACTTGAATGCATGGCAGACTTACAAGAAGCAACTTGAATGCATGGCAGACTCTCAAGAAGCAACTTGAATGCATGGCAGACTCTCAAGAAGCAACTTGAATGCATGGCAGACTCACAAGAAGCAACTTGAATGCATGGCAGACTCTCAAGAAGCAACTTGAATGCATGGCAGACTCTCAAGAAGCATTTTATTAAAAACGTTAAGTAAAGATTTCTTGAGGCCAATATTCTTCCATTCCTGTTAAATTTCCTTTAACGTTTTTTTCAATAGGGAACAAGTCAGTCTTCATCTGGGGGAGGGGATGGGAGGATGGGGAAGGAGCCTTCTGCTTTTTCTTTATTTTGTCTTCATCTGTACAGATAAGATCAGCGGCCTTTTCCAAAGATTGTTTTTATTTTTTCTTAAGAGATAACAGAGGGTAATACTGTTAGGTGTTGTTATCTCTCATATATTATTCCAATAAACTCTTCCACTTTAACTCTCTCTCTCTCTCTCTCTCTCTCTCTCTCTCTCTCTCTACTCACTCTTTCTCATCTTTTTTTAATTGGTCCCCTGCATTACCTCCTCTGGCTCTCTTACCAGCGCCACCGGAACAAAGTGCCACGAGCCGGGTGGTGGTGTCGATGTTACAGTCGGAACCTTCCAATTTAGCGTGGCCGCGGTTCGAGTTACCGCTGATGAAGGAGTATCGAATTCGCATCTGGTTTGAGCAAGCGGCCGGAACACCCCAACTGGATCCCAACACGTGCCCAACACCCCCTCCCTCCACCATCCCCTCCCCTGCTCCCCCCACCCTCACTACTGACAGGAAAAAAAACTCTGGTTCCAACGACTCGGGAGGGAAAAAAAATAAAGATTATAGTTAATTTTATTAAAAAAAAACGAATCACATTCAAATTCATTTTTTTTATTTCTTTCTCTCCTGAGGGCAAACAAGAATTCACATTAAATTCACTTGTTCCTTTTCTTTCTCCAATGACCTTAGTCTCCCCACCTGCGTGATCAATGACCTCAGTCTCCCCATATACGTGATCAATGACCTTAGTCTTCCCACCTGCGTGATCAATGACCTCAGTCTCCCCCAATTACGTGATCAATGACCTTGGTCTCCCCACCTGCATGATCAATGACCTTAGTCTCCCCACCTGCGTGATCAATGACCTTAGTCTCCCCACCTGCGTGATCAATGACCTTAATCTCCCCACCTGCGTGATCAATGACCTTTGTCTCCCCACCTGCGTGATCAATGACCTTGGTCTCCCCACCTGCATGATCAATGACCTTAGTCTCCCCACCTGCGTGATCAATGACCTTAGTCTCCCCACCTGCATGATCAATGACCTTAGTCTCCCCACCTGCGTGATCAATGACCTTAGTCTCCCCACCTGCATGATCAATGACCTTAGTCTCCCACCTGCGTGATCAATGACCTTAGTCTCCCCACCTGCATGATCAATGACCTTAGTCTCCCCACCTGCGTGATCAATGACCTTAGTCTCCCCACCTGCATGATCAATGACCTTAGTCTCCCCACCTGCTGATCAATGACCTTATCTCCCACCTGTGATCAATGACCTAGTCTCCCACCTGCGTGATCAATGACCTTAGTCTCCCCACCTGCATGATCAATGACCTTAGTCTCCCCACCTGCGTGATCAATGACCTTAGTCTCCCCACCTGCGTGATCAATGACCTTAGTCTCCCCACCTGCATGATCAATGACCTTAGTCTCCCCACCTGCGTGATCAATGACCTTAATCTCCCCACCTGTTTGATCAATGACCTTAGTCTCCCCACCTGCATGATCAATGACCTTAGTCTCCCCACCTGCGTGATCAATGACCTCAGTCTCCCCACCTGCGTGATCAATGACCTTAGTCTCCCCACCTGCATGATCAATGACCTCAGTCTCCCCACCTGCGTGATCAATGACCTTAATCTCCCCACCTGTTTGATCAATGACCTTAGTCTCCCCACCTGCGTGATCAATGACCTTAATCTCCCCACCTGTTTGATCAATGACCTTAGTCTCCCCACCTGCATGATCAATGACCTTAGTCTCCCCACCTGCATGATCAATGACCTTAGTCTCCCCACCTGCGTGATCAATGACCTTAGTCTCCCCACCTGCATGATCAATGACCTTAGTCTCCCCACCTGCGTGATCAATGACCTTAATCTCCCCACCTGTTTGATCAAAGATATTAAAAATTCTCCCTTTTGTCCACTGCACTCATCTTGACCTGCCTTCTGTCTCATGATGGCCATGGATACTCAGCCTCCTCCATTTTACCCTCCTCTATTTCCTTTCCCTTGTTATCAGTTGGTCTGCTGTTCCATATATCATCTTTTTTTCACTCCTGGTTGCTGTCTGAAAGCATTTCCATACAGGTCCTTATTTTCGTACTCCGGCTTTCTGTCTCCCTATTTGTTGTATTTCCCTTCAACTCCTCTATTTCTGTCTTCAACTTTTTTTTTTTTGAGATCTTCTAAAATTTATGACACTATTCTTCAACAGCAATAGACCTTCTCTCTTGTATCTTATCTGCTTCCAATACTTCCTTTATCTATTCGTCTATCTCTATGCAGAGATTGTGGAGCCTTTTTTTCCCCCACTCTTCATCCATTATGTGTTTGAATCCAGTCAGCATCAGTTCCTCCTCTGTTTACTAACATCGTAACCTTTCCTCAGCTCTTCCGTCCTTTTTCTTTGACTGATGATTTCCCATTTCTTGCCTCTGTGTGCTTTACAAGCAAGGTACGATAACTACCACTGCTTGCAGTGGTAAACCCCTAATTCTTGCTTCAGTCTGTGC
Organism: Cherax destructor; assembly: GCA_009830355.1. Classification (NCBI taxonomy): domain Eukaryota; kingdom Metazoa; phylum Arthropoda; class Malacostraca; order Decapoda; family Parastacidae; genus Cherax; species Cherax destructor. The sequence continues at coordinate 156,226 of WNWK01000326.1, read as the reverse complement.
TGAGGGATCAGTCAGTCCTGTTTGGTCAGTTGGTGGAAAAGTGACCTGGAGCCAAGTGTACTTACCTAATTGTGGTTGCAGGGGTCGATTCATAGCTCCTGGCCCCGCCTCTTCACTGGTCGCTACTGGGTCATCTCTCCCTGCTCCATGAGCTTTATCATACCTCTTTTTAAAGCTATGTATCGATCCTGCCTCCAATACATATACTCACTTATTTGTGGTTGCAGGGGTCGAGTCATAGCTCCTGGCCTCGCCTCTGTGTGTGTGCGAGCGCGCTTGTGAGTGCCTATGAGTGTGTTCTTACCTATTTGTGTTTGGAGGAACCGAGTCGTGGCTTCTGGCTCTACTACTTGAACTCTGTCATACCTCTTCTTAAAACTGTGTATTGATACACATGCTTTAAATTTTAACCAAATCCATTATTGTGTTCAGCAGATATTTTTAAAACTGGAGAAGAGAACATAGTGAGGTAAGTGGAAGAGAAGTCCTGCGCACATTATACGAGGTATTAATAAGAGGAGATGCTGAAGAATAACTCAAGAAGAGCATTTATACAGGACATGTGTTCCTGGTCACGTTGCTGTCACTTGTCTGGCTACGGCTGCCATCATGTAGGTCACATGTGACCTCTGACATAGCCTTAATTTGTGGTGTTGTGGCCTTCTGTGGACCTGTGTTATTGGGACAGACTGAGGGAATTTGCCGAGACGTGATGTGTTTTCCTCACGAGTTGCGGTGTTGTGGCGGTGCTGTGGTGGTGCTGTGGTGGTGCTGTGGTGGTGGTGTGGCGGTGTTGTAGTGGTGCTGTGGTGGTGGTGTGGCGGTGTTGTTGCGGTGCTGTAGTGGTGCTGTGGTGGTGGTGTGACGGTGTTGTGGTGGTGCTGTAGTGGTGCTGTGGTGGTGCTGTGGTGGTGCTGTGGCGGTGTTGTAGTGGTGCTGTGGTGGTGGTGTGGCGGTGTTGTGGCGGTGCTGTAGTGGTGCTGTGGTGGTGGTGTGGTGTGTGGGTGCTGTGTGGTGCTGTGGTGGTGCTTGTGTGGTGCTGTGGGGTGTTGTAGTGGTGCTGTGGTGGTGCTGTGGTGGTGCTGTGGCGGTGTTGTAGTGGTGGTGTGTGGTGGTGTGCGGTGTTGTGGCGGTGCTGTAGTGGTGCTGTGGTGGTGGTGTGCGGTGTTGTGGCTGGTGTGCTGTGTGGTGCTGTGGTGGTGCTGTGGGGTGTTGTAGTGGTGGTGTGGCGGTGTTGTGGCGGTGCTGTAGTGGTGTTGTGGTGGTGCTGTGGCGGTGTTGTAGTGGTGCTGTGGTGGTGGTGTGGCGGTGTTGTGGCGGTGCTGTAGTGGTGCTGTGGTGGTGGTGTGGCGGTGTTGTGGCGGTGCTGTAGTGGTGCTGTGGTGGTGGTGTGGCGGTGTTGTAGTGGTGCTGTGGCGGTGTTGTGGCGGTGCTGTAGTGGTGCTGTGGTGGTGCTGTAGTGGTGCTGTGGTGGTGCTGTAGTGGTGCTGTGGTGGTGGTGTGGCGGTGTTGTGGCGGTGCTGTGGTGGTGCTGTGGTGGTGTGGCGGTGTTGTGGCGGTGCTGTAGTGGTGCTGTGGTGGTGCTGTAGTGGTGCTGTGGTGGTGGTGTGGTGGTGTGGAGGTGTTGTAGTGGTGCTGTGGTGATGCTGTGGTAGTGGTGTGGCGGTGGTGTAGTGGTGCTGTGGTGGTGGTGTTACGGTGCTGTAGTGGTGCTGTGGTGGTGGTGTGGCGGTGGTGTAGTGGTGTTGTGGCGGTGCTGTGGTGGTGGTGGTGGAGCGGCGGTGTTGTGGCGGTGCTGTGGTGGTGCTGTGGTGGTGGTGGTGGTGTGGCGGTGGTGTGGCGGTGTTGTAGTGGTGCTGTGGTGGTGGTGTGGCGGTGTTGTGGCGGTGCTGTGGTGGTGCTGTGGTGGTGGTGGTGGTGTTGCGGTGTTGTGGCGGTGCTGTGGTGGTGGTGGTGGTGTGGCGGTGGTGTGGCGGTGTTGTAGTGGTGCTGTGGTGATGAGGGTGGTGTGGCGGTGCTGTAGTGGTGTTGTGGTGGTGGTGGTGGTGTGGAGGTGGTGTGGCGGTGTTGTAGTGGTGCTGTGGTGGTGGTGGTGGTGTGGTGGTGCTGTGGTGGTGGTGGTAGTGTGGCGGTGTTGTAGTGGTGCTGTGGTGGTGGTGTGGCGGTGTTGTGGTGGTGCTGTAGTGGTGCTGTGGTGGTGGTGGTGGTGTGGCGGTGTTGTGGCGGTGCTGTAGTGGTGCTGTGGTGGTGGTGATGGTGTGGCGGTGGTGTGGCGGTGTTGTATTGGTGCTGTGGTGGTGGTGTGGCGGTGTTGTGGTGGTGCTGTAGTGGTGCTATGGTGGTGGTGGTGGTGCGGCGGTGTTGTGGCGGTGCTGTAGTGGTGCTGTGGTGGTGGTGGTGGTGTGGCGGTGGTGTGGCGGTGTGTGTGGTGCTGTGGTGGTGGTGTGGTGGTGTTGTGGCGGTGCTGTAGTGGTGCTGCGGTGTTGTGGAGGTGCTGTAGTGGTGCTGTGTGGTGGTGGTGTGGCGGTGTTGTGTGGGTAGTGGTGCGTGGTGGTGGTGTGGGGTGTTGTGGCGGTGCTTTGGTGGGGTGCTGCGGTGTTGTGGCGGTGCTGTAGTGGTGCTGTGGTGTGGCGGTGTTGTGGCGGTGCTGTAGTGGTGCTTGTGGTGGTGGGGTGTGTGGGGTGCTGTGGTGGTGGTGTGGCGGTGTTGTGTGGTGTGCGGTGGTGGTGGTGACGGTGTTGTGGAGGTGCTGTAGTGGTCTGTGTGGTGGTGGTGGGCGGTGTTTGGCGGTGCTGTAGTGGTACTGTAGTGTTGGTGGTGTGGCGGTGTTTGTGGCGGTGTTGTGGCGGTGTTGTAGTGGTGCTGCGGTGTCGTGGCGGTGCTGTAGTGGTACTGTGGTGGTGGTGTGACGGTGTTGTGGTGGTGCTGTGGTGGTGGTGTGGCGGTGTTGTGGTGGTGCTGTAGTGGTGCTGCGGTGTTGTGGAGGTGCTGTAGTGGTACTGTAGTGGTGGTGGTGTGGCGGTGCTTTGGCGGTGCTGTAGTGGTACTGTAGTGTTGGTGGTGTGGCGGTGTTGTGGCGGTGTTGTGGCGGTGTTGTAGTGGTGCTGCGGTGTCGTGGCGGTGCTGTAGTGGTACTGTGGTGGTGTAATAATGTCGTTATATCGTTATGGCGGTGCTGTAGTGGTGTTGTGGTGGTATTGTTGTAACGTAAATGTGGTGTTGTGGAGGTGCTTTATGGTGCTTAATACCTGTTTTGAATAATAAATAATAAACACCAATTTCAAAATTCAAAGAAATTCAAACAAAGACACATAGGCATGATAACTATGACAGTGATAACTTTTACAAGACACATATTCAACCACAACGCTTTACTTTATTTTTTGTCAATTTAGCTGCATTATCAAGGCAATCATACTCATAATAAGTTTGAATTATGGTGATAAAAAAAGTAAGTAAGAAGAATGGAACATAAACCACGGTACGGGTTGGGATTGAACTCGCGGCCAGTGTTTGTTTACAATCGTGTCGTAACGATTTCGTGAGTCAGAATGGATAATGGTAGATGGTGTAAGTCAACAAATGGTTAACAGGATGTAGCCTCAACGTGTCGTCCAAGGCTGTACTTTTTCAGTCACATACAGAAACACCCACAAATCCTGCCCTATAACTCAGTCGACCCCCCTGAGATGGGTCACAGGATAGGCTCAAGGTGGGGGTCAAGGTAAATTTCCAGGGGCGAGATAAGAAGTGAGGTCAAGTAGGCATGGTGGGGAGGGGGATCAAGGATGGGTAACATTTTAATAATAAATGTGATGGGTTCGGCTACTGTGAACATTCCATTGGTTTCCTCAATGGTCTTGGTAGAGTGAGTGTAGCATTCATGATCCTACATGTTGTTGCGTCATCCTTGTGAAGCACTTGCTACGCACCTTGACACTTTATAATACAGGAATGTATCCTGCTGTGAGTGTTCCATGTGTGTTGCATGTGTTATTGGCGTATTTGTGTTCTTTATTTCCAAGCTCACGTCCTCTTTCACCATCGTATGATTTACTGCATCATACACACACAAATCCTATAGACTCCTGTGACAATAGTTTTTCTGGGTCTGCAAAGCCTGATAAGCTCTACATAATAATCTCTAAAAAATTTAAAGAGATCATCAGATCTTGCGAGGGTGTACAGAATTCTGTGCAAGAGGTACAGTAAATAATCGTTGACACAGAACATGACCTTGGAAACTATTTCCAAGAACATAATTACGCATGTAGGATAGATGTGTCGTCCACTACGGGATACATTCCTATGTCATGAACTGAGGAGTGTACAGCAGTTTTAGGAGTATGACAGAAGCAAACACAGTGTCCTGGAGGTAGCCATCACTCACCTTGACCAGAGAGCAAAACAGTGGAATGTACAGTGTTTTTGTACACACTGACTGAACTCAAGACTCATATCATCAACGATCCTTATAATACAAGTGCAATATGTACATTTTCTAGATTTAATAATTTTGATAAAAAGCATTTTAACATAAATTTAATGAATTAACAGCTGTCCACACACTAATAATGTATGTTAGCTAACAATTATATTATGAAAACAAAGCTGACAAACATCACCCTTCCCCTGGGACTCAAATTTCATCTGAAACATAGTGAGTGACCTGAAGGAGTCGAAAAACGTAATCATTATAACTTCTTATATTCCAGGCTAAAAGCACTGCAACATGTGCCCTATAGCAAACATTACATAAAACTATCGTGACATATAATAATGCCACAGAAGAATCATCTGCAAACAACTCAACCGACTACAGAAAAAAATGACACATCCCCAATTTTTTTGGGGAGTCCAAACAGGTGTGACCAGGTATGACGTTAATCAAGTCTCGTCCTTGAAGAGGTTGAAGGGATGAGTAACTTACCCACGATGTGTTAACCAAGTATAATAAATACCAAGAAGCTAATTCAAACACTGAGCTGCGAGAGATCACGCCATTTATTTATATATACTCAACATGTGCTGAGGTGGAATAAATGGTCTAGAAAACCGACTAGTTAATAACTATGACTCTTGTGCAACACTTAGCTATCTTCTGCAAACGTTTTGCCATCACACTCTACCTCATCTTGCCCAGTTTCTCTCCACTGGACTGAAGAAGCCAAAGGAAAGCGAAACGTTTCCAGAGTAAAGACACATCCAAGTGTTGGACAAGTGTCTTATTTATCAAGATGTGTTGAGGCGGCACACAGCATGGGCAGAGCTCTTCAGAGTGGCTCCCACTTGCTCATTGAACACTGTAAGCATCAGGCTACTATGTGCATTACAATAGTAACAAAAAGCAACGAAAGACAATGCTGACAGCCAAGTAATCACCATTAAATTCATGCTGTAGATGGGATACCTTGATATCGAAACACCTGGTTGGTGCTTGATGTCGTATATATTGTTGTACATATATGTCTTCCCATTTATGTCCTTGAATTTGTATTGATAAAGCCGCTGGTTGGCGAAACGTCTACAATAAAGATAATCAGATGTTACACATTTATATAATTCTTTACATATATTGTGTATGTGTCCAATTCTCATTTCACTATTATCTATCTGAATCTGGATGTTGTAGTGGCACTGATCTGAGTGTCACTAATTCAGAACAAGGAGGTGAGTGCCCAAACTTCAGCCTACCAGGAGAACCTTAATTTCAGCATTTTCCTACATTCTCCATAAAATAATGCTATAGAAGATGTGGCACGGATGATATGGATAGTCATGACCTTACAGCATTTACACAGATTCTAATTTTCTACAGATAAGCTGTTACGTATGTGAACTATTCCATAAAACAAGGTGTTATACATTTATGAGTGATCTGCACAACGTTTCAGCCGTCAGCTTGTGTGCCCCAATGATGTGGCGTAACATCGTATTAAATGGCTCAATACACTGATCACATTGCATCCTTCGCGGATTTTTGTTTGTAAAAACTGTGTATAAATGTGAATGGGTTGCGACCTAAGTAGTATATCAAAACTGGGTGCGGCAACGAGTTAAGGTAAACATAAAAATGATCCCATTTTCACACCAAGGCGAGGCTCTCCTTCCCTATACTGCTATAATCCTTCTGATGGAACACGCACACAGTATGTAAAACATCCACCACCTGTTTTTTTGAAGAAGAACAGCACTAATACCCACCTCACTAGCATCCACAAGCACTGTGAATGGTGTGTTAACTCCGGGGTTCAGCGGTATTGGAGGCATGCTAGGTAATCTTTCTAGCAGTTTTGAAGCATTCTGGCCTTGCTTAGACCAAACTAACCTATGCTTAGGACTTGTGTTACGCAGAAATTGGGGTTTACCTGAGGCCTAATGCCTTGTCTAAGGGCAAAGGGTAAAAGTTACACAAAACACCTGTAAAACTAGGCCTCCCAGGTCTATCCCCATAAACAAAGCTGATATTACCAATGTGGTTTAGTACTTCACTGGGTTAGGGTAGCAGAAGGGTAACACCAAAAATTCCTACAAGAATAATAAATGACCATGACAAATTGTCATGGCAGAAAACATACTCATAGAGAATCTAATCCCGCCACACACCCAGAAATTCGGGCACAAACAACAGCCAGCTTCTTGCCCAGGCTGGCCACACCCCGGGGAGACATCTCTCACAGAAACATCCATCAATCTTCACAACTCTGTTCCCGGCCACAGTATTGAAACTTGGCTCTGACGTGTTATATTAATCAATCACTCCCTCCTAGCTACAATAATACCTAAGACTACCCACTACATGGCTTTCGTTGTGAGACAAAAATCACACGAATCCTTCTGTCACTGCAAGAGACTCGGGAGCGTGGAATGGGTGTTGTAGGGGTATAGGAGTACTGGATGGGTGTGGGAGGGGTGTGGAAGAATATTGGATAGGTATCGGATGGGACTTTTAAAAAATTCGATGGGTGTGGGAATGGTCTGGGAGAGCATTGGAATTGTAGGACGGGTCTTGCATAGTATTGGATAGGTGTGGAAGGGATCTAGGAAAGTACTAGATGAGTGTGGGAGGATCTGGAAGAACATTGAATGAGTATTGGAGTATTGGATGGGTATCTGAGAGGAATGGATGGGAGTTGTTGATGTCTGGGAGAGTATTGGACGTGAGTGGGAGTGGTCCGGGGGGTATTGGAGTTATTTGGAAGATGTGTTGGGTGAGCTCTGGACGGCTGTAGACTGATCTGGGGAAACCATAGAACAGTGGGTGTTTGAGTGGTCTGGGGAAGCACTGAATGAGTTGAAAATTTGAAGCCCATTGGATGAGGCATTCTCGTGTTACGAGGAAAATAATATCGAAAAGTTTGAGGAAAAAAGAAAGTCAGGCGCCGTCTTAAAGGTATTCCTTTAGGGATACTTAATTTTGACTAGAGTTAAAATAGAACAATATCTCTAACTATTCCCATTAAACCCACGGCCATCCCAAGGTCGGCCTTCGCATGAATGAATGTATTGTTTTTCACCGGGGCTTTATATGCAAGCATTAACGTCCTTCTAATTATGTCAAACATTTACCAGTTGAATTGTAAGTCGCTCCCATTTATCTTTCTATTTAATACACTCTTAAATAAACTCTAAAAACATCCACATATTATGAGTCAAAGATAACTCTTCTTGTTCAGGCTAAACGTGTTTGGAACCCTTATCTGTACTAGGTATTATATACAATGCTCACCCCTCCTGTTATACACAAAATGGAGTACAGACATTACTGGTGAGAGATACTTGGACACGGTGTGGAGTCGTCTTATGGCTGCTGTCACTAAATAATTACAATAAACTCTAACACTGTCAATACTGCTTAATTAACGCCACCCTCTTTAATACGTTCCAGGTATTAACAAGAGTGCTTATTTGTGACTGGTGATTGTTTACCTCTACCGGTATACTCATTGGCAAGAGAGATTAGCTTATGATTGGGCAGTTATGGCGGAATATTGTTTATGTTTATCAGGTCGATTTCCCCTCGTCTCATGACACCGAGCAAGACACTCGTTTCTGCTGCTGGCACCTGGAGTGTCAGCTGTGGTGTCTTGTTAAGTGTAATCAGCGACCTGCTGTCACCTGGAGTGTCAGCCGTGATCGTTTGTAAGTTATCAGCGGGGACCTACTGCCACTTTCTCTCTCTCTCATTCAGAGTTCAGGAGAGGCAGAGGGAGCTGAAAGCAATTAATTAATTTAAAAAATCCAGAATACTTTTTCTCACATGGAAAATCCGGGGCAAAAACCACACCCAGTATTGGACCTACCTCAAAGAAGATGGAACCTACATCAACAATAACAAATAATTGAGTGAAAAACTGAAGTCTCAGTTTGACTCCGCTCATTGATCAGGTAATCAGATTGAAGGTCCACAAACCGAATACTTTTTTTTTCATGAATGAAACTTAAAACTATGACAACATCTACAAAATTTCCGGTAAAAGCCTAACCCCGCTCGACTTCGAAAAAGAAACCGATAGCATGCCAATGCACTCTTCCCCAGGCCCCAGACTCGAGGAACCCAAAAACTGCAAGAAACCCATCACGTGTCTTAAATATTGTATGGAAGCGAGCCTAGACAAAGAGTCATCCCACACCCATTAAAAACAATGGGTAAAGCCCCACTCCACAAAGGTGGCAGCAAAGCAAAGCTAGTGAATTATAAACAAAGTCTCCTAGTGGTCCACAGAAAAAAAAACATGACGCTCAGTGAAGGCAAGTTTTAGTTACCCCGTTATGTAAAAAAGAGGAAATAAATACGAGACTAACTTAACCACTCAATAAAGTGAAAAATTAAGGTGAGGAACAGAGGATTTCATTTTCAAGGATCACAACAGTGTTATTATCACAACCGCGATGAAAATGAGAGGATAGACAATGAAAACCTTCATAATAAGAGATTCTAAACCAGTATTACCTCACTTTAAGTTACCTGTTCTCTCTCTACTGTATACTAACATCACATCGAAAAAAATGTACAGAGACCTTCACTAAATAGATAGATTCAGTCAAACACCTAAGTTACCGGGAACGTTTGAAGACCAAGAAGTACCCCTTGGAATGCAGGGGAGAAAGATACATCATAACTTTTACTTCGTAAATTCTAGAGGGATTGGTTCTAAATATACACAGAGAAATCACTCCCTTCGAAATCAAGAGGCTCAGTAAATTGTGTAAAATACCAACATCACACATAAGAGGGAACTTGATAAAGAACCTTTAAGTCTGTTCCTGACTAGCTAGCTGGTCTGTGGTTCTACGCTGGACTACGTGCGGCCAGTTGTAAGAGCTGGCCGGTGAAGCCTTGATCCAGCAGGAAGCCTGGTCTAGGACCGGGCTTCGGGGGCGTTCATCCACGAAAACATTCTCCAGGAAGCCTTCAGTTAGGAATGGCTTATAAACAGGTAGCTGCAAGTTATCCGGCTGCTGGTTATCCTATCCTGAAGAAGATGACCAAAAGAAGCCATTTGAAAGAAGCCCCATTGATTGGCTCCCTTGGGACACCCTACTAGGTAAAAGGCCAAAGATTTGCAATTAAAACGACATTTATTCCCGCTCCGTTTCCCCTCACCTGAAACTTTGTGACGCCTATGTCGCCTTGTTTGTATTATTACCAGGTAATAGATTATCCTGGGATAATAGCCCTCAGGGGTGAAAAAATCTTATTCTTCTTTTTCTTCTTATTTTTATTCTTCTGTTTTCTGTTGCTTCAGATTCCTGCTTGGTAAGTTAAGAAAGTAATTTATGAATCTGAAGACAGGAAGGAAAAGAAGAGAGAGAGAGAGAGAGAAGGAAGGGGGAGGGAAGGCGATTGAAAGAGAGGAGAGGGGGAGGGGAAAGGAGAGGGAAAGGAAAGGGAAAGGCATCGTTGGCAGACTCGATAATAGATGAGATCTGCCGGAAAGGTCAAAGGTCATGTCAGGCACTGCGCCGTGTCTAGTGACACTTCCTGTACCAGAGAGGAAGGAACCAGGCAGCAAGCAAGTAACTGAGAGGCAGGAGGAAACATAATAGGACAAACCTGAGAGAAAGAAAAGAGTTAGAAACAGAGAGAAAGATAGAAAGTTATTTGGGCAAACACGAGAATATGATAAGAGGAGAGAGATGAAAGATGCTTAAGGAAAGTGAAGGCAAGGGAAGAAGAAGGAAAGGCAGGGGAGGCCAGGAAAATGCAAAGAAGAGGCAAGGGAAGGCAGGAGAAATCAGAGAAGGGCAAGGGAAGGCTAGGTCGGAAATATGTGAGTGACTTCGCAGCACAAGATGCTGATTTTCGTGCGCTCCAAGTGAATGCCGTGGACGGCAGCGGGTAGTTTACGATGCGCCTCATAATAACGATTCGATGGTACTAGCTAGTTTATTACAAGCCTCACGTTAATATTGTGGAGGGAAGTGGCTAGTTTATTGTGCACCTCGTGTAAATAACGTGCATGGCAGCTCCTCTTGTACTGTGCTATCCTTGTAGCATCCTACGCCTATCCTGTGGACGGTTGCGCAAGAGCATATTAATACGAATGAGGCCTAGAAACTAGATCTAATATGATTAGCAGGAGAATATTTCGTTACATGTTATTTAGAAATCCTTGCTATTTTATACTGGGAAACTTAAGATACTTTATAAAAAATTCTAGTATTTTCTTGCACTAATAAGATACTTTGATATACATTGTACTGTCTTTCACTACATTCATCATTCATTTAATCATAGTCTGTGTACATGACAAACTGCCGGAAGTACAATACATGTAACTAAGCTTCAGACTGGCTAAAACTAGGTCTGTTTAGTCTAGCTACAGCTGGGTCTGTTTAGTCTATCTACAGCTGGGTCTGTTTAGCCTAGCTACAGCTGGGTCTGTTTTCACTTTAAGTCTTCCATAAATGTGTTTGTGTACGCTCAGAGTATTACATTGTTATCACTGGCTTCTAATTACATTCCTGTGACGTGCAGTTATATTATGTAAAAACCAAGGTTTTTACATCTTTTTTTTTTTTATTATTCATTTTCTTTTTGCTAATTTAACTGTTATATCAAGTAGGAATATTTGAAACCGAGATGGAATCTATAAGAACCGATCATTGCGAACCCAGAACGTTCAGTGATGATACAGAATCAGTAATGATTCAAAGAATCGTTCTCATTGTCGTAAGTTAACTTGAGTGTCATTTGGAATGGCAGACGGCTCAGCTTGTAGTGCAAAATCCCAGCTGTTAGTTTTTATGCCTCGGTCATCGTAGCTCCTACATTTCTCATCTGAGGCATTAGCAACAAGAGTTGAAGCAGCCTTCAGCAGGAAAGGTCAAAGGTCATGTCAGGTTTATACGCTCCAGTCGTCCGCTCGGGTGATGCTCCCACAAGATGACGGCAAGAAACCAGATGGGAAGCAAACTGGTGATAAAAGAGAAAGATATGGGGGCAAAAAAAAATTACAAAGATATGAAGGCCCTGAGAAAGAGAGAGAGAGAGACTAGAAATGAAAAGTAATGAAGCTGAAAAAGGTGAAAGAGGAGATATTAAAGAGGAGGAAAGACTAACACTCAGGCCAGTATTAAAAATGATGACCAAGAGAAGGGTGAAGATATAGAAAACGAAGAAAGTGACACAAGAATCAGACAAGTATTAAAAAAATTAGCCCAATAATTACAATAATAACAAGCTGTATTTTGGTGGCTTGCGCGAGCGATCAGAGAAGTGTATCTAAGTTATGCGATCATTTAATGACAACGTTTCTCAAACATAATGTTCTCTATCCGGTCACAAACCTGTCATTAGTCTACCCAAGAAGTCAACTTCAACATTCACGTCAACAACGCCTTATTTAATCAGCTCCGAGATCCAAGCGATCAGAGAAACTTATTCCCGTATTGCATCACCCCCAACCCCCTGCACCTCACAACACGTCGCTGTAGGAGTACCTGTGTATCCCCGTAGTACATTTGTAACCCCAGAAGTACCTTTGTATCCCCAGAAGTACCTTTGTATCCCCAGAAGTACCTTAATATCTCCACCAGTGCTTACATTTGAATCCATATCAGTATGGACATCTAAAGCGTAATGAACACTTGTCAGTGCTCAAAACCCACAGGGAGACAGAAACACAGGAGGTTGATTGATATGCATTTTTCGACCCCCTTCTGGGACCCTCTTCAGCAGTATTTTTGTATCCCTATTTGTACCTTTGTACCCCTAGCAGTACTTCAGTATCCCCAGCAATACAGTAGTATCCCTAGCAATACAGTAGTATCCAATACAGTAGTATCCCCAGCAATACAGTAGTATTTGCTCTAGTGTCTGTGGTATGACTACCAGTGGCTAAAAGTCAAGCGAAAGCCAGACTACCATTTGCATGTGCCAGTCAAGACGTTAAGTTTGTACTTGCTTGCTTTCTCTCTCTCTCTCTCTCTCTCTCTCTCTCTCTCTCTCTCTCTCTCTCTCTCTCTCTCTCTCTCTCTCTCTCTCTCTCACACACACACACACACACTAGAATTCGGAGAATGTACACAATCATGCAAATTTAATATGGATGAGAGCTGTGCAAGCGGATTCAAGCAATGTGAAATAACTGAGGGGGAAAAAAAGCCAACGAGGTAAGTAAATGAACCGTCACAGCTAACGTGAGCACAAATTAACATAACTATTGCTAGACTTTCAATAATAAGATATTTACAAGGACCCCCAATAGAAATTGGCCACTTTGTCTGACTTTTTTTTTTTTTTTTGGGGGGGGGGTTATCTTGGGAAATTTACACATATGTTACTATGTATGATAATTGTACTTATGTGTACTTGTACCTAAATTAAACTTACATTCAGTCGGGCTGAAAAGAAAAAATATCGAGAACAAAGAAGACTAACTGAAACTCAGTATACTAACCGAAACCTAGTATACTGAGACTAACTGAAACTCAGTAAACTGAGACTGAAACTCAGTATACTGACTAACGGACATTCAATATACTAACGGACACTCAGTATACTTACTGAAACCCAGCATACTGAGACTAACAGAAACGAAACTAAAAATAAATCCTAAATGAAACAGCATATGAGGGAAACCAGTCGACAAGAGGATAATATATATATACACTGAGAGCTGTATTTCTGTCAGCGTATATACCTGCTGAGAGTTTAATCTGTATTTTAATGCATAAAGTATTGTTGTATTGTGGTAACGTGCAGCCTTAATGACCCTAATAAATGGTCATAATTAAAACCATGATTAAAGGGGTGGACCAGTAAGCCAGCTGAAGGCCTCAGTCAGATGACCAAAAGCTATCATATGACTAACTGATACACAAATGTATGGAGAGAGGTGGAAAGAAACTTAGAAAATAAGAAGCAGAAGACAAGGGCAAAGTGGAGGCGTCTTTCACTGAAGTAGAAATTAAATTCTAACTAGATATAAAAGGAGAAATTCGACGAATTAAAATGACATTAGTGGAAGACGTGCGAGTTTCTCCATGTGAATTTGTGTAGTGTTACCTTAACAAAAAAAGATTAATGAAGCGAATTTGAAGCCGCAACAGCCATATGAAAAAAAAATTACATGAGGCTTTAATTGGGCCAACATTTCGCTCAAAATTTGACTTCGTAAAGCGCTACTCTGAGCGAAACTTGCTCACCATAAGGGACACTCATACCTGTCCCCACTACCAGTTTTTTTTTTCCATCCCGAAATAAAAACATTGAAAAAGCCCGAAAATTTGAAGCTACTACTGGAAATTTAAAAACAAATGAAACTTGTCAATATATGACCAGCGGTTATTAAAGAAAATGCAGAAGGACTAAGATGCCAACTCAACCAATATATTTATTTGCTTCATTACGTAAGACAAAATTGACTAGAAATGAAAAAGGCCACACATTGTGCCGCTGCTTAGAAATGACCACAGGGAAGAAAGACCCTTTGACCTCCAGGACAACAACACTGACCATAGTTGTAAAAATACTGGGAAAACCCATTAGAGAAAATTGAATAATACACAGAGAGCGAAAGTCTTTCATCAAAGAGGTCAGCTTCCAGTCAGTAAACTCTTGTATAGTAAATCTATTAGGCTGGTAAAGTCGCGTAAATTTATCGAAATAAGAAGAATGAAAAGCAAGTCACTGCATCGGAGGAGAAATTTTCTGTTTTTTTTTTTGTTTTGGGGGAGGAAAATGGGAAGTTATAAGAGAACGAATGTTTTCACGGGATAGTTTGAATACTTTCCCCTGAAAACGTTTTCAATGTTTATCAATTATTTACCAGAAGGAATTAAAAAAAACTAGATAAACAACTTTGCAACGTATGGAGAAAAAAGTCCTGTGCGAGGTAACAACAAATACTAAACCATAAGAAGGAGACTTAGATAAATTAAGAAATGTAGTGTCAGACAGATTGCGTAATTTAATGTTGATAAAATTTTTTTAGTAAACTTAGGAGAGAGGGGAAAAGGAAGATTAAAGTTTGAATAATAGAATGTTGAATGTGTCGGATAGAAAAAAAATCGTCAGGAATTATAAAAATAAATTCGAAGTAGCAAGAAATAAATACTCTGTACATGTTGGTAAACTATAAGATAACTTTCAGAAATATGGAGATAGAATGGCTAAAAGCACCACCAAGAACTAGACACCACCAGCATAGTCTGTTGTTGTAGCTACAAGCACTGAAGATGGTACACCACTAGCATAGTCTGCTGTTGTAGCTACAAGCACTGAAGATGGTACACCACCAGCATAGTCTGTTGTTGTAGCTACAAGCACTGAAGATGGTACACCACTAGCATAGTCTGCTGTTGTAGCTACAAGCACTGAAGATGGTACACCACCAGCATAGTCTGCTGTTGTAGCTACAAGCACTGAAGATGGTACACCACCAGCATAGTCTGCTGTTGTAGCTACAAGCACTGAATATGGTACACCACCAGCATAGTTTGCTGTTGTAGCTACAAGCACTGAAGATGGTACACCACCAGCATAGTCTGCTGTTGTAGCTACAAGCACTGAAGATGGTACACCACCAGCATAGTTTGCTGTTGTAGCTACAAGCACTGAAGATGGTACACCACTAGCATAGTCTGCTGTTGTAGCTACAAGCACTGAAGATGGTACACCACTAGCATAGTTTGCTGTTGTAGCTACAAGCACTGAAGATGGTACACCACTAGCATAGTTTGCTGTTGTAGCTACAAGCACTAAAGATGGTACACCACCAGCATAGTTTGCTGTTGTAGCTACAAGCACTGAAGATGGTACACCACAGCATAGTTGTTGTTGTAGCTACAAGCACTGAAGATGGTACACCACCAGCATAGTCTGCTGTTGTAGCTACAAGCACTGAAGATGGTACACCACTAGCATAGTTTGCTGTTGTAGCTACAAGCACTGAAGATGGTACACCACTAGCATAGTCTGCTGTTGTAGCTACAAGCACTGAAGATGGTACACCACCAGCATAGTCTGTTTAGCTACAAGCACTGAAGATGGTACACCACCAGCATAGTTTGCTTTTTGTAGCTACAAGCACTGAAGATGGTACACCACCAGCATAGTTCTGCTGTTGTAGCTACAAGCACTGAAGATGGTACACCACCAGCATAGTCTGTTGTTGTAGCTACAAGCACTGAAGATGTACACCACTAGCATAGTCTGCTGTTGTAGCTACAAGCACTGAAGATGGTACACCACCAGCATAGTCTGCTGTTGTAGCTACAAGAACTGAAGATGGTACACCACCAGCATAGTCTGCTGTTGTAGCTACAAGCACTGAAGATGGACATCACCAGCATAGTTGCTGTTGTAGCTACAAGCACTGAAGATGATACACCACCAGCATAGTCTGCTGTTGTAGCTACAAGCACTGAAGATGGTACACCACTCAGCATAGTCTGCTGTTGTAGCTACAAGCACTGAAGATGGTACACCACTAGCATAGTCTGCTGTTGTAGCTACAAGCACTGAAGATGGTACACCACTAGCATAGTTTGCTGTTGTAGCTACAAGCACTGAAGATGGTACACCACTAGCATAGTTTGTTGTTGTAGCTACAAGCACTAAAGATGGTACACCACCAGCATAGTTTGCTGTTGTAGCTACAAGCACTGAAGATGGTACACCACCAGCATAGTTTGCTGTTGTAGCTACAAGCACTGAAGATGGTACACCACCAGCATAGTCTGTTGTTGTAGCTACAAGCACTGAAGATGGTACACCACCAGCATAGTCTGCTGTTGTATCTACAAGCACTGAAGATGGTACACCACCAGCATAGTCTGTTGTTGTAGCTACAAGCACTGAAGATGGTACACCACCAGCATAGTCTGCTGTTGTAGCTACAAGCACTGAAGATGGTACACCACCAGCATAGTCTGTTGTTGTAGCTACAAGCACTGAAGATGGTACACCACCAGCATAGTTTGCTGTTGTAGCTACAAGCACTGAAGATGGTACACCACCAGCATAGTCTGCTGTTGTAGCTACAAGCACTGAAGATGGTACACCACCAGCATAGTCTGCTGTTGTAGCTACAAGCACTGAAGATGATACACCACTAGCATAGTCTGCTGTTGTAGCTACAAGCACTGAAGATGGTACACCACCAGCATAGTCTGCTGTTGTAGCTACAAGCACTGAAGATGGTACACCACCAGCATAGTCTGCTGTTGTAGCTACAAGCACTGAAGATGGGACATCACCAGCATAGTCTACTGTTGTAGCTACAAACACTGAAGATGATACACCACCAGCATAGTCTGCTGTTGTAGCTACAAGCACTGAAGATGGTACACCACCAGCATAGTCTGCTGTTGTAGCTACAAGCACTGAAGATGGTACACCACCAGCATAGTCTGCTGTTGTAGCTACAAGCATTGAAGATGGTACACTACTAGCATAGTCTGCTGTTGTAGCTACAAGCACTGAAGATGGTACACCACCAGCATAGTCTGCTGTTGTAGCTACAAGCACTGAAGATGGTACACCACCAGCATAGTCTGCTGTTGTAGCTACAAGCACTGAAGATTGTACACCACCAGCATAGTCTGCTGTTGTAGCTACAAGCACTGAAGATGGTACACCACCAGCATAGTCTGCTGTTGTAGCTACAAGCACTGAAGATTGTACACCACCAGCATAGTTGCTGTTGTAGCTACAAGCACTGAAGATGGTACACCACCAGCATAGTTGCTGTTGTAGCTACAAGCACTGAAGATTGTACACCACCAGCATAGTCTGCTGTTGTAGCTACAAGCACTGAAGATTGTACACCACCAGCATAGTCTGCTGTTGTAGCTACAAGCACTGAAGATGGTACACCACCAGCAGATCTGTGCTGCTGACACGACACCACAAGCAACAACCATGTTCCAACAACTACAAATGCGTCACCAGACAGAAAAGTTCTTCCGCAAAATCAGAATCAGCTTTCCTCTTTACGAAACAACAAAGACCCTGGAGTGGAATAATACGACCCAGTTGTACCAGAACGATTGCCTTAGGGACGGTTGTTCCCCTTCTAAATGACCTTATCTGACTCCACCTATTGATGCTGCACAGGGCGAGGGGTTGGGGGGAGGGACACACCAGTACTGTTGCCACACGAAATTTAATATAATTTATTTATAGGAATATAAACAGAGGCTGATGAGCTCTTTTTAACTCTTTCATAATATAACCATTAATTTTCTTACACATTAAAACGCATCCATTTTTTTTAACGATCTAATCAAAAAAGCAAGTAAATATTTTGGAGACTATGATTGAGGTCATTTTAGGCTGGAATGCATGAATTTAAATTTAATTATCTAAATTTACGTTTATTTACCCGAATAAAACTAAATTACAAAAAAAAAGGAGAATAACGTCTGGCAGCGGAGGACGCACCTCCTTTGCTTTATTTCGTTGCAAACAATACGCTTGTTATGTACAGTGTGAGGTCGGGTTGGTTATTAAAACTGGGATAAACTCGGTGAGCTATTTACATGAAGCCAAGTCACTCACACATGCTGGTAATCCTGTGTATGTAGGTCATCGTTACTTTGAAGGGAAAATTGGGGTCATGTCTAATTACTCGTATATTCATACACTGAGGACACCCGCAGCGCAGATGGTCCATGACCAACTAGGGATGTGTTTGTTGAAAGTCACTGACTGTGAAGGTTGCTGATGTAATGAGAGGTGTGGATTACTCAGTGTACATGCTTTAAGAGGTGTGGATTACTCAGTGTACATGCTTTAAGAGGTGTGGATTACTCAGTGTACATGCACTAAGAGGTGTGGATTACCCAGTGTACATGCACTAAGAGGTGTGGATTACTCAGTGTACATGCACTAAGAGGTGTGGATTACCCAGTGTACATGCACTAAGAGGTGTGGATTACTCAGTGTACATGCACTAAGAGGTGTGGATTACTCAGTGTACATGCTCTAAGAGGTGTGGATTACCCAGTGTACATGCTCTAAGAGGTGTGGATTACTCAGTGTACATGCACTAAGAGATATGTATTACTCAGTGTACATGCACTAAGAGGTGTGTATTACTCAGTGTACATGCACTAAGAGGTGTGGATTACTCAGTGTACATGCACTAAGAGGTGTGGATTACCCAGTGTACATGCACTAAGAGGTGTGGATTACTCAGTGTACATGCACTAAGAGGTGTGGATTACTCAGTGTACATGCACTAAGAGGTGTGGATTACTCATTGTACATGCACTAAGAGGCGTGTATTACTCAGTGTACATGCACTAAGAGGTGTGGATTACCCAGTGTACATGCACTAAGAGGTGTGGATTACTCAGTGTACATGCACTAAGAGGTGTGGATTACTCAGTGTACATGCACTAAGAGGTGTGGATTACCCAGTGTACATGCACTAAGAGGTGTGGATTACACAGTGTACATGCACTAAGAGGTGTGGATTACTCAATGTACATGTACTAAGAGGTGTGGATTACTCAGTGTACATGCACTAAGAGGTGTGGATTACTCAGTGTACATGCACTAAGAGGTGTGGATTACCCAGTGTACATGCACTAAGAGGTGTGGATTACTCAGTGTACATGCACTAAGAGGTGTGGATTACACAGTGTACATGCACTAAGAGGTGTGGATTACACAGTGTACATGCACTAAGAGGTGTGGATTACTCAGTGTACATGCACTAAGAGGTGTGGATTACTCAGTGTACATGCACTAAGAGGTGTGGATTACTCAGTGTACATGCACTAAGAGGTGTGGATTACCCAGTGTACATGCACTAAGAGGTGTGGATTACTCAGTGTACATGCACTAAGAGGTGTGGATTACTCAGTGTACATGCACTAAGAGGTGTGGATTACACAGTGTACATACACTAAGAGGTGTGGATTACACAGTGTACATGCACTAAGAGGTGTGGATTACTCAGTGTACATGCACTAAGAGGTGTGGATTACTCAGTGTACATGCACTAAGAGGTGTGGATTACACAGTGTACATGCACTAAGAGGTGTAGATTACTCAGTGTACATGCACTAAGAGGTGTGGATTACTCAGTGTACATGCACTAAGAGGTGTGGATTACTCAGTGTACATGAACTAAGAGGTGTGGATTACACAGTGTACATGCACTAAGAGGTGTGGATTACACAGTGTACATGCAATAAGAGGTGTGGATTACTCAGTGTACATGCACTAAGAGGTGTGGTTTACTCAGTGTACATGCACTAAGAGGTGTGTATTACTCAGTGTACATGCACTAAGAGGTGTGGATTACCCAGTGTACATGCACTAAGAGGTGTGGATTACACAGTGTACATGCACTAAGAGGTGTGTATTACTCAGTGTACATGCACTAAGAGGTGTGTATTACTCAGTGTACATGCACTAAGAGGTGTGGATTACACAGTGTACATGCACTAAGAGGTGTGGATTACTCAGTGTACATGAACTAAGAGGTGTGGATTACTCAGTGTACATGCACTAAGAGGTGTGGATTACACAGTGTACATGCACTAAGAGGTGTGGATTACTCAGTGTACATGCACTAAGAGGTGTGGATTACTCAGTGTACATGCACTAAGAGGTGTGGATTACTGAGTGTACATGCACTAAGAGGTGTGGATTACACAGTGTACATGCACTAAGAGGTGTGGATTACACAGTGTACATGCACTAAGAGGTGTGGATTACACAGTGTACATGCACTAAGAGGTGTGGATTACTCAGTGTACATGCACTAAGAGGTGTGGATTACTCAGTGTACATGCACTAAGAGGTGTGGATTACTCAGTGTACATGCACTAAGAGGTGTGGATTACACAGTGTACATACACTAAGAGGTGTGGATTACACAGTGTACATGCACTAAGAGGTGTGGATTACACAGTGTACATGCAATGAGAAGTGTACATCCACCGATAATTTAATCCCAATTTTAGGTACTAAATCATTCTTGGTGTCGGATCGTGAATGTAATAACCATCGTGTAGTCAGTAAGCAATAAACTAATCAACTTAACCAATGGTTGGCCTCATGATGCGTCTATTGGACATGGCAAGTTATGGAATATATCCAACATATATTGGACATCGTAAATGCTGGGATATATCTAACGAACTGTCATCAACAGTCTCCCAGAAATGAAAAATATGAGGACGAAGTTTGAATGCGGATTACCGTCTTCGTAAATCTCAATATGCCATGACAACTGTAACCACAGCACCACTATGTCTGGCGCCAGCCCCACAACAGCACCACTATGTCTGGCACCAGCCCCACAACAGCACCATTATGTCTGGCACCAGCCCCACAACAGCACCACTATGTCTGGCAACAGCCCCACAACAGCACCACTATGTCTGGCACCAGCCCCACAACAGCACCACTATGTCTGGCACCAGCCCCACAACAGCACCACTATGCATGTCACCAACCCCACAACAGCACCATTATGTCTGGCACCAGCCCCACAACAGCACCATTATGTCTGGCACCAGCCCCACAACAGCACCACTATGTCTGGCAACAGCCCCACAACAGCACCACTATGTCTGGCACCAGCCCCACAACAGCACCACTATGTCTGGCACCAGCCCCACAACAGCACCATTATGTCTGGCACCAGCCCCACAACAGCACCATTATGTCTGGCACCAACCCCACAACAGCACCATTATGTCTGGCACCAACCCCACAACAGCACCACTATGTCTGGTACCAACCCCACAACAGCACCACTATGTCTGGCACCAACCCCACAACAGCACCACTATGTCTGGCACCAAACCCACAACAGCACCACTATGTCTGGCACCAACCCCACAACAGCACCACTATGTCTGGCACCAACCCCACAACAGCACCATTATGTCTGGCACCAACCCCACAACAGCACCACTATGTCTGGCAACAGCCCCACAACAGGAGAATATGGTGATAATTGCAACAACAATAACAACAACAGCACCACTATGTCTGGCACCAACCCCACAACAGCACCACTATGTCTGGCACCAACCCCACAACAGCACCATTATGTCTGGCACCAACCCCACAACAGCACCACTATGTCTGGCACCAACTCCACAACAGCACCACTATGTCTGGCACCAACCCCACAACAGCACCACTATGTCTGGCACCAACCCCACAACAGCACCATTATGTCTGGCACCAACCCCACAACAGCACCACTATGTCTGGCACCAACCCCACAACAGCACCACTATGTCTGGCAACAGCCCCACAACGAGAGAATATGGTGATAATTGCAACAACAACAACAGCAACATACACTCACGCCTGATTCCTGGAATTCTGGATTTATAGGAAAATACTCAGTAACATTTATCAAAATATAATTTACTGGGGGAAGGCTTGTCGGCCCAAGCTGACCTTTATCTTCCTCTTTTTTACTGTGATATTAAATATTTGCTTCTATTTCAGAGCGGTGCTGTACCATGGTTTCCCTGTAACCCGACGAAACACAGAACAGATAGATCATCGTTTTTTGACCAAAAATACATAGTGGTCACCCCCCACTGTCCCTACTCCCCAGATCTAGCCCCCTGTAATATTTTCTCATCCCAAAAATAAAAATGGCACTCAAGGGGCGGCGTTTATTATTATTATTATAGTATTCATTCCAAGGTCCTTCTCCTTAGGTGACATTTGCAGCCTTTATCCCCAGAGCCTGTGGTCTTTTTTACCCCCAGAGCCTGTGGTCTTATTTGCCCCCAGAGCCTGTGGTCTTCTTTGCCCCCAGAGCCTGTGGTCTTCTTTGCCCCCAGAGCCTGTGGTCTTCTTTGCCCCCAGATACTGTGGTCTTCTTTGCCCCCAGAGCCTGTGGTCTTCTTTGCCCCCAGAGCCTGTGGTCTTCTTTGCCCTTCCCCAAACTTCATAACTGTGCACTTGCTGGGATTAAACTCCATTAGTCAGACCAGACCTGCAGCCTGTCCAGATCCATTTATAGTCTTCCCTGGTCCATGTCTGCTTATATTCTTCTCATTAGTTTCACATCATCTGTGAACAGGGATACTTCTGACTCTCTTCCTTCCGTCATCTTCATGTACTAATGATCCTTGTGGAACTCCCGTTCCTCATATGTATCCATTTCGACACCTCTTGACGGACCATTACTCGTTATTTCCTTCCTATCGAGTATGCCATGATTCATTATAGTGCTCTCCCTATTATTCCTATCTTCTCTAGCTTTTGTGCATACTGATTAAAGATTTTTTTTTTACAGTGCAAAAATATGCATTCTACCCATCCCTTTCTCCGATGCCTCACTCTGTTACCTTGTCTTAGAACTCTAGTAGGTTTATGAGATAGGATTTACCATTTCTAGAGTTGTGCTGGTTTTCGTTGATGTCACTTCTTTCTATTTGCTCCACCACTCTTCAACATAACCTTGCAACCTATGCATGTCAGTGACACCGGTCTCTAGCTTAATGCTACCTGTCTGTCCCCTTTCTTATATATTTAGATTACATTTGCTGTCTTCCACACCTCTGGCACCTGTTCTGTGTCGTTTGACTTTTTGAAGATCGTTGCTATTGGCTCATATAGTACTTCCGCTTCCTGTCTCAGGACCCACAGAGAGACAGTATCTGGTCCCACTGCCTTCCAGGTTTGTAGCTCACACAATAGCTGCTTCATCTCTTCTGCTGTATGTATTGTGTACAACACTTAATGGTGCACTCTCAAGCCTTGATTCGCTAGTAACCTTCCCGTTTTCTTCGAGAATAACTTTCTAAATTTTTTTTCTGAGCTCTTCACAGGCTTCCTTCTCATTCCTTGTGTACCTTCCTGCTTCCTTCTTCAGTCTGATTACCTGGTCTTTTACTGTTGTCTTCCTCCTGATGTGGCTGTATAGCAGCTCTTGGTCGGATTTGGCTTCTGATGCTATGTCTGTCTTAAATTGTCAGTGAGCCTCTTCTTACCCATACATATTCGTTTCTAGTTCTTCTCATCGCTTAATTGCATTCTTGCATCCTATGCCTTCGATATTTTTTTCCTTGCCCTTGTATATTTGGTATAAGTCTTTCTGGGTGATCCATGGGCTCACTGTGTGTGTGTGTGTCATGCAGGACTCAAGCTGGACACTGGTGATGCAGGAGGGTGATAAAGCTGGTGGCTTATGAATCATTAAGTATCAGTGATGGCAGCGAGTCAGGCAGGCTGGCTGGCTGGCTGGCTGGCAGGTTGGCTGGCTGGCTGGCTGGCCACCCGCCAGCAGGCTACCTACCCCATGTGTTGTACAGTGGTAGGTGTAGCCTCCCTCACAACGCCCAACACAGCACAAACACACACCCACACACACACACACCCACACACACACACACACACACACACACACACTGTTGAAAAACCACCTGACTTGTTTCTCTACACAAGGACATTGGCTGCAGGCTTGGAACACCACCTTAGCAAGGTCAACTTTGAAGCTAATGCAGCCGATTATGTCCGGTAAGATTCAGTTAAAACTCGGTGGACCAGTCTGCCTCACCAACTCACTTTGGAAAGTGTACCACATACTGCTAACTTTTTTATACCTGCTGCAGGAGGAGGGCAAAATCTCTCTCATGAACAAGCTAGTTGTTCATTAGTGTCATGTTCAAGCGAACGTTACGCTCTGTTGTCTCAGTAACGTGACGTTATGGTGTTACCTCAGTAACGTTACGCAGTCTCGTATCTCAGTAATGTCAGGGAATACAGAGAGAATATAAAAAAAAAAGTCACAGTACCGTGGCTGGAACGATAGACCAGTCGTCATAAGGAACATTATGGCAACGTTTCGATCCGTGGTGGACCGATATCAGGGGAATGTAGGACTGTAGCTGTACCTGGGCCGGAGCAGGTGCGCAAGACCATGTCAACTAGGAATCTACGCACTACACAGAAATTATTTATTGGTGAGGCAGGTGGGTGGTTGAGCGTGCTGGGTGAGTGTAATCAATACTCTCATATCCACACACCCTGCCAGGGACCACTTGTATGGGAATTATTCACAAATAACCTGCACTTGGAGACCAGAGGTTAGACGACGTTTCGGTCCATTCTGGGACAATATCAAGTCACAACTATAATTGTGACTTGATAATGGTCCAGGATGAATCGAAACGTCGTCCAAAATTTCATCTCTAGGTGGGAATTATTTAGGATTTTTTTCTAGTAACGGTATTCTGACTAATTGTTCAAGGGAACTATTACCGGGTGCAAGTTTATGTTGTTAAGTGGCATGGAGACTGGGATATTGTTTTCTTCGGAACAGAATTCAAGTCACATTGCGGCAGCCGTAGGCTACATGTCACAATACTAGTTAACAGCAAGAGCTTTTATTAATGGCCTGGTAATGCATACTCATTCTTCTGGAGCCATTGCTTCGTACCAAACCGATATTCATCTCAACTCACGTACTTGTGGCCGCAGGAGTCATGTCTCAGCTCCTGGCCCTGCCTTGTGTGCGTGTACTCACAGAGTTGTGTATCCAACTCCGGTTAGCATTACTGATTTCATGTCTGTGGGACTTGTCACAGTACTCTTGAAGCTGTGTATGGAGTTTGCCCCCACCAGTCCCACTTACTAACCACTTTTCAACCATACTGAAACGAAAAAATTAGTCCCTTACATTCCCATGGCCCACCTGTGTCCCCTTGGTCATGGTCCTTTAGCGTCGCCCGTCTATCCTCGTCTGCCTTATCATTTCCTCTTCAGATTTCAGTTGTCATAATTATATCTTCCTTAGTCCATATTTCAGCCAAGGTCATAAGGTCATAAGAAAGAACAAGATCAGAGGCTCGCTGCAGTAGGTCTACTGACACTCAACCAGAACTGTCGTTTTTACTGAGTTAATTTTTATTCCCGTTATTGTGCTCTATGAGCAAGACACATGTGCAACAGTTTGGTCTCTTACTGTTGAAACTTATCGCCTGCACAGTAGGCTTCTTCAGCCAAAAACAGAGGCAACAGATGTAGCAGCAGAGTAAAGACGATATAATAAGTCCATCAACCTTGGATACTAAATTACTGATGCATATGTCTCACTCATCAACTCAACATTATTTTATAGCATTTTCAACATTCTGGTCAGTCAGTCAGTTATATTAACTTATAATTGACTAAGTGACTGACCAGGCGGTCTAAACACGGAGTCTCATCACTGTTATATTACTTCCTTCCATAGTTCTTCCTCTCTGGTATTAAAATTGTTTTTTTTTTAAATAATTCTCTACAAGCCTCGCCCTGTTTTAAAATATTGAATTTTAATTTAAATTGCTAATATTAGATGAAAATTTCTTTCTGCCTCACGTCCCCCTCCAGGCCAAATAAATATAAGATTTAAAATTTCAACTGAAAGGAATTTAAATATTAATGTAGATTTACATCACTTCCTAAAATGTGTGTGCGTGTGTGTGTGTGTGTGTGTGTGTGTGTGTATGTACAGTGTACACACACTGTTGGTACATAATAAAGTTGCTAAGTTAAGCGAAGCAAAACAAATAAAAGTTAAAATTACAGATGAGTTACAGAGATGTTATGAAAAGCTTTTTTTTTTATAATCTGAGGTTATAGAGATGAATGACATACACGGATTTATTAAGTACTGTATGAATGATGGGGATCAAGAGGCCATATACCTGTCTACGTCGGTATACGAAGCTCTAGACGCTGGGCCGGGAGCCAGAACACAACACTAATAGGTGAGTACATAGTTCAGAGGACATCTGCCGAACCTACTTAACGACTCCTGGTTCATCCTGTGGGTATGACCTACTTCCACTGGGGAATCCTACCTACCAGTGGCAATGTCTGTGGCACCTCCCTCACCTGACGCCACTATATAATCCTACCTACCAGTGGCAATGTCTGTGGCACCTCCCTCACCTGACGCCACTATATAAGTGTCTAATTCTTCACATTACTAAATACGAGACAATAATCATTGCTCAAGATTTCACCTTGGGTTTGAAGGGAGTGTATTGAATTAAAGTATTCTGGCTGGATCATGTTTGCGACTCCACTTCAGGAAGGTAAATTGGTTGACAAAAGGAGAGTCGTACCGAGGCAACGCTGGAGTAGCACACCTTCCCAGGCTGACAACAATGGCACAAAGTTACAACCAACTATCAGTGCCACACCCACCGATCACAACCATCAGTGCCACACCCACTGATCACAATCATCAGTGTCATACCCACCGATCACAACCATCAGTGTCACACCCACTGATCACAATCATCAGTGCCACACCCACTGATCACAATCATCAGTGCCACACCCACCGATCACAACCATCAGTGTCACACCCACCGATCACAACCATCAGTGCCACACCCACCGATCACAACCATCAGTGTCACGCCCACCGATCACAACCATCAGTGTCACGCCCACCGATCACAACCATCAGTGTCACACCCACCGATCACAACCATCAGTGTCACACCCACCGATCACAACCATCAGTGTCACACCCACCGATCACAACCATCAGTGCCACACCCACCGATCACAACCATCAGTGTCACACCCACCGATCACAACCATCAGTGTCACACCCACCGATCACAACCATCAGTGTCACACACACCAACCACAACCATCAGTGCCACACCCACCGATCACAACCATCAGTGTCACACCCACCGATCACAACCATCAGTGTCACACCCACCGATCACAACCATCAGTGCCACACCCACCGATCACAACCATCAGTGTCACACCCACCGATCACAACCATCAGTGTCACACCCACCGATCACAACCATCAGTGTCACACCCACCGATCACAACCATCAGTGTCACACCCACCGATCACAACCATCAGTGCCACACCCACCGATCACAACCATCAGTGTCACACCCACCGATGACAACCATCAGTGTCACACCCACCGATGACAACCATCAGTGTCACACCCACCGATCACAACCATCAGTGTCACACCCACTGATCACAACCATCAGTGTCACACCCACCGATCATAACCATCAGTGTCACACCCACCGATCACAACCATCAGTGTCACACCCACCGATGACAACCATCAGTGTCACACCCACCGATCACAACCATCAGTGTCACACCCACCGATCACAACCATCAGTGTCACACCCACTGATCACAACCATCAGTGTCACACCCACCGATCATAACCATCAGTGTCACACCCACCGATCACAACCATCAGTGTCACACCCACCGATCACAACCATCAGTGCCACACCCACCGATCACAACCATCAGTGTCACACCCACCGATCACAACCATCAGTGTCACACCCACCGATGACAACCATCAGTGCCACACCCACCGATCACAACCATCAGTGTCACACCCACTGATCACAATCATCAGTGCCACACCCACCGATCACAACCATCAGTGTCACACCCACCGATCACAACCATCAGTGTCACACCCACCGATCACAACCATCAGTGTCACACCCACCGATCACAACCATCAGTGTCACACCCACCGATCACAACCATCAGTGTCACACCCACCGATCACAACCATCAGTGTCACACCCACCGATCACAACCATCACATGAAGAATCACCAGGTTTCGAGGTACCAGTGCCAGTGTTGAACACACACATGTCAACGCACTTACGCAACTAATAATGTGATGTAACTGAATTTCTTAAGTGGACTGGTAAGCCAGCTAGAGGCCTCAGTCAGATGACCAAAACCTCCACTGAGTTTTTCACACACCGAATAAAATTATGCTTCACCTTCCCCCCCCCTTCCCTCATTCCCTGAGATTGTAGATTTGGGGTTCTTGATCCATGGAATTGGATTTATCTTACCCTTACTTGGATCGAATTTGAATGCCTCCCAGTCCACAGGTGCTTTATGACCCCTACGGGTCATAAAATATAACAGCTCTGAAAGACATCAGTCTTCAGTTGTTGATGTATAAAATGTATGGAATGTTTCATTGCTTTAGGCTGTGTAGACAAATATTGTTGGATTCTGTGCAATACCTGCAAAATGCATCTTCTGGTCGGCTTTAAACTTTTAGCAGTGATGTGTTTTCCCCAGAGGAAACAATATCTTGATGTTAGGTTGCGTAAGTTATTATGTGTCAATTTTATTAATCAAACTGACATCTGTGAAATAACTGGCGAGTGTTTTTGTGGTCAGAAATAAGTCACAGTGTTTGACTTTATTTGGTAATCCTGATGTAAGTCAACTTAATGTTCTTTTGTCTATAATATCCGTGTGTCCTCAAGACCATTACTGGTTAAATATTTATCTTATGTACACTAAGATTACATAAAACTTACATAATTACTTACTATCTTAAAAGGGGGTTAATCTTGGAGAAAAGTTTGGACTTATTTTGACCAGTTTATGTTCAAATTTGCCTTTTTTGAAAACTGGAAAAAATACTGCTTTTTATGCGACAGTTTCTTAGTGTCTTACTGATTATTTTTAAATCGTCTAAGCTGACAGCTTAATAATGCAACTTCTGAGCGGCTTCAAACTTAATACTGGTCTTTTTTGGTCTCTTTAACAAGTTTTAACTAGTTTTGGGCTTTGTCATATTCTAACTTACCAATTTTATTGAAGAAAATTGGATATTAGTTATTTCCATGTGATGACTTGTGAATAAATAGTCTGATTCCCTTCAAACCTTCAACGCTCGTATTTAACTGCATTATCAACTTATGCCGCACTCTGCACTATTCCAGTCGCGTGCACTGAGGCACAGGGGGCTGGGGTTATGCACTACAGGGATACCTTTCTTGGATCCAGCAACGGCCGTAATACATCTAGTTACTCTTACTTACTGCAAATCGTTAACGATGGCATTCTTAATTTAAAAAAAAAACACCTGTCACAGACATTATTAACAGCCACACCTGTCACAGACATTATTAACAGCCACACCTGTCAGACATTATTAACAGCCACACCTGTCACAGACATTATTAACAGCCACACCTGTCACAGACATTATTAACAGTCACACCTGTCACATACATTATTAACAGCCATAGCTGTCACAGACAAAAGCAATAGCTTCACACAGACACTTAACAGCCACACCCCACAGACATAAAGAACAGCCACACCCACCACAGACATAAAGAACAGCCACACCCTCCACAGACATTAACAACAGCCACACCCACCACAGACATAAAGAACAGCTACACCCACCACAGACAGCAACAGCCACACCCACCACAGACATAAGCAATTGTTTTATTATGAATGCTCTCTGTCAAGGTGGTTACAGAGAGAGAGAGAGAGAGAGAGAATGACAAAATTCTTATTTTTTTTCAGCATTCAACATATATAGTTGATTATAAGTGTGAAAAATGTGTGTGTATGTGTGTGTGTGTTGTATGTGGTAATTAAGTGTCAATTTATAAGTTAGGAAACACTCAATAATCTTCGGGTTACAACATTATGCAAAATTTCCCAGAACGCAGACCTCCCCCTTCAACCTGGCAGACCTCCCCCTTCAACCTGGCAGTCTTTAAGAGGAAACTCGACAGAATCCTCGAAACAGTTCATGATCATACATGTTAGGGTGCATACGGTGCACTGCGGGCGGCGGGGACTAACAGCTTGATTGATCAAGTCAGCTACTAGGAGGAAGCCTGGTCTGGGACCGGCCCGTGATTTCGATGACCTACGGAAGACTCCAGGTAACCTCCAAGTAACCTTCAGTAACCTCCAGGTTACCGTATTTTAAGAATCAGTTATGAAGGCACTGATATTATTCCTGAGAGGAAGAGAGGCACCACATCTTTTTCCCCCGTAGTTCGGTGACTCTTGCCTCTGGTCCGGCCAAGTCTGGTTAACACTGCCGCTAACTCACACTTCCAAAATATTTTTATTAAAAGATGCAGAATGGCTGCAGCTAACGAGGTGCAAGACGTCGTTATCACTAGTGTAAAGATGTTATTATGGCAGCACTAACGCGTCTCTCATCACAGCATATCAGGTTACCTTATTAAAGTGGACTTTGTCGAGACAATATCCATCACCGGAGAAGAAAAGGCTAGCTTAATTGGACCGTTTTAACAGGGAATAAAGGCTCTACCTTTTAAAAAAAATGGAGAAATTTCTGTAAGATTGTCAATAATTTCGTGTTGTGACAGTGATGGGTGTAACTAGGAGCTCAGCCAGTCCTAGAAACCAAGCATGATGTAGCATGATTGACCTCCTCAAGTGGTACCTAACCTAACCCAAGCTTGGTGTCACATGAATCACTTCCTCGAGTGGCGCCTGATCACTCGCTTTTACAGATTATAGAATTTATACCAAGAGGTGCATGCCTTTCCATATATATTCTCTGAAATAAATATACAATGACAGGTGTTATCTTTCAATATACTATATTTACATTCACATTTATATATCTTTTAATATATTCAGACTGGGAGATTACCTTAATCCTTTTTTCAAGCTTATTCAAGCCTTGTAAATATCCCCCAGATGAGTACTTTTAAGAGGTTTCCTGAATTATTTTTTCCTACATCTTTTCGATTTCGCTCATAACTCGAGAACGCCTTATACGGTCGGCTTCAGATTTACGATACTCGTGTAAAGAAACGAGGACCAAATTCTTGGAACAATTGCCATTGAGGAAGCCTTGACAAAAGGGTCATCCCACAGTTACTAACAACAACGGATATAGCCCCACTGCATAAAGGTGGCATAGACTGATATCTCTAACGTCCCACATCATAAAGTGTTCTAAGAAGCAAGATAGCCAACCACCTGGATTCCCAACAACTGAATAACCCAGGGCAGCATGAGTTCAGAACTGGTCGCGCCTGCCTCTCACAACTACTGGACCACTATGACATGGTCTTGAATGCTCTGAAAGACACACAGAACGTAGTATACACAGACTTTGCAAAAGCCTTCGACAAGTTCTATCATGGTGTGATAGCACACAAAATGCGTACTAAGGAAATAACTGGAAAAGTGGGCAAATGGATCTTTAACTGTCTATCCATGAGACACAAAGAGTAATAGTAAACAGTTAAGTCAGAGGTTGTCACAGTGCAAAGCTCTATTTCACAAGATACAGTGCTCGACCCCATCCTATTCCTCATCCCTATTTCTGACATAGACGGAGATGTAAACCATAGCACTGTGTCATCCTCTGCAGACTATACTAGAATTTGTATGAGAGTGCCATCCATTGAGCACACGATAAAACGTTTCGCTCACATGCGAGCTCAGGTGTGAGCGAAAATATGAACAAACAGACTGTTCTACCAAGCGTAATGTTATCTGCATTTTTTCTTCGCCACACTCTGACTCTTCGACACTTTAGAACAGTAACCCGACACCACTCACTCATAGTAGCTATTTTACCTCGTTACTGTGTACCAGTATAGCCATGGCGCTGACCTTACTCCCAGAGGTCATCAATCCTACTGGGGAGGATGTCCTGCCTAGGAACACACACACACACACACACACACCACTCCAATCCAAACACAACATAGGTGTTTTGGTAGGTAGTAGGTTGTAGGACAGAACCAAACACAGCTCGGGGGAAGAGTGGGGAACAGTGAAGAAGAAAAAAATGGTACATCAAATAGGAGCATGTATTGTGTGGTTAATGAAATGAAAGGGTAAATAGGTGTTCTCAAAAGGGAATGTGCATCTGAGACCTAGTTAAGGATGCTAAAGGAGGCAGGGAGAAGAATGACTGAGGAACAAGTGTGAAAGAAATTGACTGAGGAACTTAAAGCAGACAAGAAAAAGAGAGAATTTGTTCTATGAAGTAGGGATGTTGGGACAGGAAGTAGAAGAGCTAACTAATGCATCAGCAGGAGATGTTAAAGAGATAGAGACGGACATGAAACAAGAAAGCACAGGAGGTGGACAACGAACATATGCTCAGCAAGTCTGGAGGGAGAAAGTAGAAATGGTAACTGATCTTGAGGAACCAAAGACAGAGAGAGCAATCTTGTTGAGTTAAGATGAAGGAGACATGAGACATAGAGCTACCATGGTCTTCCGCCTTAATGATTAAAGAGAACCTGAAATAAAAGTATGAAGGAAGAAGGAAAATAAAATAATTGTACATGAATGGTATACAATACCGACAAGACGAAAATGTGTTCCTCTATCTTCCATTTATGTCCTTGAATTTGTATTGATAAAGCCACTGGTGGGCGAAACGTCTACAATAAAGATACCCAGTAAAATGCATAAGTGTCTAATTTAAAAAAAAATAATTGTAGATCTGATGGAAGAATCGAGAGCAGCAAGTTAGAAAAGTGAAATCTGTGTTTTTTTGTTTTTAAGAGTACGAACAATGTTGAGGAAGGACGAGATCATTGCACACTGTGTTTACGAAGTCAGAAACAGGGAACTTAGTATTGAAAATGAAATGAAATCGGAAGGAATCTCATATCTTCATACAGGGTAAGTCAGTGAAGATAGGACAAAAGTTGAATGAAGGTTAAAGAGGAGGAGGAGGAGGAGGAGGCAAGAGAAGAATAGAAGAGGGAACAGAACACCAATTGTGGAAAAAGTGGAACCTCAGGAATAGAGTCCAAGAAATACCCCAGCACCCCACAGAGACTCCCTGCCTTACACCCACAGAAATTAAGTACACAGCATGTCCAGAAAGCAGTAAAAAATAGAAGAGTCAGAGTCAAATATTGATGGAGTCACCAGCAAGTGTGAAGCCATGAGAGAAAGAGTTGTGAAACAATCCCTGATAGAGTAGATATTATGGAGATGAAGCTCTCAGGGATAACAATGAATGTGATATTCCCAGAGTGCTACCAAATAGTAAGAAAGGAAAAAACAAACAGAGAAGAAGGAGAGACTGCAAAAACCGCTGCAGATTTGAAAAGCTAATAAACTTGGAAAAAAGAAGATTTCGGGGATTATATAGCAGTTACTGTAATGTCCAGAGAGATAAAATTGATTCACTTACTGGAAAGAGTAGCTGAGAGAGTAAGAAGAAACAAAGTTGAACTCCTAGTACTCTGAGTTTTTAACCACAAGATTTTCTAGAAAAACTAGTACTCCCATGGAGGACCAGAAACAGGGAAAGTGAAGTTTGTGAAAACAGTTATGAAGAACTGTTTTGAGCCAACAAGTGAAGGAAGCAACAAAAGAGATGAGCCAGCAAGACTTAATGATGAACCAGTAGGAGCCAGGGATCACGTGGTACTAAGCACCTAGTACCTGGTAGAAAGGGGAATGGAAGGGAGTCATAGAAAATGGAACTATAACAGAGGGAACTACCATTGCATGAGAAATATTTTCTGATTGAAATGGATGGCAAAGGCAACTGGAAAGTAGAGCTGTATAAGAAATAGTAGATATAACAGAGACAAGTTGCCAAAAGGGAAAGTAAAGATTCATACCAAGAAAACAAGAAAACCAAAGAGTGTCCATGGTTTAATAAAACTTGGAAGAAATATAGAGGAAAGCAAAAGGCAGACAACCGTAAAGAAGCAGGAAAGCTAGAAACAAATACGGAAGAATAAGAAGAGAAGCTGAAAGCCAGTATGAAAATGATAAAGGATTAAATGCCAATGTGAATCTAAGTAACTTGACAGCTACGTAAGAAAAATGACGACTGTGAAGGATCAGTGATAAGGCTGATGAAGGAGGAAGAGATGCTGACCGAGGATGACAGAGAGTTATACGAATGCTTTCAAAACACTGGAAGAGGTTTTCAAAAAAAAGGTGGAGAAATACGAGAAAGCGCTGTTGTCAGAACAGATCTACGAGTTGTAATAATGTTGGTAGAATTACCCACAATATGTTAGGTAAAATGACACAAAGTGCAAATAATGTGACATTTTATTGCGGCAACGTTTCGCTCTCCAGGAGCTTTGTCAAGGCGTTACCGTTACAGATACTCGAGAATATCAACACAACAAAGACAGAAGTGATGAGACCATTATATGACGTGGGTATAACAAAAGCAATGGGACCATATAACATATCTCCATGATTGCTGAGAGAAAACAATAAAACAAATGTGCAATCCAATAACAAAGGTATTCAACTAATCTCTCCAATCAGGACAACTGCCTAAAAATTGGGAAAAGACAAATGTGGTCCCCATTTATTAAAAAAAAAGTATGACAGACAAAAGGCTTTTAATTATGGGTCAATACCTCTAACGTGCATAATGTTAAAAGTTCTGGAGTAGATAGAGTTCTGTGACAGTCACAGAGGTAAAACAAGAAAAAAAAGAGAAAAACAGGACTGGTCAGACTGCATCTTCTTGTGATATCTTAAGACCTCGTCTCCAGTATCTTCTTTGTGAGAAACGCGAGAACTGCTATCACCCCCTTGGTCTGGGACTTTCAGTCTTAAGGACGAACACATGGCGAGTCTTTCATAGGAACCTGCCCAGAAGTGGAGCAGAAGCCCAGCGGTATAGGGGTTTAGTAGACAGGAAAGAGAGGATCTGTGGGAAAGCTATGGTACAAAGCAGAGTCCTGTTACTAGGTGAAGATGTGGTGTTTCCCCGGGGATAAGTATCTCAGTGTGGTACACTCCCTACTGGAAGGTGGACCTTAGTTATTCTGGAGTAAGTTCATATTTAGTTTTATTGTTAGACAAATTTAACCCTCACTCTTAAGTCCCTCATGTTATTTTTCCCAAGATATCTAGAGTATCATATCCCTTTCTCGTTAACTAAATATTAAATTCATATTACCATTGTACTAAATTAAGTATTAATAAATTGTAATAATGTGAAAGACAGTAGCTTGAACCTGATAGCTTAGCCGAGCAGTCTTTATAAAGCTTATGGGTCGATACTTTATGATAAAATACCTACACCACTGCCAACCATGTCACTTCAGGGACGCAAGGCCTCGCCCTTCCCACCCTTATTATGGGAAAGTAATGACTCTCACAGTAAATACTCTCACAGAAAAGAAGGGGTGCTGCAGGCACAGTAAAGGAACATTGTATCAACATCCGTGGGACCAGACTATTCAACATCTTGCCAGAAGATATCAGAAACACTGCCGGAACAATTGCAGAAGTCTTCAAGAAAAAACTGGACAAGTTCCTCCTTCAAGTGCCAGATCAACCAGTCTGCGAAGATATATGAGCCATTGGGTTGCCAGCAGCAACAGCCTAGTTGATTAGGCAATCTCCAGGTAAGCCTGGCCCAGGGCCGGGCTGCAGTTATAGGTAAACTCTCAAAACCCGCCAGAGGTAAGATATAAGATAAGATATGCCTCTCTTTTTTTATGTTTTAAGTTTCAAAATCTTGAGTGTCTTAATTAGATCCTTTTTTGGAATGATCTTAGACAGTGTAAATGTCAATCTGTCAAATATATTGAAGAAATTGAGAAAATTGAAATATTTGTTCTCATGCAACAATGAGTGACCTCCGTTGCTAATCTATCAACCTTGTTGGTATCATATTTCTTTATTACCAGTTCTCCAGTCCAATACTTCTCACTTGTATATTTGTTATACCACTTGTATTTATTATCTCACTTGTATATTTGTTATTTTGTGTTCTTTCTAGCTTAGATATCCTCGGTAATCTATATCATTTTGTTTACGATTATCTTCCACTTGCAATCTTAGTGTTGCCATTGCACTATTAAGGTGACAGTTTACAATTGTTTTCTTCAAATCCTCATGTGTCATGTTTCGTATGAGGTCCCCAAATTCCAGTTTCTTCAATAAATCAAAATTCTCTTCTTGGTAAATGATTCAAAACCACTTGTTTCGTGGAGTCATTGTTATGTAGAGTGCTTGTGGAGGCGGGTATTCAAACACGAGGAGGCTGAAATTAATCCTTGAGCATACCACTGCCACGAGTGTCCTCGCAACATGAAACAAGCCTAGTTCGCTAGGATCATGTTGTTTGTTGGATTGATGGCTCAGATGGTAGAGTGACATAAATTGTGTGGCCTCTTGAGGCAGAACAATGTGTCGTGGTGTCGAATCCTGGCCTGCCGCAGTTTGGAAAGTGATATATATATATATATATATATATATATATATATATATATATATATATATATATATATATATATATATATATATATATATATATATATTAGGCAAACCGGAAAAAATAATAATTCTGTGGGTATTTTGTGTCTAGAGAAGAAATATTTAAACATATCCCTTATCTAACTATTGCAACCAATTTTAGCAACTCTAACTCAACGTCAACCTGACTCAGGTCAACCCAGCCTAACCCACCATAACCCATGCTACAGCAGTGTACACTCAGGAGACACTGCTCTAGTGGTGGTGGTAGTATTATAACTTTACCTCACTGGGTCGCCTAGTCACCTACCTTCATTGCTCCGACATTTACTTTACTTCATACTTTTTGCCTCACATAAAAAATAATTTTTTTGCGAAAAAATGAACTATTAAAAACAATTATGGGCTTCAGATAGATTTTTTGTGTTTTAGAAATGGAAATAACGGATTAAGTCATTAGAGACCCTGAACTCAAAAGCGAAAAAAAGTAAGAAATATTGAGAACTTGGAGATTTACGGCATTTTTAGTCAGTCCTTAATATCGCATTTTCTTTCAGTTTTATTGCAGAGGGACTTGGTTCATTTCTGCCTTCAAGTTTGTGAGCAATTTAAAATCGACTTATTTCACTGACTTCAACTTTTAATCTACAAAGTATTGGCTGGTGTGGCCTGGTCAGCTTAATTAGAAAAAAAAAATTAAGATTTTTATTCCCATGCGGTAAATTGAGACAACCTCTTCCGATCGGCTTCAAACTTCATCACAGACGTATCCTCATTAGAAGAAAGTTTGGAGTGTAAGTGAAGTGTGTAGAGTCAGAGTTGCCAGTTATTAAAATGGTGATATTTTCTGTAAAATACTTTGACTAAATCACTTCTGAACGAATTCAATCTTAAATGACTGAAATTTTTTATATAAAAAAAGGGGGAGGGGGTATACTTTTAGTTGCTGTACACAAACATACATTGAAATTTTGAAGTAGATTCGATGAAGCCTTCTCGAGTTATGAGCAAAATAAAAATAAAAAGCTGGAGAGAAAAATAAAAAGGACAAAAGAAAAAAAAATTCAGACAACCTCTTAAAGGCTCATATTCGTGGATGTATAATTATCTTGATAGTTTTTGTTTCTTTTGTGTACAGCACTGCAACTTCTTTTGTTTCTGGGTCAAACCCATATTTCCAGCAGTGGTCCTCTGGGCAGAGCTGGTTATCAACAGTGGTCCTCTCGGCAGAGCTGGTTATCAACAGTGGTCCGCTAGGCAGAGCTGGTTATCAACAGTGGTCCTCTCGGCAGAGCTGGTTATCAACAGTGGTCCTCTCGGCAGAGCTGGTTATCAACAGTGGTCCTCTCGGCAGAGCTGGTTATCAACAGTGGTCCGCTCGGCAGAGCTGGTTATCAACAGTGGTCCTCTCGGCAGAGCTGGTTATCAACGTGGTCCCTCGGCAGAGCTGGTTATCAACAGTGGTCCCTCGGCAGAGCTGGTTATCAACAGTGGTCCCTCGGCAGAGCTGGTTATCAACAGTGGTCCGCTCGGCAGAGCTGGTTATCAACAGTGGTCCTCTCGGCAGAGCTGGTTATCAACAGTGGTCCTCTCGGCAGAGCTGGTTATCAACAGTGGTCCGCTCGGCAGAGCTGGTTATCAACAGTGGTCCTCTCGGCAGAGCTGGTTATCAACAGTGGTCCGCTCGGCAGAGCTGGTTATCAACAGTGGTCCCTGGCAGAGCTGGTTATCAACAGTGGTCCCTCGGCAGAGCTGGTTATCAACAGTGGTCCTCTCGGCAGAGCTGGTTATCAACAGTGGTCCTCTCGGCAGAGCTGGTTATCAACAGTGGTCCACTCGGCAGAGCTGGTTATCAACAGTGGTCCGCTCGGCAGAGCTGGTTATCATCAGTGGTCCACTCGGCAGAGCTGGTTATCAACAGTGGTCCTCTCGGCAGAGCTGGTTATCAACAGTGGTCCCTCGGCAGAGCTGGTTATCATCAGTGGTCCCTCGGCAGAGCTGGTTATCAACAGTGGTCCTCTCGGCAAGCTGGTTATCAACAGTGGTCCGCTCGGCAGAGCTGGTTATCAACAGTGGTCCCTCGGCAGAGCTGGTTATCAACAGTGGTCCCTCGGCAGAGCTGGTTATCAACAGTGGTCCGCTCGGCAGAGCTGGTTATCACAGTGGTCACTCGGCAGAGCTGGTTATCACAGTGGTCCCTCGGCAGAGCTGGTTATCAACAGTGGTCCCTCGGCAGAGCTGGTTATCAACAGTGGTCCGCTCGGCAGAGCTGGTTATCAACAGTGGTCCCTCGGCAGAGCTGGTTATCAACAGTGGTCCACTCGGCAGAGCTGGTTATCATCAGTGGTCCTCTCGGCAGAGCTGGTTATCAACAGTGGTCCGCTCGGTAGAGCTGGTTATCAACAGTGGTCCGCTCGGCAGAGCTGGTTATCAACAGTGGTCCACTCGGCAGAACTGGTTATCAACAGTGGTCCACTCGGCAGAGCTGGTTATCAACAGTGGTCCACTCGGCAGAGCTGGTTATCAACAGTGGTCCACTCGGCAGAGCTGGTTATCATCAGTGGTCCTCTCGGCAGAGCTGGTTATCAACAGTGGTCCACTCGGCAGAGCTGGTTATCAACAGTGGTCCACTCGGCAGAGCTGGTTATCAACAGTGTGCCAGAAAGATTCACCTCGTCCTTTGCGTGTGTATGCGTGTTTGTTTAGTCATTACTTCATATCAATTGTCCTTGACATTCATTTGATGCCCACTCCTTTTCTTTTCAAAAATATTATATATGGATGGGATACCTCCTGTTCTCCTAATTAAATCTGTCACTGTCTAGTGTTTAGCAAGGTACTCCTCTCTCCTCTGTTTCCCAACATCATTGCCTCCAACACTAAGGCAGATATATAGATGAGGCGGCCGTTCCCATTACCTAACATGATTTTATCTAACCTCTAAACTATATCATCCATCCCAGCTCCGTTAAAAACCACACACCTTCTTCGCCTTAGTGTCAGTGTTACGGACTTCTCTCCGTGAGTCCTTGACAATGAGTGTAGTCTTACCTCTCTATTCCCTCATAACTGATCACTCATCCTGAACATCAGCAAATTGATCTATTTTCTTCAAATCTCCTTCAACCTTCTTCAGTTTTAGCTTCCTCACGTTCCTGCCAACCACTTTCCACTGGTTACTGTCAGTCACTTTCCACTCATTACTGCTAACCACTCATTACCGCCTTCCACTTCACATTCATTATTACACTTGTCCTCCCTCTTATTAGGGTATAAAAGAATGAGAATATTTTTGCAGTCAAGTAAAAATATACAAGGAATGTGAAGTATCACCATCTTGTTTATTGCTTTAATAGACAGATTTTTGTCACGGGTTATTTATTGTATTAAAACACAGACTTATATCACAAGGGTTGCTTACAGAATTGCAAAAAAAGTGAATGTTTGTGTTAAGGTGTTATCGTAAGGTTAGGCGGCTCTTATATTTATAGATAGGAGGTTAACACACAGTTTTCAAATTATTTTTAACACACACCGGCAGTCTTGCACGGAGGTAGGATGACCAGAAAAAGATGAAACAATCTCACCATCACACTCCATCACCGTCTTGCAAGAGGCAATATCCCCACCCCTCCTTCAGAGTACAGGCACTGTACTTCTCAACACTGTAATTGCCTCTACTCCTATCCAACATTCTCACACATGCCTGTTGGATGTCCAAGCCCCTCGCACACAAATCCTTCTTTACCTCCTCCCACCAACCTTTTCTAGGACGATCTTTACCCCTCCTTCCTTTTATTATATACACTTCAAATCATTATATTTTGATCCATCCTTTCTAAGTGTCCAAACCACCTCAACAACCCCTATTCAGCCCTCTGAATAATACTTTTAGTAACCCCACACTGCCTTCTAATCTCCAAACTACGAATTCTCTGCATAATATTCACACCACACAGTGCCCTCAAACATGACATTTCCACTGTCTCAAGCCTCTTTCTCGCTGCAACGTTTAAAACCCAGGCTTTATATCCATATAAGTGATGGTACAGCTATTCTTTGGTACATTCCTCTTTTTTGTCTCCACAAATGCCTCATTGCACCACCAACCTTTTTTCACAGACCCATCCGCCCACTCCCAAATATCTTAACACATTCACTTACTCTATACTCCCTCTTTCTAATCTGATACCCATCTTTTATTATCTATTTTATTTACTCTCATTACCTTATTCTTTCCTATATTCTCTTTTAATTTCCTTCTTTTACATACCCTCCAAAATTCGCCTACCAACCTTCGAAGATTCTCTTCAGAATCTCCCAAAAACACAGTGTCATTAGCAAGCAGCTACTTTGACTTTTCCCACTTTGTATTATCCTTACCTTTTAATCCCACACCTCTCCCCAACACCCCTGTATTCACTTCTTTTACAACCCCATCTTTAAATATGTTAAAGCAATCATGGCAACATCACGCATCCCTGTCTAAGGCCTACTTTTACAGCAAAA
Source organism: Cherax destructor (assembly GCA_009830355.1). Taxonomy (NCBI): domain Eukaryota; kingdom Metazoa; phylum Arthropoda; class Malacostraca; order Decapoda; family Parastacidae; genus Cherax; species Cherax destructor. Next base: position 115,231 of record WNWK01000326.1, on the reverse strand, counting down.
TAATCTCCCTCTCTCCTACGTACCCTAACCTGAGCCTCACTATCTTCATAAAAACTCTTAACTGCCTTAGCTAACCTACTATCTATTCCATGCACCTGTAAAGATTTCGAATACATTAGTTTGCAAATGAGATAAGTTTAGATTTAGAAAGGATATAGAAAAGTACTGGCTAAAACCTTGGGTATTTTCAAATTTAGGTTGGATAAATACACGACTGAGAGGGGTTGGATTTGAGTGGGACTTGCACGTGAGTAAATAAAATTATCAAAGCTTATTGCTTATGTTCTTATATTTTCTTTAACTATGGTATGACATGTTAAAGTGTCATCTGTGTGTATGGTGAGGCAGAACAGGTGATTAACACACACAAAGGAGGAAGTTCAAAATTACAGAGCTTTATGAGTGACGGATGTGAGTGATGGGTGAAGGGGGAAGGGGCTTGGTGAGAGGGGGGTTAGGGTGAGGGGGTTGGTGGATGTAGCTGGAGACTGGCCTGCTTGGTGACCTGCTCATCAGCGCCTGCTTGGTGACCTGCTCATCAGCGCCTGCTTGGTGACCTGCTCATCAGCGCCTGCTTGGTGACCTGCTCATCAGTGCCTGCTTGGTGACCTGCTCATCAGTGCCTGCTTGGTAACCTGCTCATCAGTGCCTACTTGGTAACCTGCTCATCAGTGCCTGCTTGGTGACCTGCTCATCAGTGCCTGCTTGGTGACCTGCTCATCACTGCCTGCTTGGTGACCTGCTCATCACTGCCTGCTTGGTGACCTGCTCATCACTGCCTGCTTGGTGACCTGCTCATCACTGCCTGCTTGGTGACCTGCTCCTCAGTGCCTGCTTGGTGACCTGCTCATCACTGCCTGCTTGGTGACCTGCTCATCAGTGCCTGCTTGGTGACCTGCTCATCAGTGCCTGCTTGGTGACCTGCTCATCAGTGCCTGCTTGGTGACCTGCTCATCAGTGCCTGCTTGGTGACCTGCTCATCAGTGCCTGCTTGGTGACCTGCCATCAGTGCCTGCTTGGTGACCTGCTCATCAGTGCCTGCTTGGTGACCTGCTCATCAGTGCCTGCTTGGTGACCTGCTCATCAGTGCCTGCTTGGTGACCTGCTCATCACTGCCTGCTTGGTGACCTGCTCATCACTGCCTGCTTGGTGACCTGCTCATCACTGCCTGCTTGGTGACCTGCTCATCACTGCCTGCTTGGTGACCTGCTCATCAGTGCCTGCTTGGTGACCTGCTCATCATGCCTGCTTGGTGACCTGCTCATCAGTGCCTGCTTGGTGACCTGCTCATCAGTGCCTGCTTGGTGACCTGCTCATCAGTGCCTGCTTGGTGACCTGCTCATCAGTGCCTGCTTGGTGACCTGCTCATCAGTGCCTGCTTGGTGACCTGCTCATCAGTGCCTGCTTGGTGACCTGCTCATCAGTGCCTGCTTGGTGACCTCATCAGTGCCTGCTTGGTGACCTGCTCATCAGTGCCTGCTTGGTGACCTGCTCATCAGTGCCTGCTTAGTGACCTGCTCATCAGTGCCTGCTTGGTGACCTGCTCATCAGTGCCTGCTTGGTGACCTGCTCATCAGTGCCTGCTTGGTGACCTGCTCATCAGTGCCTGCTTGGTGACCTGCTCATCAGTGCCTGCTTGGTGACCTGCTCATCACTGCCTGCTTGGTGACCTGCTCATCACTGCCTGCTTGGTGACCTGCTCATCAGTGCCTGCTTGGTGACCTGCTCATCAGTGCCTGCTTGGTGACCTGCTCATCAGTGCCTGCTTGGTGACCTGCTCATCAGTGCCTGCTTGGTGACCTGCTCATCAGTGCCTGCTTGGTGACCTGCTCATCACTGCCTGCTTGGTGACCTGCTCATCAGTGCCTGCTTGGTGACCTGTTCATCACTGCCTGCTTGGTGACCTGCTCATCAGTGCCTGCTTGGTGACCTGCTCATCAGTACCTGCTTGGTGACCTGCTCATCAGTGCCTGCTTGGTGACCTGCTCATCAGTGCCTGCTTGGTGACCTGCTCATCAGTGCCTGCTTGGTGACCTGCTCATCAGTGCCTGCTTGGTGACATGCTCACCAACTTCTTGCTTAGTAATCACTTCACAAACACTCACTTCATTTTCTCTTCAGTCATGTCGATTCAGATGAGAAATCTCTCGTTTTAAATCCTCGCAATCAAACTCTGACTTCCTTAAAAAAATGAATATAACTTCATCCAGTTTCCTTAGAGAGACGCGTCTGCCATTAGCGGACGGACGATCGAGCCTCCACCATACGCTGAATGACCCACACTGGTTTAGCTCTTCATGGAGTGCAGTAAAATTCTACGGTTCAGCCGTGAGCGGTGTGACGTCCACTTGGCCAGGAGTGGTGACATCCACTTGGCCAGGAGTGGTGACATCCACTTGGCCAGGACATAAGCAGGGTCTTCAATGGGCAGTGGAGAACAACATGACGTTCAATGCTGATAAGTTTCAGCTGCTTAGGTATGGAAAATATGAAGAACTCAAAAGGAACACTATATACAAAACGCAAGAGGGTCACCACATAGAACGAAAGGAACACGTAAAGGACTTGGGAATAATTATGTCTGCTGATCTGTCGTTTAAAGACCATAACAAGACAAAGATCACAACAGCCAGGAAGATGACGGGGTGGGTATTGAGAACTTTCAAAACAAGGAAATAATGCCGATGGTGACACTATTCAAATCGCTAGTGCTCCCTCACTTAGAATACTGCTCAGTGCTGACGGCCCCGTTCAGGGCAGGAGAAATACAGAGCTGGAACAAATCCAGAGATCGTTTACGGCTCACATTGAGCCATTGAAACATCTAAATTATTGGGAACGCCTTCAAGTCTTGAACATGTACTCATTGGAGCGGAGGAGAGAGAGATACATGATAATATATACATGGAAAGTACTTGAGGGCCTGGTCCCAAATCTGCACACTGCCATAACAACATACTGGAGTGAGAGATATGGGAGAAAGTGTAAAATAAACCCAGTGAGGAGCAGGGGTGCGGTGGGGACAATACGGGAGCACTGTATTAACATCCGGGGTCCCAGACTATTCAACATCTTACCAGAAGATATCCGAAACACGGCTGGAACCAGTGTAGAAGCCTTCAAGAGGAAACTGGACAAATATCTTCACCAGGTGCCAGATCAACCAGGCTGTGATGGATATGTGGGGCAGCGGGCCTCCAGCAGCAACAGCCTGGTTGACCAGGCAAGCACCAGACGAGCCTGGCCCATGGCCGGGCTCAGAGAGTAGATACTCTCGAAACTCTTCAAAGGTATATCAAAGGTATATCAAAGGAGTGGTGACGTCCACTTGGCCAGGAGTGGTGACGTCCACTTGGCCAGGAGTGGTGACATCCACTTGGCCAGGAGTGGTGACATCCACTTGGCCAGGAGTGGTGACATCCACTTGGCCAGGAGTGGTGACATCCACTTGGCCAGGAGTGGTGACGTCCACTTGGCCAGGAGTGGTGACATCCACTTGGCCAGGAGTGGTGACATCTACTCCTCTACGTGTGGCAAGATCCGCTTGGCCAGGAGCGGTGATGTCCACTTGACCAGGATCGGTCAAGTCCGCTCAGCCAATATCAGCGAGGATCCGCTTGGCTACACAAACGAGGTCAGGGTGGCCCATAGGCGGCACAGCTGGTGAGGAAGGTGGTAGTTAAGCTGCGATCTGTGCCAACCCCTTCATTCAATCACTGCCTGATTGGTTGTTGCTACCCAGGCTATGTTGCCCCTCCCACGCTACTCACCTGCCCTACATAACACCTGCAATAGTGGATAAAGTGGACAAAGATATTTATTAACTATTTAGGATATTTGTTAAAAGAATCGATTCGTTACAGGTGACTTCTTCACTCCTCAATATCCTGAAATGTTCCTTAGAGACGAAGCGTTGGTGAAGCGTCTCCACGGTAAAGATACCCAAATATTACCCATGTGTCTTCTTCATATACTTCTTCTAAGTACAAGTATATGAGCTAACTATATAGGTCATTTTCAAACCTATTTTCAAAGTTACTCATGATTGTTCTACTCATTCACAACTCTATTGCCAAACCTGTATTCTTATATTTCAGTCGTTGATTGTATATAATGCAAACAAGTATGTAATTAAAACATGTGCAGCAATAGGATATTTCTTAAGGAAACATTTCGCTCACTGGATGCTTTGTCACTCCAGTTAAAGACTATCAAAAATAAAGTATATATAGTAGACTGTGGCAAGACATCCCTCTATGTACCTGGCTGCATACTGCCCAGTCTTTTGTAATCTCTGCTTTTCTCAGTCTCTGCATTGTATTAACAAAATTTCCAGTGAACAAAATATTTTCTTAATCAACAATATCACAAAGTTGCACATTCGTCTTAATTATATACTCTTTTATCCTTTCTAAATCTGAATACTAGTATATCCAACTTCCTTCTTTACTTTCAATTTATTCTTGGTTTGTTATCCTTATAACCCTATATTAATAACTTGCTTTCTACTTGTATACCTCGATCATATCTCCTCTCATTCTACACCTTTCAGTAGTGTGTAAGTTTAGGAGACTCATCCATCATCGTAGTAAACATTTCGTACACAGAGGATTAAATATGTCACCCTTCTCTGTTATGTTTTCAAATGTGTTTATATTCATACCTCAGTATGAAGACCAGAACTGATGTATAGAGCTGTACAATAAACATTGAAAACCTCTTACTTATTCTTTTTCATATAAATCCAAACAGTCGGTTAGCCTTATTACGGATGCTTAAGCAATGCTGTTTTGGTTTTAGATTTCTGCTTAATAGGACTCTTACGAAAGCATGAGGCTTGGCCGACGGTGCAAGACACCACCAATGAAGAGCAGGAGTGATAAGAATGAGGGGACCACGACTCTTGTACGTCTTCCCAGGGAATTACCAACAAACCCTAGCTGTCTCAAAAATGGAACTGGATACGTTCCTTAAGTCAGTTCCTGATCAACCGAGCTGTGGTGCATACATACGTTGGACTGCTGTTATCAGCATACTGATCGATCAGACCAGCAACCAGAAGGCCTAGTCTGGGACCGAGCGGCGGGGTCGGAGACCCCCGGAGGCGACTACAGGCAAACTACAGGTATCCCTTGGTGTATACTTAAAAACAGATAAGACACTTTGAGATCAAAGATCTACTAACTTGTAAACAGTTCGACTTCAAATCAGCAAATTCCCTTAAATAAAATATATTGGACTACTATAACAAGGTTTCAGAAATGGCAACGAAATTGAACTGCGGATTTCATTTATTTAGACTCCAAGTGCTGCTTTTGGTGAAGACTATTTTTTACGGAAGACTAATTTAGAAATTGCAAAACAAAGATGGATTAAATAACAAACTCTAGAAATGAACAAGAGGTTTTCTGTTTGAAAGGATGTTGAGAACATTATGGCGAGGTAAAGATGCCCTCATGAAGGAATAAGACATATATATATACACAATTAAGACATTTATTGTATGAGATGTGTCGTTGTTGCCACAAGATCTTATTGGACACACGCGAGGAAGACGTCTTCAATAAATGTCTTGACTGTACATGTGTCTTGTTCCACAATCTGCCGATATTAACACACATGAACCTGAACAATGTCTCACTGAAGTAATATCACTGGAGGAGGAGGAGCCACAGGGTCACTATCCTGATAATGTTCTAATCTTCATACATTAGTTGCTAGAAGGTATTATGAACTATACGAACATATTCCTATGTACAGATGACGCAGACATCCTCTGCAGGGGACACCAGTGACTGCACATTCTTGCAGGAGCACCTGGGTACATTATAGAAATAGAAATAATTGATGCTAAGCCTAAACGCATGTGGGTCATTCAGTGCAAGACGTGGTGGAGGCTTGAGCCTCCGTCTCTGACCGAGAAACAGACTCGCTTCCTAATTGTACTCACCTAGTTCCCCGGGTACACTACAGAAGTGACATGAGATATAAATGCTGGAATTTAATGTGAATAAGTGGTGTTGAAAAAGGCTGAGAGAAACTGAAATAGACCCACACAGAGAATATAGATTATGCAATAAAGCAATAATAATGTCAACCAACAAAGAGAGGGAGCTGAGAGTCAAGAGATTATCATCGTAAACGTCTATGCGACACTCGCCAACAATTATCAATTAAATATTTAGGTATCCCTTAACAGAGGATACTTATAAGGACTGGGAGTTTCTTTCTCCAAGACAATGCCTCTTCCGATCAGCTTAAAACTTTCATCGTTCATGTATCTTATTTAAACGAACGTTTGGATTCTTACTGGGGTATATAGGTGCCTATTTGCCGGTGTCACACACGTAAGTAGAGCCGCGGTTTACGTACAGTAACTCTAAAACGTCACTTTCGATAGGTTTCAAACCTCCAGCACCAGTGGACCTTAGAGGAAGGTTCGAATAGTTGGGTAACATCTTGTAACATTACTTGAAAATGTTTCTTCTGAACGACGTTAAAAATAAATACTGATGAACTTGACTCAAAGAAAAAAATATTTTTATATGTAAGTTATGTAGATGTAAATCTGAGTATTTTCTAACAGTGAAAAAAAAGAGATTTGTAGTCTCATTTTTAGTGGCTGAAAACTTTCAATATTTGTGTATTTTGCTCAAAGAAAGGATTGCATTGTTACTGTAATGTGGAAATACCACTATGCCAGCTTTACAATTCGTCCTTCTAATAACTATGTTACACTTTTACATAGGACTTGCAGCCCATTCTTAGGTTAGGGTTGGGTTAAGTTGGGTTAGCTAGGTTGGGTTAGTTAGGTTGTGTTAGGTCACAACCTTAAATTAGTCCGCCGCGCGAATAGAAAATGGGCAGCCACTGTCGCACGACTCACGTAACTGTCACATTTCAACTGTTCAAGCCTCTGTCAACAGTCACCCATTTGGCTGTGTTTTACAACAGTGCCATGTTGACTGTGGTTCAAAGGACGGGCTGAAGTTTTAATAAGAAAACTGAGATATTGACGTTTGTACAATAGCCATGCGTGTCGTAAGAGGAAGCTAAATGCCGAAAGCAAGAGGCTACGAACCTCTTCTCCTGTATACATTACTAAATGTAAAAAAAAAAAATTCGTTTTTTTTAGGTCACCCTTCCTCTGTGGGATGCGGCCGGCGCATTAAAAAAAAAGCTGGAGAATGCATCTTCTGATCGGCTTCAAACCTTCAACTCAGGTAAATCTTACTTGGGAAAAGATCGGATTGATTTTTGGCTGCATAGGTGGAAATTTTGCAAACTTACTGAAAAAATGAAATATTTGTATTTATGCATTAATTTGCAAATGCTTCATTTGATAAGCTTCAAACCTCACTGTTGATTATCTTATTGGAAGCTTCGAATTGTTACCGGACATTAGGGACCAATTTGTCATTTTTTAATAGTCTCTCACCTGTGGACGGCTGACACGACGCCAGGAGTGCTCCTACTAATTTTTTATTAAAATAATTGTTCTTATATTATTGTAGAGAGTTTGAAGCAGAATGTAATTATAAAAATAAAACTGAACAATATTGAGAACTTATCATTTAATGGGATTACCTTGAGAGGGTTTCGGGGGTCAACGCCCCCTCGGCCCGGCCTGTGACAAGGCCTCGGGTCTGTGACCAGGGTTAGATAAGATTGGTCAGGAAACAGGACGCGGGTCTTAGTCATTTGATGACCCGCCACTGACTTAGCTTTTGGTCACCTGACCGAGGCCTTCCACTGGCTTACTAGTCCACCACTTTAAAAATTAAAATTAATTTAATAAATATTATATGGAGTTTTGAAGGGCGAAATATTTATAATAGGTCACCATCGCAAATGAAAAAAAAACCTCTATATTTCTAATATGTTATTTTTCTTATTTATCGTTGCATTTATGATCAGCTATTATAAACGTTTTATTTTATATATAAGTAAATGAAACATTAATATATACATAGTGTACTACGTGTCTTGGCGCTGTCCTAATTATACCTGCGTAAGTTACTGTATAAATAAGAATTATAATATAGATCTCAAGGCATTGGGCTGCTTTTAAAATAATAAAAGGATGTAAAAAAAATAATTGAAAAGGAAGAATTTCTAAGCCAATCAGCTGACGGAAGAAGAGACCATAACTGTAAATAAAGGAAGGTAAGTTATTGAAATAGTTTGTTAAAATAAGTAGTAAGTGATACTGCAAGTGGAAATTTTAAAAACCATTCTGCTGCCGACAGTAAAAGCTTGGTTGATCAGGCCCTGATCCACCGCGAGGCCTGGTCATGGCCCGGGCCGCGGGGGCGTTGACCCCCATTAACCCCCTCCAGGTATAGACTACCGTGAGCGGAACAGCACTGCCTTCCTTACCTCTGATCCTTGAACAACAAACAGGTAATCAGATATATGGAACCATAACAAGTAAGTGCAAATATGTAATAAAAATAAGTAATTAGGCAATCAAAAATAAGTATATAAAGTTAGGCAATCACAAATAAGTAATCCAAAATGCTGAATCGCGAATAAGTAAACAAAAATGTAATTACGAATAAGTAATCTCACATTTCGATGAGAGAAAAAAAATGCTGGTATTGATTTGTCTGCGACATATCACGGGATCTTTTATATTTAGGCAGGCGCCACGTGGTCTTGTACCCGAGATGTGAGGTCAGGGAGAACCTTGTGTGGTGCAGGTAAGATCTTGAATAACAAGAGCGAATCGACGCAATATTACCTTTCTTCCCTGGGGGGTCCCATAGTGGCTGTCTTCCCCAGTTAGTGGCTGTCTTCCCCCCCGGCAGCCGGACCGCACGCACGCACGCGCGGAGCCTGGTAGCCTGGTCTGGTGGACTAGGAAAGAGGGACCAGACCTTCACCGCGCTAGTGCATCTCTGCTAACCTAAGCGTGAGGATCTCTTTGGCTGCCGTCTGTCTGTCTCTCTCTCTCTTCTTGCCCGTCGCCCACTTTGTGCCGTGTTCGTGTGTATTCAAATATATCTTTATTTATATATATAAACCATGGAGGCCAAGAGACATCTGCCTAGGCCTGTGAACCTAGAGGAGGCTGACGATGGTGTGGTGGAGTTCTCACCGCTGAACCAAGATGAGGAGGAAGGTACTGTGACTATCGAGGTACCCGTGGCTGAAGAGAGAGCAGCCTGGGGCTCCAAGATGCAGTTTATGCTCTCCTGTATATCACTCTCCGTGGGCCTCGGCAACGTCTGGCGTTTCCCCTACCTAGTCCAGCAGGATGGTGGAGGTACGTGCAAGTTTTTGCTCTTAATCCCACCTCTTACACTGTCGGGGAAGACTTAAGATCATGTTTCATGTTGTGAAGGTAACTCTTGAGTCCTCGTTCACAGGTAACCTCGCAGTGCATTGTTGCTTACATTTGCACAGTTGAGTCTGGTTTATTTTTGTTTAAAGTCTACTCATTAAGACCATCTGTAACCTGTACACAATCAGTACACAGTACAAAATTCACTAAAACAGTGATTAAAGTAAACTTAGTATACACACCTCACGGTGTATACAAGCGAAATTGCTTCACATTTTTGGGGTTATACTGGCTTATATTACGTCATTTATCAGTACTGTATGCCTACAACATAATTTATATTGCTGTCTAAAATAATTTATAGATTTGACAAAAATTAGTTCTGTATGCAGACTCCTTCCCAGAATCCGCACTACGCCGCTATCTCTTACGCTAAATACACTAATCGCATCACCAGCAAACATTGGAATTTATAATCCTTTTCAGAATTTTAAGTGCAAATAGATGGCGCGTCTGTCTTTCGGTAACTGCACGGAGAATCGAGCCTCGTCCTCTCTGCCCTGAATGATCCACTTGCTATGCACGGATAGTAATGACAATCCGTTTCAGAGTGAATTTCCTTGATGCTATTTGAGTCCTTTTGAGTTCCTAGGTAAATCTAAATAATTGATCGCGACTACATGGCAATAATAAGCATGCGTTTAATCTTAACACTGACAATTTGAAACAATTTATAAGAACATGTGTGTAAAATATAGCCTAATTTACATATTTACTTTACTAAAAGTTGACCAAGCGCAATTCTTACTTTACTAAAAGTTGACCAAGCGCAATTCTTACTTTACTAAAAGTTGACCAAGCGCAATTCGAGGGTGTTTAAGTCAGTCAGCTTTAGGGAAAACGATCCTATGTATGTTTACCTTCATAAATAACGCAGTACCGTGACTATAAGAATTCACAAATAAAGTGTAAATGAAAGTAAATGGAAGTAAGTCACCTAGGTAATTTACACCATGTATGATAATTGTACTTATGTGTACCTATACCTAAATAAACGTACTTACTTTCGCTCCGTCCTGGACTATGATCAATGGGTCGAAATCGTAATAATGTGATTGTAAACAACGCGTGGAACGGATATCGTTTATTTGGACCGTTAACCTCGGTGGGTTGATAACTTGGGCCGAGGGACTGATTACCTCATCTTGTACAGTCTTCCTTTTTGCATTAATAAAGCCACTGGTGGGCGAAACGCCTATAAAATAAAGAAACCCAGCTGTTGTACTTAGGAAAATTCAAGAAAGCCAGTCAGTGTGTCTTATTAATAACTTAGGATAACCCAAGAAAGCCAGCAGGTGTGACTTATTAATAACTAGAATAACCCAGGAAAGCCAGTCAGTGTGGCTTATAAATAACTTATGATAAAAGAAAGTCAGTCAGTGTGGCTTGTTAGTAACTTAAGATAACACCAGGAAAGCCAGTCAGTGTGGTTCTTAATAACTTAGGATAACCTGGAGTTTACCTGGAGAGAATTCCAGGTTTCAACGCCCCTGCGGCCCGGTCTGTGACCAGTCCTCATGTTGGACCAGAGCCTGATCAACCAGGCTGTTACTGCTGGCCGCACGCAGTCCAACGTACGAACCCAGGAAAGCCAGTCATTGAGGCTTATTTACGTTGGAAGTACATAAGTTTTCTTCCAGAATGTGAAAACAATCATCGTCCATAACGCCTGGCTATATATTTTTTGATAAGATAAAAAAATGAAGGCAATAGATGTTAGGAAGTGTTCCCACCAGTCTCGCCCAGCACAGGATTGAGCCCGGGCACTCTTAGTTGTGAACCGAAAGCTTTTCCACAGAGCTATGTTAGGTACCACGATCAAGTGGTCCAGTGTTCTTCCTGAAGATAGATTAGATTGGTTCAACGAGGCGGTTTTGGTAGAGAATAAAGGCAGGCACTGATTGTAGTAGGTCTACTGGTTCGTGGTAGGCTGGTCCTCCTAGTAAGTTTACTCATTACAGGTACACATTAATACAGTTACATAAATTATCATACATAACAGCATATTGTAGATTACCCAAGATAACCCAAAAAAATCAGACAAAGTGACTTATTTCCATTGAGGTCCTTGACTTATTTCCATTGGGGTCCTTGACTTATTTCCATTGGGGTCCTTGACTTATTTCCATTGGGGTCCTTGACTTATTTCCATTGGGGTCCTTGACTTATTTCCATTGGGATCCTTGACTTATTTTCATTGGGGGCCTTGACTTATTTCCATTGAGGTCCTTGACTTATTTCCATTGGGGTCCTTGACTTATTTCCATTGGGGTCCTTGACTTATTTCCATTGGGGTCATTGACTTATTTCCATTGGGGTCCTTGACTTATTTCCATTGGGGTCCTTGACTTATTTCCATTGGGGTCCTTTACTTATTTCCATTGGGGTCCTTGACTTATTTCCATTGGGGTCCTTGACTTATTTCCATTGGGGTCCTACCCATACTCCTATATTTCTTTAACCTACTCAAGGTATTAGTGGTGTCTCGTTCAACTACAGGTCTCTCGCTAAACCATAAATGCGCATGAATTTTAAGTTTCATTCAATACACCAATCACTTGCGCTTAGGAGAGTGAAGTTACTGACGACGTTTGGGTCTGATAGAAACCTTTGAGAAATCAAACGAAAAATGGTACGGTGACACCGACAAGATGTGGAAAAAGGCACTTATGTAGAGGTCAGGACATTTATTAGAGGAAACGTTTCGCCACGAGTGGCTTCAGTCCTGACTGAAACGTTTCTTCTAATGAATGTCTTGAACTGTACATAAGTGTCTTGTTCCACATTGACTTTTAATTCTAAATTTTATTCAAATAAATGAGCTGATTCAGCAGTACTGTTCAACGTGCAAGCTGCAATAAAGAGGTTTTATATTAGTCCATATATTTGGTGTGGTGCTGGTGATGTCCATGTGTCCCGACGAACTGTTTTCATGTGTTGACGACTACTGCTTGTTGACTACGGTGCTCTTCAACTCCATGGCTGAGGGACTGATTACCTCATATTTTGTATATAATTTTACGTTCTTCACATTATGTCCTTGTATTGTATTAATAAAGCCACTGGTTGGCGAAACGTCTACAAATAAAGATACCCAGATGTTGCACATGTGTCTAATTCTTCATCTTGTCTACCTGTTGACTGTTCAGGGAATCATCACTTCCGTGGTTGATGACCTTAAGATAAGATTTGTTCGGACTTAACCCAGAGGGTTGGCCACTCGGGATAACCCAAGAAAGTCAGCGTGTCATCGAGGACTGTCTGTCTTATTTTCATTGTGGTCCTTCAGTTTTGTTCAAAAGTATGCGACCCACAAGAGTCGACTAACACTCAGGTACCTACTTACTGCTAGGTGAACGGGGACAGCACATGTAAGGAAACATGCCCAGCGTTTCACCCTTTCCGGGGATTGAATCATAGACACTGTGAGGCGAGAGCGTTGTCAACAAATCCACAGGACATTTAAGTTATTAGTGCTAAGCAACACAGTTCTGCTGATCAGAAACTGACTCAAGCAGCTTTTTAATTTCTGTCTTATTGGCAGAAACAGGTATACCTTTGATGGCTGTTGAGAGTTTTCCCTATTACCTCAGCCAGGCTTGGCTGATGCTTGCCTGGTCAATCAAGGCTGGCGGGTGAAGGGAGGGTGTTGAAAAGTCTGGAACCCTTTACACGTGTTGCCCCCTAGTATACTTGTTGCACCCCTACTTTTCACTGGTGTTACTTTGCACATCCTTCTGAGTTATCCCGGAATAAAGATGACCTTTCATCCACACTGTCGTTACTTTCATTTATCATAGGCAGTAATTTCAGTGTGCATATTTAGAACCAGTTCCTCCAGTATTTTGCAGGTATGAATTATGATGTATCTTTCTCTCCTGCATATTCTGTGAGTACATTTTAAGGGACTTTAGGCTCCCACTTATTTAAATGTTTGACTGAAATGATACAGACAGTGAAAACTATTTGTACTGTCTCCAGTTCTTCAACTTTATTTGCTTTAAAATAGTTGCTAGTGAACAACAATAAAGAGTATCATCATGAGCTAAGCAGTGGTGGTGGAAGAGAATAAAAGAGACAGTGGTGGGAGAGAATAAGAAAGACCACTAGTAGTGGTAGTGGGAGACAATAAGAGAGACTGATGGTGGTGGGAGAGGATAAGCGAGACGGTGGTAGTGGGAGAGGATAAAAAAAGAGACGAGGTTAATTTGATGCTCGAGGAATAACAAAAACTCAGGTACCGTTAGTATTATCCAGCCATTCTCAGCCTGGGGAAGCATGTTGGGGTCTACCTCGCTCTTAGGCAGAGCCAACCACAATGGTAAATTACAACTCTCGCCGGTTCTTCCTCAGCCCTTCCTCTGTTATTTGTTGCAATCGTGTTATGTTTTCGTGAGCCATACATGAGGAGTTTGGTTTCCACGACGTCTCTTTCAATCTCATATCTGAAAATGACAAATAAATCTGTATCGTCCTTTGCATGCATTTGTATGAGTGGCGTTCACTGAGCACAGCACGTCTCCAAGCCGACATAAACCAGATTTTCCAGTGAGCCAACGGCAAACAATATGATATTTACCGATGAGAGATTTTATTTATCCTATTATGGAAAAATTGAAGAAATAAATGGAATGATGTACAGTGAAAATCAAACTTAACCCATTTATTAATTAAAGAAGAAGAGAACTTTTAAGGGATGTATGAGTAAGAGTATCAAAGATCACAACAATGTTATTGTCGCAACCACAAGGAAAATGAGAATATGAAGAAGACTCTTCAAAATCAAGAGATGCCTAGCCAATCATGGTGATGATATATTCTATTAAAGCACTTGTTCACTCTAGGCTGGAATATCACTGTACACTGGCAACTGCTTTCTCTTACGGCAAGAACAATTACACATCTGCAGAATGCACAGAGAACTTTCATCGTCCATATAAATTAAGTTAAACACGTAATTTACTGGGACTGCCTCTGTAGTGCAGGCAAGAACGATACATGATAATGCATGTCTGAAAAAAAACTGTAGGGAATTGCTCTCAATTTGCATACTCAAATTATTTCTTATTATTTATTATGTTCTTAAGAGAGCAAGAGGCTTCGCAGACTAGGCAGGGGCACAGAGGTAACCCAGTAATTGTAAAGGGCCCAAGACTTTTAACACCTCCCTTTGAACGTCATGAGTTTCTTCAGAAAGTACACGGCTATTAATAATGGTAGAATCACCGACAACGTTATGTAAATACACGCATGTGCAATTAATGTGACATTTTATTGTGGCAGCATTTCGTTCTTCAGGAGGTTTGTCAAATCTGACGAAGCTCATGGAGATTGAAACGTTGCCACAATAAAATGTCACATTAGTTACACATGTGTCCTTTTTCCTAACATTATGGTCAGCCTTGCTGTTGTGTCTGATGTACTGCTTGCTGCTAGCACCAGTAGTCTGACTGATCAGGCCAACAACCAGGAGGTCTCATAACATCAATGGTATATAATACCATTCAATAAACAGCTGCTCTTACGCTGAGGAACTGATTACCTCATCTTTAACCTCTTCAGTCTTCGGTTTTTGCCCCATCATTATATTGATAAAACCACTGGTTGGCGATACGTCGACATAATGCAGATACCTAGTTGTTGCACACCTGTCTAATTCTTCAAGCAGGAAACCTGGTGTGGGACCGTGCCCCAGATGCACTGCTACCCCTCACCCCCCGAAACCATCAACATGTAGAGACTGGTGACAAATACAGGAAGGACTGGTAACGTATGCATGAGGGTCTGGTGACAAATACATGAGGTACCGGTGACTAATACACGAGGGACTGGTGACAAATACACGAGGTACCGGTGACTAATACACGAGGGACTGGTGACAAATACACAAGGGACAGACAACAAACACGAGGGACAGACAACAAACACAAGAGTGACAGACAACAAACACACGAGGGATAGACAACAAACACACCAGGAACAAGTTAAAGCTCTACTGAACAACAGTTGTTTTTCAACCATAGTTTAGTCGCTCACAGACACGAGTAGTTTACCCAGGCACGGTCGACAAATACATCGAATATTGCCTTATATCAACGGAGATGCCAATTTACATACGGTACTTAATACTTATAAATGGCCAGAAGAGGCCGGAACACTTGCCTGTTCGACTCTCCTCTGGGCTAAGATAGATGTTTGTATAGAGCGCTTAAAATAACCTAGGATGTGTTTTATGAGGACCTGAATTATCCGTTGAGCACAGTAAGCACTGTGTCCAGGGCCTAGGACTAAAGTATTTTGGAGAAAGAATCCGAGTCATGAAATAAAAGTATCATAGTTCATAGTTACATTTTGGACCTCAAGGATACGTGGAGGATGTTGCTGGGGGTTCAAGGCCTCCGCGACCCGGTCAGAGACCAGGTCTCTTGGTGGATCATGGTGTGATCAACCAGGCTGCTACTACTGGCCGCTCGCAGCCCAGCTTAAGAACTACCAGCCCGGCTGGTCAGGAAATAATTTGAGAAACTTCTCGGGTTCTCTCTTGAAGACAGCCAGAGGGTTGTTGGTAATATCCCGTGTGCAGGAAGGGAGGGCATTGAAGATTCGTGGTCCTCTAACACTCATCGAGTTTTCTCTTTCACTGAAGGTATTTTTCACTGTCTGCTAAGTCTTGTCATACTGAATGATTTGAGTGTTCAAGTTTGGGACCAATCCCTCCAGGATTTTTTAGGTGTAAATTATGATGTACCTTTCTCGCCTACGTTCTAAGGAATACAGTGAAAGTTCTCTGTACGTTTTCCAGGTCAGCAACTTCGCTTGCTTTCAAGGGAGTCTACATTCATTTTAATTAATACTGACATTTCGCTCCCGCGTGAGCGAAACGTCGGTATTATAAAGTGTTTCATCCTGCTGCTGAGTCTTGCTGTTCATCGTGTCGACACTCAATCTCTCCAGTTACACCTTACCTTATTTTCTTTACTACACCATGTGCAAGGAATGTGAAGGAACGAGCAGTTGATGTTGTTAGTGGTAATACAATAAGTGTTCTCCTTGGGAGCAATACAGTAATTAAAGAATTAAAAGGCGCAAAATAGCGTGACTGGAGCAATAAATATACCCTCACATGGGAGACTGAAACTTACGACGACGTTTCGGTCCAACTTAGGCTATTAACTAGCCACACAGTGACTGTGTGACTAATTATCGGTCCAAGTGTGGGTTATTTATGAATATACTACTAAGGATTCTTGTCGGTAACAAATTGTTCCTGTTGGTTTCAGTAAAGTGACTTCGTGTTCCTGTAAATAAAACAATTCTTTGGGTGGTTTTGTTGATAAAAAATAAGATGTTAGAAATTCTATATCACTACCGACACACTTGTGAAGACGTGTGTGTGTGTGTGTGTGTGTGTGTGTGTGAGTGTAGCAAGACTTGTGACATTGTGTTAACCAATAGAAAAGACCCCAGTGGGCGAAACGTTTCATTAAAAAAAATATCACGGAGCCATTTACATTAAAAAAAAATCCTGGAACCTTGAGCAGAGGGTAAAATTATCATAATTAAAGACAGATGTTTACAAAAGAAAATCGATATGTTCCACCTGATGTAATATATGAATTGCATATAAACATTTATGTGAATTTCACGAAAATAATAACAAAATTGGAAATTTTAAAGTAAAAAAAAAAAAGAGGCAATCTGCTTTTATCGACCTATTTATAAAAAAAAGGTAACAATTATAGAAATGTGTTTATTTCTGTAGAATGAAAATTATCAGTGCAAAATAATTAAAAATTAGTAATTGTACAGTAATTGATGGGGTAATTAATAGTTAAAGAATTAATTTTTCTTTGATTCGAGTATGATGATTGTTTTTCTTTGAATAAAAGTTCAATATTTGGAGTAATTGACGGTACGTGTTAGCATAACATCAACGTGTTCTGGCAACTCACGGAGCCTAGCCGACACTCCTGCCAGACTCGTCGAATTTTGGCATGATTCAGTAGTGGTTTATGCAAACTTCCCATTTCTTGAAGAATGAGACGCTTGTGTAACACTTGGGAATCTTTATGGTGGAAACGTTTCTCCAGCCAGTGGCTTCTTCAGTCTAATACAAAGAACGGTGGAAGATGAGGAGGAGTTTGAGGTAATCAGTCCCTTGAGATGATGTGTTCAGTCCATCAATCTTGAGAAACGTACAGCATATGCGTGAAGTGGATTTTATGCTGCAGACAGGTGAGTTGAAGCAAGTATATGAAAATGTAAATATCATTTTTTAAAGGGGTGGACGGGTAAGCCAGTGGAAGGCCTGACCCGCGTCAGGAAACACTTGTCCTGTTTCCTGACAAATTTTACCTAACCTTCCAAAGAGATTGATTTCGGATTGTTTGCGACGAGAAGAGGCACAAAATAGTTCTAACTTTTTTTTTATTATAACGATGTTTCGCTTTCCTTGAGCGAAAAAATCGTTATAATAAAGGCTTACGCTCTTCTCTCTGTGTTTTTTCATCTACTTCGTCAGCTCTTCTCTTCCGCCTGTACCATCGGATGTTTTGATACAGCTGTGAGCGCTGTGACTGCCCCGTTAGTTGGCATCTGTGGCAAGAAACACAGTACGAATTATACTTTTTTGAAGTTAATGCGTGTTGGTTCTTGCCTATTTGTGGTTGCAGAGGTCCAGTCACAGTGCGTGTGTGTGTGTACTCACTCACTTATATGTGGTTGCAGTGGTCGAGTCACAGCTCCTGTCCCCGCCTCTTCACTGATAGCTACTAGGTCCGCTCTATCTGCTCCAAGAGCTTTATCGTAACTATGTATGGATCCTGCCTCCACTACATCACTCTCCAGAGTGTTCAACTTCGTGACAACTATGACTGAAGAAATACTTCCTAACATCCCTGTGACTCATCTGAGTTTTCAACTTCCAGTTGTGACCCCTTGTTGTGTTCCATGTGTGTGTGTGTGTGTGGTTGTAGGGGTCGAGTGTGTGCGCGTGTGTTTTCGTAAGTATTGAGAAAAACGCTTATGGTACTCCAGCGACGTAAAAAATCTGCACAAAATCCTCTCAATGGGAAAGGAGTCAGTGAGCGCAGACCTCCCTGAGATAACACTGTGTGTGGTGGGACCACCCGGTCCACCACACACTGTAACCCGGTACTGTAACAAGTGGCGTGCCCCTCTCAGCTCTGTGGTAAGCCTGGGAGAGACATCGAACTGGCGAGCAGTGCTGGCGGCCAGCATGTTGACACATGGTCACTGCCCTTGTGCTGACCTTGGTGGGTCAGCTGTCGTGGTGGTTACTGCATTCTAGATAGCTGCTTGCATTGATTAGTTAGTCTGTGTGCGTTCCGGCGGGCGGGCGCGAGGGGCGGACAGGCGGGAGGGGCGGGCGGGCGCGAGGGGCGGACAGGCGGGAGGGGCGGGCGTGAGGCGAAGATATTGAGCTCAAACATGCCAAGTGTTTAGACCACGGCCATTCTGACGTTATGGATCACTACAGTGGCTACAGCACGATCTTGCCACAGTGACTGCAACACAGTCTGGCCACATTGACCATAAGACAAGCTGGCCACAGTGACCGCAACACAGTCTGGCCACAGTGACCATAAGACGAGGTAGTTACAGTGACCGCAACACAGTCTGGCCACAGTGACCATAACACGATCAGGTCATAGTGAGTCCACAACTCGGTGGCCATGACCTTGTGGTTACTATGGCCAGCCGTGTGCAGGTTTCAGCCAAGTTTCTGACGTAGAATGTGATTTATTTTCTCGTTTATCAGCTATTTTTGGGGACATTGAGCCACTCTTTCATTTGTATTTTATGATCAGATATATTATTGGTGGGTCACCACTGTTCCCTCCCCCATTGTGGTAAGTCCCCAGATCCCCTCCTAACTGGTAGGTCACTCCTGCATTTTGTGGAAGGTCGCTCCTTACTCTCCTCTTAAGGAAGAACCCCCCTGACCTTCCCCCTGCCCCTTTCCCCTCCGTGGTAAGGGAGTGGTCATTGCATACCTGTTCTATCCACTTACCAAAACGAAAGTGAAAGACGTATTTCGCATTCTTTTTGTAGCTCATTTGTATTTCAGTCTTCCATCCTCGCCTCCTGTTACTTGCATGGCCAACAGTCCGGAGCTGTCCGCCATGCAGAGTCCCGAGTAGTATTTTACACGTTGCAGTCATGTCTCCCCTGGTTCTTCTCTTATCAGAGGATGTTATTATCATATACTATTTTAATAGCCTACAGTACAGACAAAGTGATGAAAGACACATGCGCAATTACCGAGTATTGCACATGTCTTGGTAAACATCTGCCATCCAGCAGAGAGGTACTGCCTTCCTCTCAAACTGGTGTGAAATGGAAACCAGTTAAATTTTTTTCATCTCTGGCAGGACTGCTGATCTTTTCTCTTTGTCTCATGAGGTAATCAGTCCCTCAGGGACTGATTACCTCATTTTTTTGTATATAATTCTTCACATTATGTCCTTGTATTGTACTGATAAAGCCACTGGCTGACGAAAAGTCTACAAATAAAGATACTCAGATGTTACACATGTGTCTAATTCTTCATCTCGTCGGTATTGTATACCATTTATGTACAGTACAATACCGTTTATCAGTGGTATCCTCATGGGGTAAAATACAGTGATTGCATTTTACTCTAAATGTAAATTCCAAGGCAAAAACCACAACCAGTATAGGGACTTTCCTTAAAGGAGACATCATACACTGGTGACTAAGGAAATGAGTGTAATATTGAAGTCAATACGACTCTTGTGTTCAATGAACCACTCATCAGTCTGTAGATCGAAGAGTCTAAAGAGTTTTTCATGAATGAGACTCAAACACTGACAACCATCTCCACAATTTCTGATGTAGCCGTGTTCCCAGATGACCTTGAAGAAGCTATCGGCAACATGTCGATACACTCTGCTGCTCCAAGTCTACACTCGTGAAATTCCATATTCATCAAAAATGTTAAGAAACCACTAATTTGAGAGTTTAATATTTTGTGGAGAAGAAGTATGGACACAGGTGTTATTTAACAGTCATTGATAACTACTGATATTGCCCTGCTTCATAAAGGAAGCAGTAAAGCAAATGCGAAAAACTGTAGATCAATAGTCCTAACTTCACACATTATCTGAATTGTTTAACGGGTCCTAAAAGCAATATTGCTAATCACATACAGTCACAACTGATGCAGAATCCAGGGCAGCATGGGTTTAGGGGGAGGTTGCTCCTGCCTTCAGCAACTGCTAGACTATTACGATGAGCTGCTGGATGCTCTGCAAGACAAGCTGAGTGCTGATGTAGTGTTCACTGATTTTGCAAAAACGTTCAACAATTGGAACTATGGTGTGATTGCACACAAAATGCGTGCAAAAGGAATAACTGGAAAAACATTCAGAGTCTTCTAAGTAGATATATAATTCTTAACAGATTGAACCCAGAGTGAAGTCGGAGACTGCCATCGTGCAAAACTCTATTCCCACTTTTGTTTATCATTCTTATATCCGACACTGACAAGGACATAAATAACAGCCCCGTGGCCTGGTGGCTAACGCTCTTGCTTCACACTGCGAGGGGTCTGCCTTCGATTCCCAGCACGGGTAGAAACATTGGGCGTGTTTCTTTACACCGGTTGTTTATGTTTACCCATCAGTAAAATGGGTACCTAGGAGTTAGTCGACTGGTATGGGTCGCATCCTGGGACAAGGACCTATTTTTCCCGAAATGCTCTGCACATAACAAGGGTCTTTCTATATAGTAGGATGTCATTGATGTTAGCTAGGCCTGTATGCCATGTACATGTACTATCGGGTTGGGTTCGAGAGATATATAGGTTGTCAAAGGACACACTCAGTAGGTTGGTTCGGTATATTAACGGAGTCTGAGAGGAGAAGTACCCGGCACGTCTGTCCAGCTTTATGTCGGACTAGGAGTGAGGAGGAAGCCTCTGACGTAGTAGCCACAAGGAGCGGGAGCTCTGACGTCACAGTAACAAGGAAGCATACATGTAACGTCTGGGGTTACTACACTGTAATACACTACACAAGTGTATACATATTTACTGACACGACAGTACTTGTAGTTAATAAAGATATTATATTATTATTATTATTTGCTGAAGATATCAAAATCTGTCTGGCGTCCGTCGAACACACAGCAAACCTTAAGCGAATATAAATTAAGTCTTGCAGTGGGCCTCAGATAACAATATGATGTTTAAGAAGGACAAGTTTCAGTTACTCCGCTGTGGAAGAATAGAGAAATAACGACTGTGACGGAGTACAGGACAAACTCTCGTCATTCGATAGATCTTAAGTCTCATGTGCGAGTCTTGAAGGAACTTGAAGACTACGGTGTTCTTCACCAACTCCAAGATTGAGGGACTGATTACCTCATCTTTTGTATATAATTCTTCACATTATGTCCTTGTATTGATAAAACCAATGGTTGACGAAACGTCTACAAATATGATACCCAGATGTTGCATATGTGTCTATACCATTTATGCACAGCTCTGATGTTGACTTAAGGGCAGCTGATCAAGGTCTGAGAGCGAGTGCTCTATGCGAGGGTACGTCAGGTGCCTGCCCTCTGCCGGTCACTTGCCAGAGTTAGGTGATAGGCCAGCAATCTTCCCCTACCGGGAGGTATGTGAAACATATGGGTAGGCATGCTGTCTACAAACTGTTAACATAAGAACATGAGAAAGGAGGAGCACTGCAGCAGGCCTACTGGCCCCCGCTTCCCTGTCCCAGACCAAGACTTTTCTCGGTTGCTGGCCTGATCAGCCAGGTTGTTGGTGCCGGGTGAACGCAGTACAACGTATGCATCACAGCCTGGCTGATCAGGAACTGACTCGATGAACTTGTCAGGCTCCCTCCTGAAGACAGCCAGAGGTATGTTGGTGATTACCTTTATGTATACGTTGATAAGCGTTGAAAAGTCGAGTGCCTCTTACACTTATCGAGTTCTCTCTTAGTAAGAGGAATATGAGCATGGGGAATTAAGGTAATGGAATTATGGCAAGGGTGAGGTAATGGATATCTCTTAATACTTAGTAATTCACTGTTGTCTTTATGTGGCTGTGGAGTAAGTATCCTGAGAGAGAGAGTACTCAGTCACCTATTTGAACTCGCCTATTTGTGGTTACAGAGGTCGACTCACAGCTCCTGGCCCCCCTCTATATTCGCTGGTCGCTACTAGGTCCACTCCCTGCTCCAAGGGCTTTATCGTGTGTGTGTGGACTCACCTAGTTGTACTCATCTAGTTGTTGTTGCAGGGGTCGAGTCACACCTCCTGGCCCCGCCTCTTCACTGGTCCTTACTAGGTCACTCTTCCTGCTCCATGAGCTTTATCATACCTCTTATTAAAGCTATGTATGGATCCTGCCTCCACTACATCACTTCCCAGACTATTCCACTTCCTGACAACTCTGTGACTGAAGAAATACTTCAGTCACAGATTCATCTGAGTCTTCAACTTCCAATTGTGACTCCTTGTTGCTGTGTCCCATCTCTGGAACATTCTGTCTCTGTCCACCTTGTCAATTCCTCTCAGTATTTTATATGTCGTTATCATATCCCCCTATCTCTCCTGTCCTCCAGTGTCGTCAGGTCGATTTCCCTTAACCTCTCCTTGTAAGACATGCCCCTAAGCTCAAGAACTAGTCTTGTTGCAAACCTTTGCACTTTCTCTAATTTCCTTACATGTTTGGCTAGGTGTGGGTTCCAAACTGGTGCTGCATACTCCAATATAGGCCTGACATACACGGTGTACAGGATCCTGAACGATTCCTTATTGAGATGTCGGAATGCTGTTCTTAGGTTTGCTAGGCGCCCATATACTGCAGCAGTTATTTGGTTGATGTGCGCCTCAGGAGATGTGCCCGGTGTTATACTCACCCCAAGAGCCTTTTTCTTGAGTGAGGTTTGTAGTCTCTGGCCCCTTAGACTGTACACCGTCTCCGGTCTTCTTTGCCTTTCCCCAATCTTCATGACTTTGCACTTGGTGGGGTTGAATTTCAGGAGCCAGTTTCTGGACCAGGCTTGCACCCTGTCCAGATCTCTTTGTAGTTCCGCCTGGTCCTCGTCCGATTGAATTCTTCTCATTAACGTTACATCATCTGCAAACAGGGACACTTCTGAGTCTATTCCTTTCATCACATTACCAGAAACAGCACCGGTCCTAGGACTGACCCCTGTGGAACCCCACTCGTCACAGACGCCCACTCTGACACCTCGCCACGAACCATGACTCGCTGCTGTCTTCCTGACAGGTATTCCCTGATCCACTGGAGTGCCTTCCCAGTTATACCTGCCTGGTCCTCCAGCTTACGCACTAATCTCTTGTGTGGAACTGTGTCAAAAACCTTCTTACAGTCCAAGAAAACGCAATCTACCCACCCGTCTCTCTCTTGTCTTACTGCTGTCACCCTGTCATAGAACTCCAGTAGGTTTGTGACACAGGATTTCCCATTCCTGAAACCATGCTGGTTGTCGTTGATAAACTTATTCCTTTCTAGGTGCTCTACCACTCTTCTGATAATCATGAATTTGCATACTATACATGTCAGTGACACTGGTCTGTAGTTTAGTGCTTTGTGTTTGTCTCCTTTTTTTAAAAATTGGAACAACATTTGCTGTCTTCCATACATCAGATAGTCGTCCTGTTTCGATAGATGTGTTGAAGATTGTTGTTAGTGGAACACATAGCGCCTCTGCTCCCTCTCTCAGGACCCATAGAGAGATGTTATCCGGCCCCATCGCCTTTGAGGTATCTAGCTCGCTTAGCAGCCTCTTCACTTCCTCCTCGGCTGTATGTATTGTGTCCAACACTTGATGGTGTACCCCACCTCTCCGTCTTTCTGGTGTCCCTTCTGTCTCCTCTGTGAACACTTCTTTGAATCTCATGTTGAGTTCCTCAAATACTTCTCGGTCGTTTCTTGTGATCTCCCCTCCTTCCTTCCTCAGCCTGATTACCTGGGCCTTGACTGTTGTTTTCCTCCTGATGTGGTTGTACAACAGCTTCGGGTAAGATTTTGCTTTGTATGTACTCTCCTAATTATGGTTGCAGGGGTCGAGACTCAGCTCCTGTGTGTGTATGTGTACTCACCTATTTGTGGTTGCAGGTAATCACAAATAGGTGTGTGTGTGTGTGTGTGTGTGTGCGTGTGCGTGTGTGCGTGCGTGTTGGTGTGTAGTGGTGGTAGTGTCCTTGGAGGCTGACGTGGCTGGTACCCCAGTCAGCAACCATGGGGGTGAGTGTAGCTTCTGCAGACTCAGGGGCATTTTTCCCTGCTACTGCCCCTGCTGTACCATGGAAGGTGATGCAGTATAAATGCCCTGGGAGGAGGGTCCACTATATATCAGACGCCGTTTAGAGTCATCACTCTTACCACCAACACCGTAAACTCAAAACACGTGGAGAAATCAACATAGTCTCACAGCACATTACATCCACACACAGCACACAACCCTCACTCAGCCACGCCCTTCCTCTCAACACACCCCACCTCCCACAATACACCTGTCCCATGTTTTTTGACTCGGCCTGAAACGTTCCCTGGCGGGCGAAACGATTCCTTAACTCTCTTAAATTCATATCTGTTTACATACTTCTCGGAGGTTACTCATCAGTTCTGACCTACCTTGGCCAAGGATAAAAAGCACTCTTAACTCATCCAGAATATATTTCATGAGACGTGCACATCTCCCTGTGTATATACAGTAAGGTACACACCTCACGGTGGATATATGCTGGAGGATGCGCACCTCTCGGTGTATATACACTAAGATGTACAACTTCTGGTGCATAAATACCGAGATATACGCATCTTGGCGTATATATACCAAGTGGTGTACGCTTCTCGTATGTACACCGAAACATACATACCTCTCATTATATATACACACTGAAAGATACTCTCAAAGTATACGCTAAGAGATATATATGCGCGAGAGATACATCTCTCGGTATATACACAGAGATACACATCTTTTGGTGTATATTGTATAATATGAGATACACACACACACACACACACACACACACAAATAACACATATATATATATATATATATATATATATATATATATATATATATATATATATATATATATATATATATATATGTGTGTGTGTGTGTTGTGTGTGTGTGTACATACATACATACATACTGAAAGATACAGAGGTGGCAAATATAGAGACAAGAAGCAATGGAGAGGTAAAGATAATGTGATCAGTCCATCAACTTTGAAGCGGTATTAGTAGCAGTTTGAGGTGGTCAGTCCCTCAGTCTGGAGATGTGTTCAGCCTCATGGTCAGGAAGAATGTGACACTTAATCAGGTAGGGTAGGTTCGTCAGGACACCGGACAGGTGTTTACTGACGCGGGTCTTAGTCAGATGATGACCCGCCGTTGGAGCTTTTGGTCATTTGACCGAGGCCTTCCGCTGGCTTACCGGTCCGCCCCTTTAAAAATTATGGTCTATTACAACCATTACGCTTAAGCCTGAGAATGGAGCCTTATATAGTATCTGGAGGGACTGCTTCTCCTGTCTCCTTATCCGCCTCCTGTATTCAACCGATGAAGTGTGCTGTGTGGACGAAATGCTTTGTAATAAAGATACGTTATTGTTCAAACATGTCGTACTTGTCTGTCTCCATGTGTATGCAGTGAGAGATACACACCTCCCGGTTGTATATATACTTGAATATATATATATATATATATATATATATATATATATATATATATATATATATATATATATATATATATATATACTACTCTATTGCGTAAGAGGGGCGTATACACACCTCTGGTATGACCATTAAAGATATACCGTTGGAGTTAAGAGAGTAAGGGTACCAATGCTTGGAAGCACTCGTGTTCCATCACCACACAGTGACCTGCTTCCCTCGGCGCACACGTTATTAAAGCTGCCAGGAGCCTCAAGCTTCCTGCTTTTAATGACGGAAATTACACGAATCACACTAGGTAAATACTAGGGTTGGACTATTTACACGTGTATATTCCAGTTGCGTGAATTCAGACATGCAAAGGGTTTATAGGAAAGCACGTGTGGATGGGCTCCCCGAACTCCTCTGGGTAGCGTCAGTGAAGCGAGTGCTTTGGGTAGCTTTAAAAATAGGTTGCAAAGGTACATAAGTGTGTGTGGTTAGGTGAGAGTTGGAGCTGGTTAACATAGGCTAGTAGGACCTGCCTAGCATGGACCAGGACCTGATTAACATGGACCAGTTGGACTTTATTATCATGAATCGGTAAGTCCTGCCTAGAATGGGTCAGTAGGTCCTGCTTAGCATGAGTCAGTAGGTCCTGCCTAGCATGGGTCAGTAGGTTTTGTCTAGCATGGGTCAGTAGGCCCTGCCTAGCATGGGTCAGTAGGCCCTGCCTAGAAGGGTCAGTAGGCCCTGTCTAGCATGGGTCAATAGGTCCTGCCTAGCAAGGGTCAGTAGGTCCTGCCTAGCATGGACCAGTAGGTCCTGTTTAGCAAGGGTCAGTAGGTCCTGCCTAGAAGGGTCAGTAGGCCCTGCCTAGCATGGGTCAGTAGGTCCTGCCTAGCAAGGGTCAGTAGGTCCTGCCTAGCATGGACCAGTAGGCCCTGCCAAGCTAGCTAGTAGGCCTACTGTAGTAATCCTATATTATGTTAGCTTCCTAGAATGGGAAATAATTACGTTTCATCCAAGGAAGCGAAGGGTAGATCAAATTTCTTGGATCAAGAGCCCGTCGCCATCACTGATGCCAGTGTAGGTGTTTGGTGTTACACTGATAATCACTGTTGTTGCACTGATGTCACTACTGGTGTCTGTTGTGTCACTGAAGGTGTCTTCGTCGTGTCTCTGTAAGTGTCTTTGTCGTGTCTCTGTAGGTGTCTTTGTTGTAATTACAGGTATCTTTTGTTGTCACTGTAGGTGTCCTTGTTGTGTCACTGTACGTATCTTCGTTGCGTCACTGCAGATGTCTTTGTCGTCACATGTCACTGTCGAAAATGCATTGCACTCATCCCTATCTTTCTTGTTACATCTTCGTCACTGTTACAGAGCTCATGCATGTTTGTCACTGCCACAAAACCCCTACATTCTTGTCACTGCTACAGAACTGCGTTTTTGTAACTCTGTATTGTCCATTCCTAAATGTTCTTCACTGATAACACTAATATCATTGCC
This sequence comes from Cherax destructor, assembly GCA_009830355.1. Classification (NCBI taxonomy): domain Eukaryota; kingdom Metazoa; phylum Arthropoda; class Malacostraca; order Decapoda; family Parastacidae; genus Cherax; species Cherax destructor. Next base: position 87,681 of record WNWK01000326.1, on the reverse strand, counting down.
TCAGCATCTGCAGAACTTTTGGCTAAATGCACATTTCATGGCCTCTTTTATCTCTACCTTTTATATGTGGAGACCACACTGGCCCTTTTCCAGTTGTCTGGCTGGTGGACTGGTTGGTTGAGGACCTTGGTTGTGGAGTCATACCGTGGGTCTTCTCACAGCTCCCATGGGGATGTATTGTTTGGTTCCAGCGCTTTTGTTACGGCAGAGTCCTGATAATAGTGTCATAGACTTGTGGATGTCTTGACTGCCTCTTGATGTGTTGTTGGTTGAAGTGTTTTGATGAGTCAGTTGTTGCTGTGTTGTGACGACAGTATTCATCAGGGCCCGCTTCACTTTCCTTCCCTGAGAACCATATGGAATCTTTTACATCAATCAAAGCTGTATGGTATTGACGGCTCACCACCTGGTTGACAGGCTATCACCACACTCCCTACAGTTTTCTTTGTTTCATAAGCCCCTAATGTCCCTTTTTTGACTGGGCTGTTGTGTACTTTGTGTTCTTGTTAGGTGGTTGCGTCTTCCATCTAGGCTCACTTTTTAAACTCATGAACTTTCCTTCCTTGGGACCTTTTGTTCCACTTCGTTTTTCGCTTTCCTAAGTCCCTTCTCTGGCGTTATACTCTGTTTTCTGTTGTTTTACATGGTTCTTTTAACTTGAGTCTTTCCCTTCCTGCCTTTACATTTCTGTTGTTTTAATAGTCTCTGGTTCTAAGTCCTTTAGCTTCATCCCTTCTATCATTTGTTTGTTTATAGTCTCTGTTTATTTTTGTTATCCCTCTTCATGTTTGTGATGAGTCTTCCGTCTCCTTGTGTGTGTGTGTACTCACTTATTTGTGGTTGCAGGGGTCGATTCATAGCTCCTGGCCTGGTGTGTGTGTGTGTGTGTGTAGGGGGTTATGTTTGCGTGTGCGCGCGCGCATGTACGGTAAGCGTACTCACTGAGTTGTGTTTGCGAAGGCGCATCTCAGCTCCTGGCCCCGCTTCTGTATCTACAACTTCCAGCATTGAGGATTTCTCTCCTGGTTCCTGTCATACCTAGTTTTCAAACTGTATATGCATATAGAATTACATTTTGTGCTTGTCTTGAGTGTATGCTAGCGCTGTGTTGGAGTATTGATTGGTGTGCGTGGGAGGGAGAGAGGGGGAGATTGGAGGAGGGAATGTGGGAGGTTTGGGTAAGGCGGGAGGGAGGTTGTAGAAGTAGGAAGGTAGGGAGAGAGAGAGAGAGAGAGAGAGAGAGAGAGAGAGAGAGAGAGAGAGAGAGAGAGAGAGAGAGAGAGAGAGAAAGGGGTTGGTGCTGGTGGATTTAAGGCAGGAAAAGAGTGATGTAGGAGAAAATGGGGAGGGAGAGAGTGAGGGAGGGAGGGAGAGATGAAGGGTCTGGAAGGAGGGGTAGCAGTACTGCATTCAGGTGTCTTGTTTGACCTCACTCCCTCACTGCAACACTCCTCAGCTGCCCTCACCTGTGATGCCTCACACTGCCTCAGATGCCTCTCACACTGCCTCAGCTGCCTAACACACTCCCTCAGCTGCCTAACACACTGCCTCAGCTGCTCCTCACACTGCCTCAGATGCCTCTCACACTGCCTCAGCTGCCTAACACACTTGTTTTCAATCCTCCACTACAATGCTTCTAGGGAGCCTGCCGCCTACTTGACATCATGATCAGCCAGACTGTTGGTGCTCGCAGCTTACCCGTGGCTGTGGTTCGTACGTTGGACTACGTGCAGCCAGCAGTAACAGCCTCGTTGATCAGGCCCGGATCCACCGGGAGGCCTGGTCATAGACCGGGCCGCGGGGACATCGATCCCCGGAATGCCCTCCAGGTAGACGTCTACACCACAGCCTAGTTTATCACTGATGGTTGACGTGTATTGATACGGTGTTGTCTTGAAGACAGGGAAGTCTTGTGCTTAGAGCGAGGTTGTTGACGACTCTTATATATTATATACTTGTTGAATGTTCTCTTTGTGTGTGTGTGTGTTTGCAGGGGTCGTGTCATAGCTCCTGGCCCGCCCCTGAAGCTCGTCTCGAGTGGTAGGCGAGTGAGTATTAGCTCATGTGACTATTATTATTATTATTATTATTATTATTACTATTACCACTACTACTACTACTATTACCACTACTACTACTACTACTACTACTACACATTATTCTAACTGTACCTGACTTCTTTTTCAACTCAGTTACCTTGCAAGCAATTGAGGAAGGGGTGGAAATTGTCTTTAAGAGACCATCAATGTATCAACTCATCTAAGAGTACACGGCTACGTAGCCACCCTTGGTGTTTATATAGGAGTGTGGCAGCCAGCAAGGCCTAGCCAGCCGATACTTAACCACTGAAGGGTCAACATATCACTTAATGCTGGGTCTGGAGACACTATCGTGTTTCCCGACTGATAAAAACCACCATCTTATTACAACTTGCTGCCTGGCACGAGGGTCAGTGGGCCACATTCGTTGTCCGTGTTGGTGCCTGGGTTTAAAGGGGACCTACTGTTGGCGTAAGTCGATACTAGCGCGCACATGACAAGCAAAACATTGTTGCTTGGTAAGGATATCCAGGAATGGCGGCGGCCACAACAACGTGACAGCTTCTCTGGCTGCTTCAGGTCTTGTGATGGTAACTACCGACCTTGACCATCCATGACCACGATAACGCCGAGGTTGGCCATCCATGACCATGATAACACTGAGGTTGACCATCCATAACCACGATAACACTGAGGTTGACCAGCTATAACCAAGATAACACTGAGGTTGACCAGCCATATTCAAGATAACACCGAACTTGACCATCCATAACCAAGATAACACCGAACTTGACCACTCATAACTACGATAACACCGAGATTGACCACTCATAACTACTATAACACCGAGGTTGACCACTCATAACTACTATAACACCGAGGTTGACCACTCATAACTACTATAACACCGAGGTTGACCACTCATAACTACGATAACACCGAGGTTGACCACTCATAACTACGATAACACCGAGGTTGACCACTCATAACTACGATAACACCGAGGTTGACCACTCATAACTACGATAACACCGAGGTTGACCACTCATAACTACGATAACACCGAGGTTGACCACTCATAACTACGATAACACCGAGGTTGACCACTCATAACTACGATAACACCGAGGTTGACCACTCATAACTACGATAACACCGAGGTTGACCACTCATAACTACTATAACACCGAGGTTGACCACTCATAACTACGATAACACCGAGGTTGACCACTCATAACTACTATAACACCGAGGTTGACCACTCATAACTACGATAACACCGAGGTTGACCACTCATAACTACGATAACACCGAGGTTGACCACTCATAACTACTATAACACCGAGGTTGACCACTCATAACTACTATAACACCGAGGTTGACCACTCATAACTACGATAACACCGAGGTTGACCACTCATAACTACGATAACACCGAGGTTGACCACTCATAACTACTATAACACCGAGGTTGACCACTCATAACTACCCTTAACTGTATATAAGTGTCTTTTGTGTATGTACTTACCTATTTGTGGTTACAGGGGTCGAGTCACACCTCTGTGTGTAATATTTTTTTTTATGTAGTTTGCCTAAATTAATTATCAACATGCTTTCTTGTTGCCGCCTCTCCTTCACACTTCTCCCCCTCTCGTTCTTTAATATTATCCTCCCTCTTCATATTTACCACCATCTTCGTCTGTCCCTGCCTTTTCACCCTCCTCTCTCTCTCTCTTTCTCCCCCCAGGGAATCAATACAGTACCCAACATCGTGAGAGGGGAGTACGAGGGAAGATGTGAGGATAACGATAGACAGAAGAAGAGTTAGAAAGAGAGAGAGATAATAGCTCTTAGTTTGTAAATAAACGTAGGAACCTTTCGTAGTCATGGTACTGTGGTAACCTTTAATGATCATGGTACTATGGTAACATGATACTGGTAAATCCTGATCGTAACATTTGCTTTAAAGTGAACAGTTGTTCAGCTATTTCCATAGTTCTGGTATTAAGCGTCATGTGTACTCTTATCCGGATGTTCCTCTATTGTTATTTTATGTTGTGAAATATGACTTTATTCCAGAACTAATCTGGAGAATAATATATAGCGTCTTTCAAAAGGTCACCCACGGCGGTCAATATCATCTACGTACTTAATTGTCCGTCTATGTGATATGACAAAATATTTTATTGATGAAAATAAGATACATATACTATTAAACAAATTTCCTAAATGTGCTTGCAACAGATAAGTGAACTGTAGATATAAATCCAGATGTACTCCTGCAAACACTTCTAGGGACTAGTTCCTAGGTTTTTTGTTTATCCATATACTCTTGCGCTGTCGTCCATAGGATGAATATGGAATGGACACTAAACTAGCCACTTCGGTGGCAAAATCTAATATCTGTGTGTGTCAAACACTGTGTTTTATTATACTTCAAGCATGTCATGTTTTTAGTGACTGCCTCATTCCTTGCTTTGCATGTGTGGTTGCCTTCTGACCTATCCGAACCTTGTACAGCTCTGCCATGTCATCAACACGTGCAAGAGAGAAAGTCCTTTCACGCGAAGTATTGGTCATTTGTATCGATACTCCGGAGTATCGGTACCGGTATCGGCGGGTATCGGCTAATTTTGATGGTATCAGTAATGGCCTTAAATTGATTACTGGTATCGGCAAAAATTTTGGTATCGTCCCATCCCTAGTTAATGTTGCTATAATTGTTTGCTTGGTGGTGGTATTGGTGGTGGTGGGTGTGGAAGGGGTGGTGGTAGTTATGATGGTGGTGGTGGGCTGGTGGTTTTGGTGGTGGTGGGAGTGGTGGTGATGGCGACGGCGGCGCCTACTTCATGATTTCGATCAGTTCACATTTATGCTGACGAAGGCGCGGAGTTCCATCATCAGTAAATAGTGATCGTGGCAGACAATTCCTAGAGCACTAATGCCTCATGTAAATCTTCCTGACGTTGTGATCTGCTGGCAAAAAATCCGTCAGGGAAATAAGAGACCTACATGTTCTTAGTTCACCAACCACATTCTTTGTTTACGTTCTCCTGACGGTTGAACGCTGATATAGTGTTCTTGATGGGATCCCCTGAATTCATGGGTGCTACATTCAGAGATGAAGGTCTGTGTTTTGAACTAACTCTAGAAGCAAGAGCAAGGAGCTCACTAACATCATTTCTTTTTTTAATACTCTCACTAAAAACTGCCTTGGTTGAAATGTCGAGTTCAGGTCCGTCATGTGAAGCTGGACAGGGTTTCCAATCCCTTTAAGTTCAGTTCGCAATTAGTTTATTTCAATATCTTGTGTGTTTACTGCCCTATGTTGCGAGCCAGGATATAGCTGACAGATGCTGTACACAGGGTGCTCCAGCACCACTATAACTGACAACACCTCTGTACACAGGGTGCTCCAGCACCATTATAACTGACAACAGGTTTGTACACAGGGTGCTCCAGCATGACTATAACTGACACAATGCAACATGATAAGGGCTAGGCAACATCCGTTTGCTCAGGGCAACCTAGCACTCTTGTTAATGCACACCCCTGAGGGTGTACACGGCTGAGGGTGCACACGCCAGAGGATGCAGACACCTGCGTGTGCGCAGCTTGTGTCATCTTAATTAATAATTAAAGACTCAGACTTGCGTAGCCACACTCACCAGACTGAGTCAGGAGGTATGGAGAGAGAGACAGAGGGGTGGAGGGAGAGAAGGAGGAGGGGGAAAGAGGAGGTGGGAAGGATGGAGGGAAATTCAATTACTTCCTTGATTTATAATCAGTGATTTAGGCGAAGTGGTGAGGATGTTGATGTTAATGAGGTAATTAACAGTTGACGGGTGTTATCATAGCCTTGATGACGAGTGTTGTCATAGCCATATACATATATATATATATATATATATATATATATATATATATATATATATATATATATATATATATATATATATATGCAAAACAACCACTATGAAAAAAAATAGAAGAATTCCAAGCGCTTTCGTGACTACTCACATTATCAAGGAACTATAAAATAGTGAACTTCTAATAGCTTTTGTCATTTCTCACATTATCAGTTCCTTGATAATGTGAGAAATTACGAAAGTGCTGGGAAGTTCAATATTGTTTCACAGTGGTTGTTTTTCATATTTAAATATACACATACCTATCCACTGATATACAGTTCTTTGTTGGAAGGGGAAAGGTATTCCTTTGATACAGGGTTCCCTTATTGTGCCCACTGCACCCCTGCTTTTCACTGGGTTTATTTTGCACTTCCTCCCATATCTGTCGCTCCAGCATGTTGTTATGGCAGTGTGCAGTTTGGGACCAGGCCCTCGAGTACTTTCCAGGTATTGTCTTTATTTTCCGAATAAGTGGAGAGGACATCTTGATGTAATGATCTTAGGAAGTCATCGTGGTAGGCGCGAGGAGTGCCTATAGTACACAACACAAAGTTAATGCCAACTTGGCAACTTTACAAGTGTGGTAGGCTCATGTTTTTGTGCCAAATGTTATTTTCTCCCGTATCTGCACTCACCCAACTTTCTTCAAGTGTCAGTTTCTATTTATAGGTTCCAAAAGACGTCTTGATAATTCTTCAAGATTCCGTATCAAGACTGGTATAACTTACATTCAAAATTTTGGATTCGTGACGTGTTAAGTATAATTTTAAGCATTATAATCTGATGATTAAATTATTTCATGTACTGATGATGAAACAGGTATGTAGAGGACGTGTTTGTGACCTAGCGAGTTTGTGACACCCGTGACAGGTTTCCAGCGTGACCTGATGTCAGAATTCCTTGATGTCTGCTTGATCATCTAGGATGTTGACGCCAGTGGCCCGTACACCCTACATAGCCCTTACAACCTACCTGATCTGGCACTCCTTATGGTAGGTCAGCGAATTGGCGAATAGTCTCAGTTCTTACCCGCTACAGTAGTTCAGTTTTGTCCGTTACCACCACTGGTGCACCCCCCTCCTCTCTCGCTTAATTCCTCTAAATATAACTACTTTCTTCCTTGTTGCCATGGCGTGTCGAGACAGTTCCTGCATACTTGTTTGAGATCGGTGGTTCGAGCCTCTACTGTTTCTAAGTGTAATTAGTGTCGCTGACTGTTTAACATTCTCTAGACGGGTTGGTGAGAGTGGGTGCTTAATTTTGTGTGTGTGTATGTGTGTGTGTTTGTGTCCGTGCGCGTGTGCGAGTGTAAGCTCTTACACACCTGATGTGCTCATTCTCTGCTCACTCTCCTTCACTCTCCTTCACTCTTCCTCCACTGTGACTAAACAATATTTTCGTATTTTAATCAGTCTCAAGTAATTAAGTAATCATGTAATCAGCAAATTATTTGTGAAGTTGTGAATGGTTCCAGCCATATGATTGTGAGTTAATTATCACTGAGTAAGCCAAGTAACTGCCTAAATTAGATATATTTTTGGAACACCTGAAGCTTCTTCTCCTCCTCCTCCTCCTTCCTCATCTTCCTCCTCCTCCTCTTCATCTTCCTTTTCCTCTTCCTCTTCCTCCTTCTCCTTCCCCTTCCTGATCTTCCTCTGGGCAAAAACACTAACTAAAGTTATGGAATTGTTTATGTAACGATTTTTAATTTTGCCCAAAAACTAACCAACAACCTAACCTAATATTGCTGAAAATTACAAAATATATACTAGATTAATTTACCTAATCTATCTACATAATATTGCAAGAACAGGAACCACGAAAGTATATTTATGTGTATGATGAATGCATGTAGAAGGGGCTTCGGGAGCAGCAAAGCTCTCGCAACTCATCAAGGGTATATCAAAGGTATTAAAGGTAAGTAGAAGTTTGTAAAACTTACCTGTCATCCTCTATGTTCACTCGACTGGCAATCCAGCCAGCCATAATGCAAAGTATTTAGTAGGCATCCGTGTCACACTGGAAGGACAGGTCGCTGTCTGTCAACCTGGTGACAGTACAACACAGCCTGTACAGGTTCGGAAGGTTCGAAATGCCGGGAGAGTACAAAACCCACTCTAAATAGGTTTAGAAGGTTTATATGAGAACTGGAGGTCAGGATAGTACACGGGGCAGTAACTACAGTCAAATTCCATTATAAAACACAATCTCACTTGAACGAAGAAATTGCCAAAGACGAAATGTTTGGGAGGCTGGCTGGCTGGCGGCTCCTCGCCCGGTTAAGTCTAGCGTTGGTAGTAGCCAAATTCGGGTCGCTGTCCTTGTGTTAAACCTGCTTAAGATGTACGTTGTGCACGGCAAGTCAGTGGCACTCTCTTACTTAAGTACTATTGTAAGACGTAATCTTCCATTGTGGCAGTGCAGACGCTGACGACACTTCACCACACCACATAAAACACTCTGGATTTACTGAGATTGCTGAGATTTCAAAATAGGGATCTAAACACGATTGTAGATACCAGTGCACCGAATTCAAATCTTCCTGAATCGTTTTACATATTCTCTTGTTTTTCCAAATGAATGCTTTTAGACGTTTATTGTACTTAATGACATTCAATTCTTTTTTAGTGTGATCTATTTCGTTTTTTTTATTTCATATTCTGCCAACAAACTTAATATTATAGTAAATGTTAATTCTGTTTATATATTTTTTTCATTTTTTTTTGTTGGAGTAATTCTCCACTGTATATTAAGGTTGCTGACTCATCTTACGACTGTGTTTATAATATATAAGTTGTGTTTTTTTTTATATATTGGTCTCATGTACAAGGTTTTCATTAGAGTTTGTTGTCTGAGTGTTTATGTTGTGCTGATCATGTGTCGTTATAGCTGTGGAGCCTCGCTGGTCCCGACTCTGGTAACCGCTAGAGGGTTCACTCTCTCCTGGCTTCGACAGCCTTATTGTACCTCTTAAAGATATCTATAGATCCTGCTTCTACCACTCCACTGGCTAGAGCGTTCCACTTTCCGACTATTTTAAACGTAAAGAAATACATCCTAACATCCCTGTCACTCAAATATATTTTCAGCTTCCAGTTATACACATGTGTTCCTGTTTCCCGTCTCCAAAATACTCTGTACCTGTTAACCCAGTTAATTCCTCTCAGTTTTGTACGTTAATATATAACCCCTAGTCCTCTGTCATCAGGCTGAGTTTCCTTAACTTCTACTCATAGGACGTACCCCTTAGCTTCGGGACTAGTCTCGTTGCAAACCTCTGCACTCTCTCCAGTTTCATAACACGCTTGAATACATGTGGGACTGTGGGTTCCATCCTAGTGTTGCATACTCCAGTATGAATCTAATGTATTCCGTATACAGTATCATGAATGACTCCTTGCTTAGGTTTCTGAAACCTAATTTTAGATTTACCAGACTCGCATTTGCTGCAGGAGCTATCCGCTTGAAGTGCTCCTCAAGGGATATACTCGGTACAGTACTAACCCCAAGGTCCTTCGCCTTGAGCGAGGTTTGTACCCTTTGACCCCCGAGCCTGAACTCCACCTGTGATCTTCTTAGCCCCTCCCCAGTCTTCACCTGCTGCCTCTCCAGGTCTATTTGAAGTCTTTTCAGGTCCGCACCTTTTTGTGTTTTCCCTATTAGTCTCACATCATCTGCGAACAGGGTTTATATTTTGCGTCATGTTGACGTATATAAGAAATAGTACCTGTTCTAGTACTGATCATTGTGGAACCCCACTCGTCATATGCTCCCATTCCGACACCTGTTCCCGGACAACCACTCGTTGTTTCTTTCCTGTTAAGTATTCCTTCATCCATTTCGGTGCTTGTATTTGTGTTGCGGTGCTCCTGTGTGTTTGTGTTGTGCTGCTCCTGGGTTTGTCAGCAACAGCAGAGGAATTCGCTGATTCTTAAGGCAAACCTTGAGAATCACACACCAAGTCCCTGGGAGACTCCCAAATGTAAATTGGAGGAAGAAATTTTAAAGGTATTCTAGCTTGATTTGGTCTACACATACATTGAGAAACTTATGAGGGACATAACGTGATACACCGAGATCTCAACTTGTAGAGGCACAAACAAGCGTAATGTGCTGTGGAGAACCTAAACAGTAGCCAACTTGGGATGTTTAGTAAGTTCAGCTTCAACAGTAAGAGACAAATGGGACAACGTAAACAGTGAACTATTAAACAGTACTTGAGAATCTGTCTTGAACATTCTAAACCGAAACCAACACATTGGTAATGGTGAATGAAGAAGCATACGACATGTTCTGTTCTGTTCTAGATTCGCCGGTATAATCGCCTGGGCCGGGCCTTTTCCAAGAGGTGGCTCGGCCTTGGCTCCCTGTCGAGGGAGTGTCTCAGACCAATGTCTACCATGGGAGGAGGTACAAGTACCTCCTCGTCTTCTGGGACCAGCTGTCCCAAGGTCTAGCCCTGTACCCCGCCCCCACAGGGCTCGGAGGGAGAAGCTAGGCACCTTGGGCTGCCACAAACTCCACCCACACTGGGCTCGAAGGGTGTGGCAGCTGCATAGCAGCAGACGATGTCAGGAGGTGCAAAGGCAGCAAGCACTACAGGATGCTTTTGGAGCCACACCCCAGCTTTGGGCATTAAGACCGAGCGCTGAGAAATCTCAAGAATGCTTCTTGCTGTGTGTGTGTGTGTTGCTGCTGCTGCTGCTACACTTGTTAGTTGCACTCATATGACATGTGTGGAACATTTGTCCCACTTAGAAAGTCCAAATGGAGATCATACATAGTTAAAACATATAAACTTTACAAAACAAGGAAGGAGGTTGCTGAATTGCTTAATGAACGACAAGTATCACAACAAAAGAAAGAAAATATACGCCGATGAATTATAGATATAAAAGTGAACTGAGAGCATTCATAACAGACAAAAAACCCAGAGGGAACAAAAAAGAAATAATTCAAGAAGTTGGGGAAAATCTCAAATACTTTTGGAAATTCCAAGTCTGAACACCACTTCCAATACTGGATCTCTGCTCAGAGGAATTAAATATAGAGGACAATACTGAAATTTGCAAAATCCTGAGGGAATAATATGAGCCAATGTTTATTGATCCTGCTGACTCCAGAGAGTTGAAGTTCAATGCAGTTTTCATAAATTTACTTCAAGAGAAGAGATTCTGAGCCAATGATGACTTCAAGTCGTCTGTCTCCTTCAAGACAGGTTACATTGCAGAGCTGGAAAACATACAGAGAATATTTTCCTGCGCATATACACTCAGTCATCTGAATTACTGGGAACGCTTGAAGTCCCTTCAAATGTATTTACACCTGGTAATCATGGAGGGACTGGTATCAAACCCGAACACCGAAATCACTCCGTATGATAACAAGAAACTTGGCAGACGTTGCAAAGTCCCTCCAATAAATAGCAGGGACGCGACGAGAGAACTCCGTGAGTGTCAGAGGTCTCCGACTCTTCAACGCCTACCCTCCCAATAAGACTTATAAACTTGTCACCAGCGCACAGAACCAGGTCACGTGTCACCAGCACCAGGAGGCACACACGACACATTCCTGGCCTGTACCAGGACACACCTCCCACTGACTTGATGTACACCACTGTACGTCTTCCACTAATTAACCACTAGTGTCATCTGCCCAACCCACTCTTCACTCTCCTCGCTTCTCTTATTCTCTTTTCGTTGTATATTTCCTTGTTTTTTCCTCTCAAAAATAGAGTAGCAGTGATATTACCTGGAGTTTACCTGGAGAGGGTTTCGGGGGTCAACGCCCCCGCGGCTCGGTCTGAGACCAGGCCTCATGGTGGATCAGGGTCTGATCAACCAGGCTGTTACTGCTGGCCGCACGCAAACTGACGTACGAACCACAGCCTGGTTGGTCAGGTACTGACTTTAGGTGCCTGTCCAGTGCTTTCTTGAAGACAGCCAGGGGTCTGTTGGTAATCCCCCTTATATATATGTAAATAAATAAAATCTATCAGAATGTATATAGTATAACAATGCCAATAATAAATAATTTCATAAGTACTAATAGATGAAAAAATGACTGACTTTAAAATTAAACACATGTCGAAAAATCTGTATATTTCGCCCAGCGTCAGCGACCATTCTCAGCGGATAACTGAGACTGTCCGACACTCGGGTCTGTGTTGAGTGTTCACCACCACCACCTACCACCTCTCATACGGAGCATGTGCTCCCTCATACCTTACTACCTCATACGGAGCATGTGCTCCCTCATACGGAGCATGTGCTCCCTGACGTCCCTGTCGCTCTTCTGCCTCTTTTGCTCTCATCAATTTTTCCATGGCTCGAAATTCGGTTGCAACTCTCTTGGTTGCAGCTCTTGGTTTGCAGGTCTCTTGGTTACAACTCTTTTGGTTGCAACTCCTTGGTTGCAGCTCCCATGGTTGCAACTCTCTTGGTTTGAGCTCTTTGGTTGCAGCTCTTTGGTTGCAACTCTTTCATTGCAGCCTCTGGACTGGATGCAAGAGCATGAAATATAATGAGACTTTAAATCATTTCGCTTAAGGGATTTTTTTCTAGCTAACTAGATAACTTTTTCTAGTTAATTCGACATAGTTTCTCTTGAGAGAAACGTGTTTATAATAACACCTCACGCTGTGTCATGTGTCTTGTCACGCACTTGTGTGCTGGCTGCCTCGTCCACACACATCTTGTCTCTTTCCCTACATCTGTTGTCCCTCTTCACCTATAAGTAGGCACCTGTGTGTTAGTCACCTTACACCTACTGTCCCTGTTCACCTAGCAGTAAGTAGGTACCTGGGTGTTAGTCCGACTGGTGTGGGTGGCATCCTGGGGGACAAGATTAACTTAAAGTTGCCCGAAATGTTCTGAATAACCAGAGACTTTCTATATATAATATGTCGCTGATGTAAGCTAGTCTGTATAAGTTGTGTCATGTAGAAATAAAGATTATTATTATTATTATTATTATTATTATTATTATTATACTGTAAAGAGCCTCTGATTTAGGCAGAAATATTTAGATCCTTTCCACTCTTTGTTTAATTGTTCAGTTCATGAGTGTAGATCTGCTGTGTGTGCACTCTGTTGCACTCGCCTAGTTGTGTGTGTAGGGGTCGAGTCATTGGTCTCGGTGAAGACTTATCTCATGGTAATAAGACCCTTTCATCTATTATGGACAGGGTTCGCTGATTCTTGTTTCCCATCCTTAGTGTGTATGGTGTGTGACGCCACGACTTAGTGAAGTATTTTGAACTCCACCACACACACCACAACACTACACAGACCCACAGTTTAGACAGTCCAAGTGTCATGATTCTCTTACGTAGCCCCTGCTGCTACCCCCACCTACCCAACCCCAGCCTCAACCAAACCCCAACATGTCCTTCCCCTCTTCTCTACGCTCTTTAACCAGCTGATGAACCCTAGTTGAAATGCTTAACGATATCCTCATCGCCCTAGCGCAGGCTAACAGATTTCAACACCTTGTATGAGCCTCATACCTGGAGGGTGTTCAGGTGTCAACGCCCCCGCCGCCCGGTCCATGACCAGGCCTCGCGGTGGATCAGGGCCTGATAACCCAGGCTGTTACTGCTGGCCGCACGCAAACCGACGTACGAACCACAGCCCGGCTGGTCGGGAATTGACTTTAGGTGCCTGTCCAGCTCCCTCTTGAAGACAGCTGGGTCTATTGGTAATCCCCATTATGTATGCTGGCAGACAGTTGAACAGCCTTGGGCCCCTGAAACTTACTGTGTTGTCTCTTAGCCTTTCATTGGGGGATGTTGCACCGCCTCCCGAGTCTTATGCTTTCCCAGTCGTATTCCATCTCGCAATACGACTGGGAAACATAACTAGGTTTTGTTCTCACTGTGTAACTGTCATATTGAATAATGTAGCAGCACACTGCTGATGTATCCAGTATTACTAAATAATAAGAATGTTGGTTGGGATGAAGGAAGGGAAGAGTATAGCCTAGAGATGTATCGGATATCCGCATCCGCGGAACATCCGCACAATTTCATACATCTGCATTTTACTGTAAACAGATATCCGCATATGCATCCGCAAAATAAGTAAGACATCCTCATACACATCTGCATCCGCGGATATCTAAATTTTCACATCCGATACCTGGCTATACAATAGCCAGGTATTACATTAACTCGACTGGTGACTGTGGTGGTGGGGAAGGTAGGTAGTGTTACACGAGGATATTCTCTACTTGTGACTATTTTCGAGAGTTGCTCTACCCTGAGGACAGATTTCAGTAATAACTGCACTGGAAGACATATAAGTTGAAGAGACAACCGAGTCGATAATAGACGTAGGGACAGACGAATAGGATTGCAATACTGGCAGCAGAACTGGTGGTAGCCAGAAGTAAAGCCACTGGTACACACCACCCTGTGAGTGGCAGAGGAGCAACATAAATAGTTTAAGATAGAAACAGTACTAATTTAGTAGATGTATTTGAATTACATTTTCTGTGCTACTGTGCTAATGCCAGGTGTTACCGTTGATGACGTCATAAGGTCAGGTCACAGTGATATTGACATCACTTCTAAGGCGAAGTGTTCCTGTTGATGGTAAATTAGACACTTGGGTATCTTTATTGTGGAGACGTTTCGCCACACAATGTCTTCATCAGTCAAATATAGAGAAGAATGGTTGAAGATCAGGAGTTTGAGGTAATCAGTCCCTCATCCTGGAGTCGATGTAATCAGTCATTCTTATCAAGGCTGATTAGGAGTTTGAGGTAATTAATCCCTCATCCTGGAGTCGATGTAATCAGCCTTGATAAGATGAGGGATTAATTACCTCAAACTCCTAATCTTCACACATATGTCTTAATTTATCAAATTGTTGGTTCAATGAAACATTTATTTACTCTCCTGTTGGTGTCGTCATAGACTCAGGTCACAGTGCCAGGCAGTAACATGTCTACACTCCAGGTGGTGTCACTGATGATGTCATGGGTTCCGGTAACATTATGTGGATTAGAAAAAGCGAGTTTGAAGAAACACGTCTCTTAATGGGGTCCCAGGTTCTGCACCAGAGACCAACACCACAGGTTACACCAGCTCTTTCTCGGATTCCTAAGTTACTTTCTTACTTCCTTAAGTAAGAATGTCAACACATATTTAGGAAATAATAACTAAAAAACATACTTCCCGTTTTTTCAGATATCTGTGACATCGTAAATGGTTTTTTTTTAACCTGTGTTCTGTTGCTCCGTTGGTCATTTTTACTTCCCTAGCTAGACTCTCGGAACTTCAAATTCATCAAAACATTAAACAAAAACTACTGTCACATACTTTAAATATCCAATAGAGACGGAGTCTGGACACAAGTCATTCCCCAGTCAACATAAGCCACAAGTATAGCCTCATTCCAGTCAACATAAACCACAAATATAGCCTCATTCCAGTCAACATAAACCACAAATATAGCCTCATTCCAGTCAACATAAACCACAAATATAGCCTCATTCCAGTCAACATAAACCACAAATATAGCCTCATTCCAGTCAACATAAACCACAAATATAGCCTCATTCCAGTCAACATAAACCACAAATATAGCCTCATTCCAGTCAACATAAACCACAAATATAGCCTCATTCCAGTCAACAAACCACAGGTATAGCCGATAGCACTGAAGTTCCACTTGGTCAAAATTCTTGGAGAGAGTATTAAGAAGCAAGATTGTTAAACACGTGGAATAACAAAAATCACACTTCCAAAGGCAACACACATTTGGAGCAGGTCGCTCATGCCTCTCGCAATTACTGGACCATTAAGGCATAGTCTTGGATGCACTGGAGGACAAAAAATATATAAATATATCGTACATAGATTTTGAAAAGTGTGACCATGGTGTAACAGCAAACAACATGTGTGATAAAGGATCTTTAATTTTCTAACAAATCGGACCCAAACAATAATAGTTTAAGAAAGTAAAGTCAGAGGCTGCCGCAGCTTGTTAATTAGGGCCCTCCTTTGCCCCCAGAACAGCCTGAATTCTTCGTGGCAGGGATTCAAGAAAGTGCTGGAAACATTTCTTTGAGATCCTGGTCCATGTTGACATGACAGTATCACGCATTTGTTGCATTCATGATGCGAATCTACCGTTCCACCACATCCCACAAGTTTAGGCCAAATTCTGACCCTACGATCTGCATATCGCACCAGAAATCGTCATTCATTTGAATAGGCGAAAAAAAAATTTCGGTTTAGAAGGGACATATGAGAGTAATGAGCGTAGAGTAGGTATCCCGCGTAGGTTACGCCATCGTCGATAAGACGCACATCCTTCGTTTCTGATAAGGCGGCATGATGCGTAATCGCGTAACCTTACTACACATAGAATGAATAAGCTCACTGTTGGTTTAGCTGGGTGCTTTACTAGGTTTAATTATTATTATTATAATCAAGGGGAAGCGCTAAACCCGTAGGATTATACAGCGCCTGTGGGGGGATGTGGAAGGTATTCATGCTTAATTCAGGGAACTGGAGCACAAATCCAATTCCCTAGATCAAGAGCCACTCACCAGCGTCAAGGAACCTTCTCTGAGGGGTACTAGGTTTAAACCCTATCGACTGCATAAGGATAAAAAATTTTATATATATATATATATATATATATATATATATATATATATATATATATACATGTATATATATATATATATATATATATATATAATATGTGGTGCATGTACACTGTAACTTGTCATGACTGGCCTTCAACTTTTCCTTAAATATTTTTCTTGGGTTCTATTTGGAGTCTACCTGGAGGGAGTTCCAGGGGTCAACGCCCCCGCGGCCCGCTCTCTGACTAGGCCTCACGGTGTAAGATATTTAGTAATGTCACTAAAAGAGCGTTCCTAACATGTTTTATTCGTCTGCTGTAGTATTTTGTGTTTTCATTTGAAAAAAAAAATATAAGGAAGGAAGCCGTGAGAGCAGGATATGAGAGACGAGCCGAGAGAGATTAGTTGAGCTTTGTAGTTAATAAGAAACAAATGGCTGGCGTTGATGCGTGCAGGATGTGGAGGATAAAGGTGGGGCAGATAGGGTTAATTCTAGTGCAATACATTCAGTTGGATATGGGTTCTTGTAGTAGTCATACAGCCTGTCCGGTGCACCTGTGAACCTTGTGTGTAGGTAGGTGCTATGACTGAATTCAACTAGTGTATTGCAGACGATAGTGAAGAAGAGACGCAGGTTGCGGAACAAGCTTCTATAGAGCTTGATAATGCTCCATGTAGAGCATAATTAACTTATTACCTAATAAACCTCTACAGTGTGATATGTAGATAAATGGTTCTGAGAACCGACAAGCTGATAAATTAGACACATGTGTAACACTTGGGTATCTTTATTGAGGAAACGTTTCGCCACACAGTGGCTTCATCAGTCCATACAAAGAAGAATGGTGAAGATCAGGAGTTTGAGATAATCAGTCCCTCAGCCTGGAGTCGATGTAATCAGTCCATCAATCTTGAAAAGAATACAGCATATGTGCGAAGAAGTGTCTTGTATAGTATAGACAGGTGTGCTGAAGCAGTCGTAGACGGTATCACATTGGATAAATCCATAGGTTACTGCCTACTTCCACTAAGGCGTCTCCGATTTTTTTTGCGGGCTTCTCACGAAGCGTGCTAAAGGATCAGATGATCGATTCTCGGCCAGTCGCAGTATTAATATATATATATATATATATATATATATATATATATATATATATATATATATATATTGTTTGGAATATTGTGTACTAACATCCTCTTTCAAGGTAGGCGAAATTGCTGAGTTATAAATAAACAAAAAATCTTTGCAGTTCGTATAAACTCAGTAAAGCACCTAAATTACTGGAGCGCTTGACGTTTCTAGAGCTGTGCCCCTTATTACGTAGGCGAGAAAGATACATCACAATTTACACCTGGAAGATACTGGATAGACTGGTCCCAAACCTGCACACCAAAATTGCTACTTATGAACACACAGTGCAGGAGTCCTCCGATGAAAAGTAAGGGAGCGATGCGTGCATTGAGAGCTCAAAAAAAAGTGTAAAGGGATCACGACTCTTCAGCACCCTCCCTTGATGCATAAAAAAGATTACCAACAAAGTTATAGCTGTTTTCAAACGAGAACTTGACGGATTCCTCGAAACAATTCCTGATCGTCTTGGTTGTGAAGCATATGTTTAACTTCGAGCAGTGGGCACTAACAGCTAGATCGATCAGGCCATCAACTAGGAAGCCTAGAATGGGACCGGGCCTCCGGGGTGGTGACTTCTGGAAGCGACTCCAAGTAAACTCCAGATGTTACATACAGACTAACCACTGCCCCATGTCCAACATTCTTAACGAGGTAGTGAAAATAAGTCTAAATCTCTAAGGACACGACAAAATTATCTTGGTCTGATGGATCATACGTTTTGACAATGACTCAGGGTGCCCACTTTCATTTGCTGAACTTTAGATCTTTCGCGGGAGTTGAGGTACAGCTGGCGGGCCTCCTGCATGCATGGAGGTGAAGGAAGGAAGCAGGGAGTGTTTCATACTGAGGATATCTCGGATCACGCAGCGACCGAAGCACAACTGAAACGAAACCTTGAGACAGGTGTATATTACAGTCTAGTGTGAGAGTAAAGCATTATAATGAGCGTGGAGCGTGTGTTGGCTCAAGTAGCCACGCCACTACCTCCAGCTAAGCTCACTCGTCTCCACCACCACACTAACATATTTTTCGCACAGATCCCCCGTAAATGGCGGATCATGGTAATTTTCCTTCACGTGGTGTTCTGGGTAGGGAAAACTGTGCCCGCCGGGAATTTTTTAGTCCTTGTTCGTGTCGGCGAAGGCGTCTGAAAAAATAATTTCGTTTTATATCAATGGCAACGCGTCGCCTGTACAATGAAAGTCAATACCGGGAAGGTTGAAAAAAAAAAAGGTCTGATTTACAGACCTTTTTTTTTTTTTATCTGTTAAAAGAGTTGTTTCTTTAAGCACTGCAAAATAATTGACTTTCTATAAACAACATTGAGGTAAAGTGAAAACGCGGGAAACGTTAAAACTTGGTTGTTATTGTTGTGTTTTGGCGCGCAGCCACGAGGTGCGTTGGCGCCCTCGTGGCCGCCAGCCGCCACTCTTGTTGCTGTCGTTGTTGGTGCCCTTGTTGCCTCCAGCCGCCACTCTTGTTGCTGTTGTTGTTGGTGCCCTCCTGGCCGCCAGCCGTCACTCTTGTAGGCGCTCTTGTGGCCACCAGCCGCCACTCTTGTTACTGTCGTTGTTGGTGCCCTCGTGGCCGCCAGCCGCTTCTTATTGTTGTTGTAGTTGTTGGTGTTGCTGCTGCTCTTGTAGTGGGTGGACCCTTGGGAGGTCCCCTAAGAATGCGTGTGAAGTCGTAGAGGTCCCTCGAAGTGTGTGCTGTAGGAAGAACACCCATGTGCTGGAAGAACACCCATGTGCTGGAAGAACACTGAAGAATGCACCCAGTTGCTGGAAGAACACACCCAGGGGCCGGAAGAACACACCCAGGTATTGGAAGAAAACACCGAGGTACTGGGAGAACACACCCAGAGACTGGAAGAACACTCCCAGGTACTACAAGAACACACCTAGGTGCTGAAACAACACGCCTAGGTGCTGGAAGAACACACCCAGGCGTTGGAAGTATACACCTAGGTGCTGGAAGAACACACCCAGGGGATGGAAGAACACACCCAGGTGATGGAAGAACACACCCAGGTGATGGAAAAAACACCCAGGTGATGGAAGAACACACCCAGGTGTTGGAAGTATACACCTAGGTGCTGGAAGAACACACCCAGGTGCTTGAAGAACACACCCAGGTGCTTGAAGAACACACCCAGGTGCTTGAAGAACACACCCAGGTGCTTGAAGAACACACCCAGGTGCTTGAAGAACACACCCAGGTGATGGAAGAACACACCCAGGTGATGGAAGAACACACCCAGGTGATGGAAGAACACACCCAGGTGCTTGAAGAACACACCCAGGTGCTTGAAGAACTCAGGGGTAAGTTGAGTCCCCCGCTACACACACTTGTCCTCACTACTGAGTGGAAAATCCCCAGCACACAGCTGCTACCCTCCCTCTCTCCCTCCTTTCCTCCCGCTCTCCCTCCCTCCCTCCCTCCCTCCCTACCGCCTTCCCTTTCTCCCTCCCACTCTCCCGTCTTCCTTCCCTCTCCCTCCCGCTCTCCCTCCATCTCCCTCCTTCCCTCCCTCTCTTCCGCCTTCTCCCCTTACCGCAGCGACCATGCGGCAGGTCGAGCTTCATACTTTCTCTTCACTCCACTCCACCCTGGCTTCATACTTTCTCTTCACTCCACTCCACCCTGGCTTCATACTTTCTCTTCACTCCACTCCACCCTGTCTTCATACTTTCTCTTCACTCCACTCCACCCTGTCTTCATACTTTCTCTTCACTCCACTCCACCCTGGCTTCATACTTTCTCTTCACTCCACTCCACCCTGTCTTCATACTTTCTCTTCACTCCACCCTGGCTTCATACTTTCTCTTCACTCCACTCCACCCTGGCTTCAGACTTTCTCTTCACTCCACTCCACCCTGTCTTCATACTTTCTCTTCACTCCACTCCACCCTGTCTTCATACTTTCTCTTCACTCCACTCCACCTGTCTTCATACTTCTCTCCTCTCACTCCACTCCACCCTGTCTTCATACTTTCTCTTCTTCACTTCCTCCACTCCACCCTGTCTTCATACTTTCTCTTCACTCCACTCCACCCTGTCTTCATACTTTCTCTTCACTCCACTCCACCCTGTCTTCATACTTTCTCTTCACTCCACTCCACCCTGGCTTCATACTTTCTCTTCACTCCACTCCACCCTGCTTCATACTTTCTCTTCACCCCTCACCCTGCTCTTTTTCATACTTTCTCTTTCTCTTCACTCCACTCCACCCTGTCTTCATACTTTCTCTTCACTCCACTCCACCCTGGCTTCATACTTTCTACTCCACTCCACCCTGGCTTCATACTTTCTCTTCCTCACTCCACCCTGCTTCATACTTTCTCTTCACTCACTACCCTGGCTTCATACTTTCTCTTCAATCCACTACCCTGGCTTCATACTTTCTCTTCAATCCACTACCCTGGCTTCATACTTTCTCTTCACTCCACTCCACCCTGGCTTCATTCTTTCTCCTACCTTCACTCCACCTTGGCTTCATACTTTCTCCAACCTTTACTCCACCCTGGCTTCATACTTTCTCCAACCTCCACTCCACCCTGGCTTCATACTTTCTCCTACCTTCATCCACACTTGAGACATTCACAGTTTCTCCAACCTTTAGCTCCACCTGAGCTTCATACTTTCTCCAACCTCCACTCCACCCTGGCTTCATACTTTCTCCTACCTTCATAAGAACATAAGAAAGAAGGAACACTGCAGCAGGTCTACTAGCCCATGCCAGTAGCTTCATACTTTCTCCTACACTCCACCTTGGCTTCATACTTTCTCCTACACTCCATACTGGCTTCATACTTTCTCCTACCTTCACTCCACCTTGGCTTCATACTTTCTCTACACTCCACCCTGGCTTCATACTTCCCTACCTTCCTCACCTGCTTCATACTTTCTCTACACTCCACCCTGGCTTCATACTTTCTCCTACCTTCACTCCATGGCTTCACTTTCTCCACACCACCTGGCTTCATACTTTCTCCTACCTTCACTCCACCTTGGCTTCATACTTTCTCCTACACTCCACCCTGGCTTCATACTTTCTCCTACCTTCACTCCACCTTGGCTTCATACTTTCTCCTACACTCCACCTTGGCTTCATACTTTCTCCCACCTTCATTCCACCTTGGCTTCATACTTTCTCCTACACTCCACCCTGGCTTCATACTTTCTCCCACCTTCATTCCACCTTGGCTTCATACTTTCTCCTACACTCCACCCTGGCTTCATACTTTCTCCTACACTCCACCTTGGCTTCATACTTTCTCCTACACTCCACCTTGGCTTCATACTTTCTCCTACCTTCACTTCACCGTGGCTTCATACTTTCTCCTACACTTCACCGTGGCTTCATACTTTCTCCTACACTTCACCGTGGCTTCATACTTTCTCCTACACTTCACCGTGGCTTCATACTTTCTCCTACTTTCACTTCACCTTGGCTTCATACTTTCATACTTTGTATTCTTTTCAGTTTCACTTATGACATTGTGTTTCCTTCGTATCTTGTGGATTCTAAACAAAATATTATAATTATTTTTAACGTAATAGCATTATACTTGTGGAGCACTTCAGTAGGCCTACTTGTGGAGCACTATAGTAGGCCTACTTGTCCAGAAGACTTTATTTGTATTAATCCTCAGAAAGGATTATAACTGAGGATAATTCAGGAGAGACAATCATTGTGGTTTATTTCCATGGGTATCGTTATTTAGGCCTCCCCTCCCCCCCCATAAAAAACGCCACCCTCAACAATAGAGTAATTTCTAGATATTTATTGCTAGATAACAATGAGCAGTATCGTATAGGGCTCGACCCAGGGTGCTTTATTGCTACGTAATAAGGAGTGGTATCATTAGGGCTCGACCCTGGGTGCTTGTGGTTGTAAGACGGAAGAACTGCAACAGCGCTGCGAGGCACTGAAGGTAAGCAGCTTCTGCTGACACTATATCATTTTCACTTATCTTCTTGTCTAGTATATTATATAGCTACTCAGTGTCACTGGAGGGAGGGTTCCTGATACCATTTAGGGGCTTTTGATCCAAGGAATTGAACCCAGCCTCCCTTTCCTTAGATTGAACCTGATTGCCTGCTATTTTCCCGGGCTTTATGTGTCTCGTACGGGTTTAACGCTACCTTTTAAATACAGTATAATAATAATAATAATAATAATAATAATAAGAACAACAATAATAGCAATAATATAAGTAATAATAATATTAATAATAGCAATAATAATAGTAGTAATAATATTAATAATGAAGATGCGTAGTTTAGGTGTTATATTTGGTTTATGCTGGCTGGCAGTGTTCGACCTGTGTATATTTGCCAGCGTTACTGTCTCATACCTGGAAAAGTTCATCTCTGAGTAACACGAAGATTAGACTCGTGAGAGCATCATGGATTCGACGTGTAACATCACTGGCGTTGCTTCTTTTGTCTTGAAAAATTCTCATAATTCACCCTGCCATTATCCTGGTGTTTGCCGCATCTGCCATATTGTATTCTCTAAATGCCGCATTTGCTCTATTGTATTCTCTAAATGCTCTACAGTGTTATCCTGCAGAACTAGTACAGCTCAAATATACGATAAACGTTTAAGCATTCTGAGCCTACTCAACCAGAGCTAGTCAGCCCGATAGGTCTTGTGTGTTGTCAGCCTGACAGTCATAATATCAGCTCTGTGTTAGTACTGGTTGTATTGTGTAGACAAGGTCCCCCAGCATAGCCAGTATTGTCATTCAAGGTTAAGTAGTGACCTCGATTGAATTTTCTGGTGTTTGAGTTGCGCATTCTTCTTCTTAATAATTCGCGAGTTACGTTATTATTTTCCAATGTTGTGTCTACAAGAGACTTCTTTTGTTTCTGCTTGCAGGTAAGACTGTGATGGTTTGCAGAGCTTCAGTGACCTGCAGAAGGTGATGACGAAGAGTTCGCTGCCTGTTGGGAAAAACACTTTGTGGTGCATGGTAAGAATGGTACAGGAAAAGTGGCCCAAGTGAAAAGCAGGAAAAAAAATTGACACCTAAGTTTTATTTTTGCATATTGTTTTATACTGTAATCATAATCATAAATTTTAAACGGGTGGACGGGTAAGCCAGTGGAAGGCCTCGTTCAGATGACCAAAAGCTCCAGCGGCGGGTCATCATATGACCCGCGTCAGGAAACACTTCTGTTTCCTGACAAATCTTACCTAACTTAACTTTATATATAAAATGAATGGGTCCTGATTAGGTTACACTGGGTATGTATAGAATTAGGTTAGGTTAGCTTATGTTAGAGTGAGTATATATTCTGCTTTGGTTGGGTTAGGTTATGTTAAATTAGGTATGCATTCTGGTTAGGTTAAATTAAATTAGGTGTTCATGCATACTGGTTACTTTGGCTAGGTTAGGTTAAGTATATAAGCAGGTTAAGTTAGATTAAATTAGGTATATATGTTGGTTAGAGTAGATTAATTTGTATGTATGCTGCCTTGACTAGGATAGGATAATATAAGCGTTTATTATGTGTATAATTAGGTTAGGTTATAATATTATGCTGGCTAGGTTAGGTTAAGCCAAGTGTAGATACGGGTTAGGTTAAGTATATATGAAGATTAACTTAGTGTTACACGATGGTTAGGGTATCATTGATGAGTTCCCAGAGTTTTATTTTACTCCCAAAGCCCGGCCTTGGACCAGGCTTGTCTGGTGCTTGTCTGGTCAGCCAGGTTGTTGCTTCTAGTGGCCCACTGACCCACATATCCACCACAGCCAGGTTAATGCTGGTTAGGTTTAGTAAGACACATGTTCAATAGTTGGTTATCTTTATTGTTGAAGCGTTTCGCCCACATGCGACCGGAAAAACAGACAAGTGGGAGGTGAGGAAGTGGTCTGTATGGTAAAGAATCTCTCATATGTTCTGAGTTGATGAACGCCACAAATGATGTAGTTATGTTGGAAGGTCGCATTAAAGTTAGCTGTAATCTAATAAGGCCGCATTCAAGAAATTTTAAACCACCGGATACAACTTCCCATCAATTCTAGGACCAGTTACTGGAGATTGAGCATTGAAAGGAAACTGGCTAAGAATATGGAGAACATCGAACATAAACTGATTGCAACATATAGAGTCCAGGAGAGACAGAGGGAGCAAAGAACAATAAATTACACTAGAAGAAAACCCAAGTGCTACTTCTCTTGCTCAAAATCCAGAGCGAAACTCTTTTGAGGCCAGGACGCGGGGGCGTTGACCCCAGGAACGCACTTCAGGCAGGCCTTATAAGGCTTTTACTCAAAGAAAATGTATAATACACTGAAGAAAATACTGAAATACTGAAGTAACAATACGACTCCGTTCAGGGAAGCACACATCAGTCTACACATCTAAGACCCTAGCGAGTTTTTCGCGAACCAGACTGAAAACACCGGCGACATCTCCACAATTTCTGATGCAGCCGCTTCCCAGTAAACATTGCAGAAGCCATCAACAGCACGCCCATGCAGTCTGCCCCAGGCTCGCACTCTTCAAAAATTTCAGGAAACCATTGTCTCGGATCTTTAGTATTCTGTAGAGAAGGAGCCTGGGCACAGGTGTCGTCCCACTAACATTAAAAAACATTGATTTTGCACCACTTCACATATCAAAATTCTTGAATGGGCCCTCTAAGAAGATTGCTAATCACATGGACTTTCAAAAATCGCATGGGAAGCATGGGTTTAGAGCAGGTCACTCGTGTCTTTCACACTTGATTGCCCATTACATGGTTTTGGATGCACTGGAAGACAAGCTAAAAGCTGATGTAGTGTACACTGATTTTGCAAAAGCCTTCTACAAGTGCGACCACCCACAAAAGGCCTGGGAAAGAAATAATTGGAAATTTGGGCAGATAGGTTACCACAGTGAAATGCTCTGTGCCTCAATGCACAGTACTCGCCCTACTTCTGTTTTTGATTCTTATATCCGATATAGAGAAGGACAGATCATAGTACCATAATTTGTTGATGACACCAGAATCTCCATGAGAGGCCATTGAGAAAACAGCGAACCTTTAAGCAAATATTAACCAAGTGTTCCAGTGGTCCTCAGACACCAATGTGATGTCCACTGAGGACAAGTTTCAATTGTTCTGCTGTCGAATAACTGAGGAAATAATGACTGAAACCGTGCTGTATCATTGCACCACTAATAAGTACTTTACCATTGTACCATTGACGAGCACCGTACCATTGTACCACTGACGAATACTTTACCACTGCACCACTGACAAGTACTCAACCACAGCTCCACTGAGAGTTGCAACTGTGTTACTGTGTATAAAAATATATACCTGGATTATTATTATAATAATAGGGGAGCGCTAAACCCGTAGGAATATACAGCGCCTATGGGGGGATAGAAGGTATTCAGGCTTCATTCAGGGAACTGGAGCACAGATCCAATTCCCTAGATCAAGAGTCCCTCACCAGCGTCAAGGAAACTCCCTTGAGGGGGGAGAATACCTGGAGAAGGTTTCGGGGGTCAACGCCCCCGCGGCCTTGCTTTCAGTCCTAACACAGTTATTGCTAATTGTTCCCCGACATCTCTAGTAATTAGCTCTCAGTGGAACGAGGATCCCCTCACTGTGTAACAGTGTCTCCTGACACTGGTCTCAGTGGAACGAGGATCCCCTCACTGTGTAACTTCTGGTCGTGTGAAGGAAGCCATTCTCTGGCTTACCTTTGATACAACTTTGATGAGTTTCGAGAGTTTTTTTTTTTACTCTGTGTCCGGTGTTGCACCAGGCTCGTCTGGCACTTGCGTGGTTAACTAGCCTGTTGCTGCTGTCGGCCCATTTGCCCATATATCCCTCACAGCTTGGTTCATCTGGCTTATTCTTTACTCCTTTCTCTCCCCCTTGTTAATCTTTTCTACCTATGCCCTACCTCCTCCCCTTTTCCGGCCTTTCCCAGAAAGGATCAATACCACAGAATGTTAAGGGAGGTCGATGGATTGCATGGTTGTTAATGGTCGTGCAGTAGCTCCTGGCTTGCTAAATTATTAGTTACACTACAGACTTCCTCCTCTCTTGCATTCTTTTGTCTCTGTGTCTAATCTGTTAGTGTTTTCATCTTTTGTTTTTATGTGTTGCTTGTTACACGTTTTTACGAAGCTCTTAAATTCTTCTCATTGCTTGTATTGTTTTCCTCTGATGCTTTTTTTTCTATACAACATAACTTATTGTTTTAACTTAATACACAAGTTGCCAGTTTTCCTGACAAACAGTTTAGCACTGATGAAATCAAAGATAAGACTAAGCATTATTCGTAACTGGGAAGTGGACCCAGGGAGAACTGTGGACCCAGGGAGAACTGTGGACCCAGGGAGAACTGTGGACCCAGGGAGAACTGTGGACCCAGGGAGAACTGTGGACCCAGGGAGAACTGTGGACCCAGGTAGAACTATCAAGTCGTACACTCAACGTTACTATCAACGTAGCTTGCTCCTTCCTCGCCGTGGAAACTTTATTGAAGAACCAACGTTCTTTTTTAGGAGGTTGGGTTACTTAAAGATGGTTTCATCTTGGAGAACTGTATTATTATTATTATTATTATTATTATTATTATTATTATTATTATTATTACGTAGCTTTAAGAATAGGTATGATAGGGCTCACGTAGCCAGAAGAGTGAAACCAGTTGAGGCCAGTTGAGACTTAACTCCTGCAGCCACAGTTAGGTGAGTACCAGACACTTGTTTCCCCTCGTTGTGTATACATTCCCCAGGAAGCACACACTAACACCCCCCATCCCTGACATGTACATGACTCACAACACAAGGCTAAAGGCATTTCCATGTGTGCAGACGCCGCCTTGCCCCTCACACACCATGCTAGGGAAGAAATTAACAAGAGATAATTATTATAATAATAATAATAATTATTATTATTATTATTATTTTTATTATTATTATTAGTAGTAGTAGTAGTAGTAGCAACAGCAGCAGCAGTAGTAGTAGTAGTAGTAGTAGTAGTAGTAGAACAGTCACGTGGAATCGCTAAACCCGAAAGGACACAATCAGAGTTGATTTAAGAAATGGAAGGGTAACTCCAATTCTTTGGCACAAGAACCCATCGCCAGCATCAAGGCACCTCACCTTTCCTCTCAATCTTCAGTCACTTCAAGGTGACGCGACGCCTTGATGCTGACCCACATATCCATCACAGCCTGGTTGATCTGGCACCTGGTGAAGATATTTGTCCAGTTTCCTCTTGAAGACTTCAATACGTGTCCCAGCAGTATTTCTGATATCTTCTGGTAAGATGTTGAAAAGTCTGGGACCACGGATGTTGATTCAGTGTTCCCTTATTGTGCCCACGGCGCCCCTGCTTTTCCTCCCCCCATCTCTCACTCCAGTATGTTGTCATGACAGTGTGCAGATTTCGGACAAAACCCTCAAGTACTTTCTAGGTGACCACTTCGCTGGTACCAGAGCTAGAACCAACACTGACCACATCACTGGTACCAGAACCAATACTGACCACATCACTGGTACCAGAACCAATACTGACCACATCACTGGTACCAGAACCAATACTGACCACATCACTGGTACCAGAAACAATATTGACCACATCACTGGTACCAGAACCAATACTGACCACATCACTGATACCAGAACCAACACTGACCACATCACTGGTACCAGAACCAACACTGACCACATCAGTAGTACCAGAAACAATACTGATCACATCACTGGTACCAGAAACAATATTGACCACATCACTGGTACCAGAACCAACACTGACCACATCACTGATACCAGAACCAACACTGACCACATCACTGGTACCAGAACCAACACTGACCACATCACTGGTACCAGAACCAACACTGACCACATCACTGGTACCAGAACCAACACTGATGACCACATCACGTACCAGCACCAACACTGCCAGGCAGCGTCAGTGCTGACACCAGTTCTACCAGCAGCATCAATCTAGGAGCTGTATGCTCCGTACGGGCTTAGCGCTTCCCCGTTAATATAATAACACTACAGGTGTTCCCCGTGCACTGTGTGCGACAGGTGTTCCCTTAACCTTCACATCTGCATCAGGGAGATGGTGTGAGCGTGGCCTGGTAGTGTGTGTGTGTGTGTAATCGCCTAGTTGTGGTTGCAGGGGTTGATTCACAGCTCCTGGCCCCGCCTCTTCACTGGCCGCTACTCGGTCACTCTTCCCGCTCCATGATCTTTATCATACCCCTTCTTAAAGCTATGTATGGATCCTGCCTCCACTACATAACTTCCCAGACTATTCCACTTCCTGACAACTCTGTGACTGAAGAAATACTTCCTAACATCCCTGTGATTCATCTGAGTCTTCAACTTCCAACTGTGTTCCCTTGTTGCTGTGTCCCATCTCTGGAACATCCTGTCTCTGTCCACCTTGTCGATTCCTCTCAGTATTTTATATGTCGTTATCATATACCCCCTATCTCTCCTGTCCTGTGTGTGTGTGTTTGTTTTACATCTTAGTGCCACAAACATGGACACAGTTCAATTGGTGTTGATGTTTTAAGTTAAGGTGTGTGTGACGGTCATTGATCACTCATTTTGCTCCTTCAACAACACTGATAATTTTTTCTGAAGTTTTTTTTTATTGGTGTTTTAATTGACTGTTGTAAATAGGTGGAGCTTCGTGAAACACAGGCCTGTGAAGCCTCCATCTGTGAAAGAAAACCCCGAAATTAAAACCTCCATTCATTTTCTAAAGTCAAAAAGACAAACTTTTCCTAAAATTGTTATATTAGTAAACAATTATACTAGTAAAGAGTAAACACGTAAATGATGAACTCTTGCTTTATTGTTATCATGATAGGTAGAAAAGAAGTCTATATGGGTGAAGAAGAAAAGGAATAAAATGAAGAGTTAAGAGGCGCATGAGTTTCCCTGTCTCCTAATATCATGTTTATTTTTCCCCTATAATCTACCTTGTCCATAATTACTATCGCATTTGCTTTGTTTGTTTCATAAGGTGAAGTCAGGATCTTTACTTAATTCATGGTATAACTTAACAAATCTTTGATGACAATTGTGTTGTAGAGGTCTGAGCTGAGCTCAGAGAATTGTCCTCAAGCAGTTATCTCTCAGAAAGAGAGAGAGAAAAAAAAATATCGCAGTCAGCAGGATTCGAAACCACATCAGAGGAGTCTGGCAAGGTTCCCTAAGTGACGCTTTAGACCACTCGGCCACAGATGCCTCAAAAGCCTGGTTTATAAGCCATGTTTCTTCCCAGCCCGGGCACACCAGTGGGCCTCAAGCATGGTTTTAAGCTAATTCATTCTCCTCCAGTATTTTCTGACCTCACAGGCGATTTTTATATCAATGCACCACGCAGAAAAACTGAGGTATATACAGAGAAAGATCGCAGTCAGCAAGGTTCGAAACCACGTGAGGGGGGAGTCTGGCAAAAGTTCCCCAAGTGACGCTGTGGGCCACTATATATAGTGGTGTAAATCATAATATATCACCTTGGTAGTAGGCTGGTGCGAAGCTGTGTGCTTGGCGCTGGAGTTGCGACTGCTAGCACTTGCGTAAGCCCGTAACAGTACTTTTAAGGATTCCTGTTGTGCAATTGTCTCGTGTACGCTGAGGGGTGTGAGGGAAGCCAAGTGAAGGTTCCATATAGTAAGAGAAACGGGTTGCCTAACATACGCCCATAACCCCCCCCCCCACACACACACACACGCCATTATCGCCCACATTCCTCCCACCCAACACACCCCGTCCCACCCACCACAACCATCTAGACTCCTCATCTCAACTCTACAAAACCCACAAAAGCATATTCAGTACTCAAGATTTCTTTTGTGCAGCGTTCACCTTTGTAGATTAAGTGTTGGCATCCCATTTCAGCTCATTTCTATGCCTAGTCCTCACTATGGTATGTCCGTGGATGCGACCTACAACTGTCCACTAATACCCAAGTGCCTATTTTCTGATAACTCCAAGGAGATTTACTCCTATATGTCGTCCTGCCTGGGGATCGACCCCCATGGTCTTTCGTTTGTTGGCTGAGCGAACTGACCACTGATCTACAGGTCAAACTTTTTCACATTACTCTTTCCGAATTGATCATTCAGATACATTGATAATATAAAAGAGCACATTTTCCATAGGATTATTATCCAAGGGAATTTATGTTTGCTGTGAATTTTTTATAAATTCTGAAATCAAATAAGTCAATGGCCACACCCTTTGTAAAAATCTTAAAGAGCCAGGAAGGTATTACCGTCCAGTCATGTGAATGGAATAATACGTATAAGAATTGCTGATACTATGAACATGTGCGAGAGCCAGTAAGGTTTACAAACTTCTCACATTCAGTTTACTCACATCTTTACTTCTCTCTGTGTTTTGCAATAGTACCTGCTCCTGCAAAATGTTTTCTAATTTAAAACACCTGATCTGAGATCAGATTTCGGAAGCGACGATGTGTGTGCCATTTACGGATTAAGCAGAGTGTCCGAGAACGTAACACGTGATCATACGTGTTCCTGCAGATAGATGAGATGATGCTGGTGTATATTCATGTCTCTGGAAATCGGGAGGAATGTAGCCATTTGAGTCTCTGGTCTTCCTGCCTGTGCTATGATCTGACAAAGACCAGGAAGAGAGAGGTCGCAACTACTGAGGCACAGTGTCTTTGAACTCGACTTCGTGACTCACACCCAGACTGACCAGGCTGTCAACCAGACGACCAAGTATGAGATAGGGCCTCGGGGGCCATGACCCCACAAACCATTATCAGGTAGACGCCACTCAAACAGGAACACCTACGAAAAAATGTATAGATAATGGTAGTTCGCCGTAACATATTGTCAGCACCACTTTTTCTATCAACGCACCACGGACATACAAAGGTGCCCTAGAAACTAAACTCACAGTGGTATTATTGTCAATATTCTCATCGTCTACTGAAAATCTCCAGGCTCAGACTACGTTGAGCTGCGGTTAGCACCTACAGTCACTCTCATAGAGATTCTGGCCTCATCAGCAAAGGATGTTATGGTTCTATGATTTATGTCCTTGTCAATATCGGATATAAGAACGAGAAACAGAAGGAACGAGTATATTGCCTTGAGGAACATAGCTTTCTACTGTGGCAGCCTCTGACTTCAATCTTTTTACTACCGCTACTTCTCTCTGGGTTCTATTTGTTAAGTAGTTAAATACCCATTTGCCCACTTTTCCAGTCATACCTTTTGCACGCATTTTGTGCACACTCACACCATGGTCACACCCGTCGAACGCTTTTGCAAAAATCAGTGTACACTACATCAGTATTTAGCTTGTCTTCCAGAACTTCCAGGATAGTTGCAACCTGGATTATGCAGTTATTGTGATTCCATGTGACTGGCAATCTTACTTCACAGGGCTCATTCAAATATTTTTTTTTGTGTGAAGTTAAGGCTATTGGGCTATAGTTTTTTTGCGATTCCTTTACTGCGTCCTTTGTGAAGTGGGGCAGTGTCAGTGTGCTGGCTCCTCCATAAAATAATAAAAAGCCCAGGATAGTTCTTCCTTATAATTTATGATAAATATGGAATTGCATGAGTCTGGTCCTGAAGCAGAATGCCTGGACATGCTGTCGAAGACTTCTTCGAAGTCAACTGGGGCGAGAGCTACAGGACGAAAACACTATCAACAGCTGTGTCCTTTGACTGATCAACATAATACCAGCAAATATAAGAAATTCTGCCAGAACCAGTGTAGAATTCTGCCAGAGGAAACTGGATGACTACCTCCGCCAAGTGCCACATCGACCAAGCTCTGATAGATATGTAAGCCAGCTGGCCGCCAACAGCAACAGCTTGATTAACCAGGCTGTAACGTTAATTTTTTCATTGTCTCAGGCCGGGCTGCGAGTGTAGGGAAAACTCTACATGCTGTTACACTTCTAACACAGATTACTTACAAAAGCAGAGTACTTAATTGTAGGAAAAAAATAAGAAAGATACTGCAGCGATACGTCTGGCAGTGAGGCAGCTGAGCTTAACCAGGAAACGTTCAGATTTGCACGTTTAACACTGGTGGTACCGGACTGAGTTGTTGTGGGGGGCCCACAAGGAAGTGTGGTTGTCAGATGTGTGGGGGAGGAGGAGCATGGGAGAACACACCTCCCACAGTGATCACAAGACACACACATACATTAAGAACCTGAGTGGCGCCACTCTCCAGTATATATATATATTGAAATGTTTTTGTTGTCATCAAGTTTGTTTTTATTGGGATGAACATGATGCTGTGTGTGTGTGTGTGTGTGTACGTACTCACCTAGTTGTGTTTGCCAGAGTCGGGACTCAGCTCCTGGCTCCGCCTCCTAGACCATTTTTATCGGCATCACTGACTTCTTGCCTCTTGGGTCATATCATATCTAGACTTGAAGCTGTGTATTAAGTTTGCCTCCACTACTGCCTCATCCAAGTCATTCCACTTTTCAACCACTTTGAGACAAGAAAAAATACTTCCTTACATTCCTATGACTAATCAATGTTTTCAGCTTCCATCTGCCCCTCTGATCCTGGTCCTCTTAATTCTATCAATCTGTCCCTGTCTGCCCTATCAAGTACTCTTATTATTTTGTACATAGAAATCATGTCTTCCCTTGTCCTTCTTTCCTCCAAGGTCGTCGTCAAGTTCAGTTCCTTCAACCTTATGGTGCATTCCTTCAAGTTCTCTCTAGTGATACTTGTGAGCTATCGTAAGTTCGCTGGTGTAGTGTGCGCGTGTTTTAATGTGTTCCACTGCCTTGTTTCTCTCTGTCACCTGTTGCCTTATATCCTTTATGTTCTTTTAGGTTGTTTCTCGCTCTGCTTACATTAGTCTACATTATTTTATAGGAATTTGTTTTTTTTTAATGGAATTTGGGGCGACTTAGGTCACAATATTTCCTGGTCTGTAGTGATGTAGATCTCCAGGTCAGACTTAGACACTTCCTTTCTTGACATACTGGAACACTTACCCGTATTGTAGTATTTACATCTACCTGGAGGTCGTTCCGAGGGTCAACGCCCCCGCGGCCTAGTCCTTGACCAGGCCTCCCGGTAGACCAGGGCCTGATCCATCAGGCTGTTACTGCGGCCGCAAGCAGTTCAGCGTACGAACTACAGCCCGGATTATAGGCTTCTCTATGCATTTCACCCTGACGCGATTTTAACACATTTCTGGATGGTAGGACCTACATCTTTCTTCAGAGTGAAATTTTCTTTTAATGGAATTTTAATTAAGGCTATTATTTGAGTGTGGGGTAATTAACCTTTTCTCATATTTACATATTCCCTTGGTATACTCAATAAAGGCATAACACTGACAGGTGGTAAAGAGATATTTAATATAGTGGAGTCGTTACTAAGTATCTCTGGAGAGGGATACTTCAGGTGGTTGCCAGAATTCTTTTTCTTATTTTCTTTTGACTTTTCGTTTTTATTTCACTCATAACACTAGAAGGACTTATCGAAGCAGCTTCAGATTTTCAGCACTAATGTACGGTAACTAGGCCAAGATTCTAGGAACAAATTGCAAGTACAGGTACCCTGGGAAAACTCAATATGCATGAAGGGGCCAAGACTTTTCTGTGTCCTTCCATCATAAATAAGGGAGATTACAACCCGACCCCTGGAACTGGACAAGTTTCTCAAGTCAGTCCCTGATCAGCCAGGTTGTGGTGCTTACACCGGACCCCGTGCGTGGCACCAACAGCACCGGGTCGCGGGGGCGTTGACCCCCGGAACACTCTCCAGGCAGACTTAAGGTAGACTCCCATTCCCAGCATCTTTGTAACATCTCCGATAACTTGCATAAACCCTCAGCATCGTAGCAGCAGATGCTCAAGAAAGATGCTTTCTAATGTGATGAAGGCGGGGAGTGTCATTCAGGTGTACAGGTTACAGATTTATCGGATGTGAAAATTTAGATATCCGCGGATGTGGATGTGTATGAGGATGTCTTACTTATTTTGCGGATGCATATGCGGATATCTGTTTACAGTAAAATGCAGATGTAAGAAATTGTGCGGATGTTCCGCGGATGCGGACATCCGATACCTCTAGTGCAGGCTCACACCTGACAATCTTATATGTAAAATAGGGTAAAATTTTGATTCCTGCTAAATTACGTTAAATATATTTGAGTCTACCTTTTCTAAATGACATCAATATTTAATGGCTGATGTATAGCCAGGATAGTATCCATTAAGTTTGGTTCGTGTGCCGACAAGGTTACCAGAACACTGAGTTCGTAACGCAAGTAAATGTTAGCATTGAAGATCTGAAGGAAATCACAAGAGGCATCATAAGTCATCCCATGGTAATAGATATCCCAGTTTCTTCAATAAAAAAAAAATGGTAGATTAAGATATAGACAGTGCAAATCTAACTCAAACCTTCCACTAAAAAAAAACTTTTGAAGCTAAACACCAGTTTTGAAGCTAAAGCTAAATACCAGAGGTCCGGGTTATGCAATATGGGGATACCAGAGGTCTGGGGTTATGCAACACGGGGATACCTTTCTTGAATTTGCACAGCAACGGGAATACATGTAACAAGTGCAGTGGATTTTATCAAGTACATAATAACAACGAACAAAATTACAGGTAGTACAGGGCATCCTTGACGGGCGTTCAGGTGTACACTACTCAGCATGTGTACACCTGACCATCCTCCCTCGATGTTCTATAAAATCTGTAAGTTATCTTATTGATGTCATGTACTCGGTAAAGATCACTCGCGGGCGAGATGCTGTACCAAGCAACACGTCACTGCATTAAGTGTCTTTTTCACACTATTTCCTTTACATAATATGTGCACATTTTTATCCGCGTTGATGCCAGGTGGGATGTTTACCATCTGTGCGCTTGTGCCACCACCACCTGCACAGGCTGCTGTTTATTTCTTTCTGGTTTTCGACTGTTTGTCTTCTTATGTGTTTCCTCTGATTTCGGTACTTCTAGTGTACTGTCTCATTTGTTTAATCTCCTGTTTTCTCTTCTCGGTTTTCTTTTATCTTATCAGTCTTGACTTTGCTTTTTCTTACGTTATCTTCCCCTTTCATTGATCTCCGTCGTTTCTTTGTTTTGGCAGAGGTTGTGGTCCAGTTTTCCCCTTGAAAATTGTTCGTCATTCGTTGAACTGCATGTGGCCAGCACCAACAGTCTGGATGATCAGCTCTGGGGCCTGTCCTCGGGGGCGTTGACCCCCCGAAACCATATCCATGTAGATAGTACTAGCATATGTGTGAGAGCAGCGTCCACTTAGGACTCAGCAGACTTCCAAGATGTCGTTGACCAGGTCTTCAAGTGGACCTCGCAAAACAAAATGATGTTCAGTGAGGACAAATTTCAGGGCTTCAGCCATGAAATGTAATGAGGAATTAAAAATTGAAGCATTACCAAACGTAATGAATCCACACAGGAGCGAGGAAGTGAAGTTCGCAGGACCCTAGACAATGTTGAACAAGCATTCTGCAATTCACCACCACCACCACTACCACCACCACTACCACCACCACAACAACAACAACCTCGGCTATTTCTGTCACTATTTTTGCCTCAGTCTCTGGCTGCTCTGAAGGGAAAACTACTGTTGTTGCGCTTTTATTGGTTGTTACCTGTTGAGTAGTGTTTTGTTGTTATTGTTACTTTTTCTGTATGACTTATTAGGGTTTTTGTTGCAGGTTTTATATTAACTAGTAAGTGTATTTCTCCCCCCCCCTTCACTGTCTGTATCAGTGTGTCATTGTGTACCAGTCTTTGTCAGTCTGTGTCGGTCAGTGTCTATCTGCTAGAGCTACATATGGTAGTAGGTAGACACTTGTGGCGTGGTCCCAGACCATATTAGTTTATTTATTATAATGTTCGCTCTTTTAAAGCACTTTATAATTTTTATATTTTCAATCCTTGAGTCAGCATTTTTTTTTTTATAAACAGCGGCAACTCAATATGTTTACACCCCAAATTTGAGTTTGTAATTTTCTCCCTCAAAGTATATTGACGAACCTTGGAAACTGTTACACAAAGATCGTAAATTTCGGGATGTTGGTGTCACTCTTCTGGATTGTTTCACTCTGTCCTTCGACGCTAGATGGCTCTGTACACTTGAGTCTCTACACATGTGTTGCCTCGCTTCTACACTTCTCACCACAACTTAGGGCCGAGGTGTGCAGCACTTTCATCTGTGTTGGTAGACATCACCCTCTATAGCAGCATACATTAATGATCAGCTCTTCACTGGCCAAGCATCCCTCTTCACTGGTCAAGCATCCCTCTTCACTGGCCAAGCATCCCTCTTCACTGGCCAAGCATCCCTCTTCACTGGCCAAGCATCCCTCTTCACTGGTCAAGCATCCCTCTTCACTGGCCAAGCATCCCTCTTCACTGGTCAAGCATCCCTCTTCACTGGCCAAGCATCCCTCTTCACTGGCCAAGCATCCCGGAACAGACTTCCCTTGGCTAGGCTTTGCTCTCTTCATTGTCCAAAGTGACTTTTTCAAATGCTGTTTTGAGTGTGGCGTCTTATTGTTCACAATGTGTGAAAATCTCTACAATCTTTGCTTCTGTGAGTTGTTTTAATTTTGTGGCTTTGTTATCTCTTATTTTCCACGTTGGTTTAATGTGATGTGTTGTTGAAGAACAAGAGATTCTCAAACAAGAGACGCCAAGCCGATGATTAATTTGTTTCCTAACGCATTTATCCGTATTCTTAAAAAAAAAAAAAGTCTCAGTGATGGTGAAATTATTGAACTAGAAAATGTACAGACAACCACCGTCACTTATCATCAAATTGATCTTGTTGTTGTTGTAGGTGTTTCTCTGTTTGTGTTTTTTAGTTGTTCATAATCATCATCAGCTTTTTCCTCTCTCTCTCTCTCTCTCTCTCTCTCTCTCTCTCTCTCTCTCTCTCTCTCTCTCTCTCTCTCTCTCTCTCTCTCTCTCACTTTCCCGTGAAGTATACCTGAGGGATGCTTCCAGGGGTCAGCAGCCCCCACCACCCGCCCCGGTGGATCAAACTGTTACTGCTGGCCGCACCTAGTCCAACGTACGAGCCACAGCCCGGATGTTCAGGAAACTGACTTGGTAGATCTCTTGTTGTTACACGGAGTGTTTTCAGTGTTAAGGTTTGGACCCAGGCCCTCCAAATTTTCTAGGTGAAAATTATGATGTAACCTTTATGTCTAAGTACTAAGGAATGCAATTTAAGATACTTCAAGATGCTTGTCTGAATGTGTACGGTCAGTGAGAGTTTCTGCTGGTTTTCTAACTCAGTAGTGTCACCTACCTTGATGGTGGCCATCAGTATACAGCAGTATTCCAACATGGAGAGAACAAGCGACTTGAAGAATATCATCATTGGCTCAACATCACTTGTCTTGAAAGTTCTAGTTGTCCAGCCTATCATTTTCCTTGTGAGATCTTCCTACTTCATTACGGTCCTGGATCCTCTGAAGGACGAACT
This sequence comes from Cherax destructor, assembly GCA_009830355.1. Taxonomy (NCBI): domain Eukaryota; kingdom Metazoa; phylum Arthropoda; class Malacostraca; order Decapoda; family Parastacidae; genus Cherax; species Cherax destructor. The sequence continues at coordinate 49,511 of WNWK01000326.1, read as the reverse complement.
AAAATGCTGATGTAGTGTACACTGGTTTTGATAAAGCGTTCGACAAATGAGCATACAATGTGCGCAGAAGAAAGAAATGGAAAAGTGGGCAGAGGAATATTTAAGTTCTTGACTAACAAAGCCCAGAGAGTAGTAGTAAACAGGGAAGAGCCAGAGGCTGCCACAGTGAAAAAGATCTGTTCCTCAACTCACAGTGGTCACCCCACTTCTGTTTCTAATTGCTATATCCAACATTGACAAGGAAATCAATCATAGCTCCATAACATCCTTTCATGATAATAATAAATACATAATAATAATGATGACACCAGAATCTCTATGAGAGTGGTATCCATTGAGGGCCCAGCGAATCTTCCCGGCTGATATATATCTAGTTTTCCAGCAGCCTCAGACAATTTTATGAATTTAAACGAAGACAAGTTTCAGTTGCTCTATTGTAGAAGAATAGACGAAATAAAGACTAAAGTGGAGTACGGGACAAATTCAAACAATTCAACATAACGAAAGTCCCATGTGCGAGACTTTAGAGTAATGATGTCAGAAGATCTCGCATTTAAGGATCATAAAAAATGTTGCCATTGCTAGGGAAAGGAAAATGATAGGGGTACATAACAACTTTCAAGACAAGAGATGCTGAACCAATGATACTGTTGTTCAAGTCACTTGTTCTCTCCAGACTAGAATAATTCTCTACATTAACAATTCCCTATAAGGCAGGTCAGATAGCTCAACAGGAAAACATGCAGGGAAATTTCACTGCATCTGAACTACTGGGAACACTTGAAGTCCCTTCAACTGTACTCCTTGAAAAGTAGGTGAGAAAGGTCTTCCTACCTGGATTCTATATGGAGAGTGTTCAACTGAACAGTGAAATCACTCCGTATGACAAGAGACTTGGCAGACGGTGCAGAGCGCCTTCAATAAAGAACAGAGACGCAATAAGCACAGTAAGAGAGAACTCTTTGAGTGCCAGAGGCCCAAAACTCTCGAGAGTCCTCCTTCCGTGCATAAGGAAAATTACCAACAAACCTCTTGATTATCTTCAAGAGGGAACTGACCAAGTTCCTCAAACCAGTGCCTGACCAACCGGGCTGTGCTTCATACGAAGGACTGTGTGCTGACAGCATTAACAGCCTAGTTCATCTGGCCTTGATCCTGCAGAAGGCTTGGTCTGGGAACGGGCCGCGGGGGACGTTGACCCCCCGGATATATATATTTCAGGCTTCAATTTCAGCCATGTCTCGCACATGGAATTTTTGTCGTATTGAAAGATTTGAGATTGTCCAGTACTCCTTTACACCGGAGCAACTGCAACTTGTTCTCAGTGAACCTCATACTGTTTTCTGAACTTCACTGGATGATTGATTTATATCCTCCTGAAGATTCGTCAGACAACATATGCACGCACGCAGCGCCTGTGTCTGATACCAGAAATGTAACATTGATAAGTTACGCAGCGTACCATTACCTACAACACTCATTGTTTTTTTGAATATGGAGCTTAGATTTATATGAAATCCCAGAGGCATTAAATAGTAAAGAGGTGACCTGCTTCACAATGAGGGTAGCAAGGCAAGATTGAATACTACAGACGGTGACCAGGCCACAGGGGCGTTGATCTCGTAGCACACTCCTTGTAGACGCCAGGTAGATCAAACATCAGCCGAGCTTGTGCTGACTACAGCGAACTGCGGGCTCCAAGCACCAATAATCTGACTGATGGAGTTAGTAAAGAGGAGGTTAGGTCAGGGGCCGGGCTGCAGGGGCGATCGCCACTTTCTTACCCTGGAATCATCAAGAGGAAGGTAAGTCCGTCTCTCTTAGCTTTCACCAAGTCAGTCAGTTTTCCTTGAATCTGTCATTCTGTCTACCTAGCTTTACCTTTGATATACCTTTGAAGAGTTTCGAGAGTTTCTCCACTCTCTGAGCCCGGCCATGGGCTAGACTCGTCTGGTGCTTGCCTGGTCAACGAGGCTGTTGCTGCTGGAGGCCCGCTGCCCTACATATCCATCACAGCCTGGTTGATCTGGCACCTGGTGAAGATACTTGTCCAGTTTCCTCTTGAAGGCTTCTACACTTGTTCCAGCCGTGTTTGGATATCTTCTGGTAAGATGTTGAATAGTCTGGGACCCCGGATGTTGATACAGTGTTCCCTTATTGTCCCCACCGCACCCCTGCTCACTCTCTTCCTCCCGTTTACCCGTCTCTTGCTCCTCCCTCTCCTCCTTTCTCTACTCCATCTCTCCATCCCAGCCCTCTCCAGAGAGAGTCGGTGCCAACTGGCATTAGGAGTGAAGCTACTTCATGGCACTGTGTGTGTGTTAGTTACCAATTGTCAAAGGCACTTGTCGATAGACACTTGGCCTGTTGTTTGTATAGTGTGTGTGTGTGTGTGTGTGTTTAGAATGAGGAAGAAGTTTAGGTCATGTGAAGCCTCTTCCTCCTTCCTGAAGTTTGACACGAGGAAGGAGAGGATAGTTCCAATTACTTGGATCAAGAACCCTTCACACACACATTGGACACAAAAAATTTGTTGCTGCGTGAGTGGTTAAAGTCCCGCTATTAGCGGACGTAGGAGCGAGCCTCCACCACCATTCCGTACGCTGCGACTCTCGCCAAACTTCAGTAAGTTTGTAAGAAGGGAAGTTTTCTCTTCGCTTTTAGTTTTGGTGACGTCACCGCTGCTTCCCAGCTATCTTGAAATGTTTTCCAAAACTTTTAATAATACACATATCAGTGACACTTTGCACTGCTTTTGTAGTTTTTCTGTAGGGTTTTTGTAGTTTTTAGGTGTTTTTGCTGTTTTTGTGGTCAGTAATTCAGTACTTCCTGTTTGTTACCTTGTTATATACAAGGTAATACAATGGTTCTTGTTATATGCAGGGTCACAATGGCTCTTGTTATATGCAGGGTCACAATGGCTCTTGTTATATGCAGGGTCACAATGGCTCTTGTTATGTACAGGGTCACACAATGGTTCATGTTATGTACAGGGTTACACAATGGTTCTTGTTATGTACAGGGTTACACAATGGTTCTTGTTATGTACAGGGTCACACAGTGGTTCTTGTTATGTACAGGGTCACACAGTGGTTCTTGTTATGTACAGGGTCACACAGTGGTTCTTGTTATGTACAGGGTCACACAGTGGTTCATGTTGTATACAGGTTCACACATTGATTCTTGTTAGTCTTCAAGAGGAAACTGGACAAGTATCTTCACCAGGTTCCAGATCAACCAGGCTGTGATGGACATGTGGAGCTGCGAGCCACCAGCAGCAACAGCCTGACCCATGGCCGGGCTCCGGGAGTAGAAGACTCTCGAAACTCATCAAAGGCAAATTATATACAGGGTTACATAGTGGCTCTGCTGGTTCTCGCAGAATATATTATTTGTATGTCATTAGTGTTATTATATGCAATTTATTTAGTAATTTTATCACTTCTTTATTGTCTGGACGTTTTCTGTTTCGCTTTTGTTTTGTCTTGACAAGAGTGATTTCTTCTGTGATGACCTCCTTCAGTCTTTTGTAAAATACTTTTGATATTTATTTGTCTTCCTCCCTGAGAGCGTCTCCTTTCTTCTCCATTCTCATCACCTGGTGGTTGGCAGTCATCTTTCTTCTTAGTTACGTGTAACTATAGAGACGCTGTTTTCTTACCTCTAAATCTATATCGGTTTCTCGCTGTTTCTCGGTTTTTTGTATTCTCGAGTTGTCTTTATTTGCTATTCTGCTTATTTCCTTGTTCTCTCTCGATTTTCGTGCTCTGTATTTCTTTCACACTCTTGACTTGTGTGTTTCTGGTTGCACTTCGGACTCTCTCTCTCTCTCTCTCTCTCTCTCTCTCTCTCTCTCTCTCTCTCTCTCTCTCTCTCTCTCTCTCTCTCTCTCTCTCTCTCTCTCTCTTATTTGTATTTCTCGTCTCCAGTATGAATTTTTATATCACCTCCGTCATATTTTGTGTTGCCTTACTATTTAATGTATGCTCTGTGATTTGTGTTTGTATTGGTCGAAGCCTAGCTCCTGGCCCAACTTCCAGAATCTTGCTATACCTTCTTTATAACTTCGTATGGAGTTAGTCTTCACTACTGATCTATGCTGTTTAATAATTATTGCATTCTTATCAGTCCCACTGAGTATCTTGTATGTCGTAATCATATCTTCCTTAGACCTCCTCACTTCCAGAGTCACAAAGTCGTTTTTAGTCTCGTCTGACAGGTCCACAACACTCAGCTCTGGGAGACGCCTGACCTTAAAACGAGAGTGACCTTTCCATGCTTGTGAACGTGCTTGTTCAAGTGGGACTCCACGCTGGTGCTGTCTGTCTTTCAGTCTTTCCTCTCGTGAAATTCACCTAAAGATTTTTCTTTTTATTCGTCTGTACATCTTTTCTGGCCACCTGTTCGAAAAAGCCCTGTACTTGGAAAAGGCGCGACTGGGACGAGCCTGGCCCATGGCCGGGCTCAGAGAGTAGATACTATCGAAACTCTTCAAAGGGTTATGAAATCACACTATAGAAATCCTGACATTTAAAGTTAACGTAGCTGCAGGCGACTAAGAGGCGTATCTGTTAAAGAGGTCAGGTCACAACACCTGAACACTATAGAACGCCACCTAGTGGCTGCAAATGTTAGAATATTATCATGAAAATGAATGTTGTCACACAATTTGGCAATGCTGCCAAATTGTGACGATTAATTTACTTCCGTAACACCTTTATGACAGGAGGGTAGTACCTCCCTGGATGGTTGCTATCTACCATCCTACTATCCGCCATGACAGGAGGGCAGTACCTCCCTGGATGGTTGCTATCTACCATCCTACTATCCGTCATGACAGGAGGGCAGTACCTCGTTGACCTCTCCTTCCGGAACCAGCAGCAGGCAGTATACCTTTGATATACCTTTGAAGAGTTTCGAGAGTTTATCTACTCTCTGAGCCCGGCCATGGGCCAGGCTCGTCTGGTGCTTGCCTGGTCAACCAGGCTGTTGCTGCTGGAGGCCCGCTGCCCCACATATCCATCACAGCCTGGTTGATCTGGCACCTGGTGAAGATACTTGTCCAGTTTCCTCTTGAAGGCTTCTACACTGATTCCAGCCGTGTTTCGGATATCTTCTGGTAAGATGTTGAATAGTCTGGGACCCCGGATGTTAATACAGTGCTCCCGCATTGCCCCCACCGCACCCCTGCTCCTCACTGGGTTTATTTTACACTTTCTCCCATATCTCTCACTCCAGTATGTTGTTATGGCAGTGTGCAGATTTGGGACCAGGCCCTCAAGTACTTTCCAAGTATATATTATCATGTATCTCTCTCTCCTCCGCTCCAATGAGTACATGTTCAAGACTTGAAGGCGTTCGATCTCTGAATTTGTTCCAGCTCTGATATTTCTCCTGCCCTGAACGGGGCCGTCAGCACTGAGCAGTATTCTAAGTGAGGGAGCACTAGCAATTTGAAGAGTGTCACCATCGGCATTATTTCCCTTGTTTTGAAAGTTCTCAATACCCACCCCGTCATCTTCCTGGCTGTCGTGATCTTTGTCTTGTTATGGTCTTTAATCACAGATCAGCAGACAGGGACCAGGTGCTCCAAACAGCATAGTGAGTAGCAAACCTTCTCACGCTGCTGCTGGTGTAATGTGCTCAGGGAGACCTGGCACCTTGCTGCACTTCCACGTGCACCTTCACGTTATTCTTTGTGTGGAGAGCGCGAGGTGCGGTGGTAGGATGTGAGTGGGAGGTGAGGTAGCTTAGGGGAGGAGCTGGCTAATATTTACTTAAACGCCTCCTGCACTAGCAAAGACCCGAGGTGCTCAAATAACCCTCCTTGTAGGAGCTCTTGGTTAGAGATAGAGAGAGAGAGAAAGAGAGCAGAAACAGCCAGAAAGACGGTTTAACAGCAACTGACCTAAAATAAAAATTAAATAAAGTACATCGACCTCGCGACACCATTAAATATTGAACAGAGACGAAGAGAATAGTGCATCTTTTATGTTGGCAAGACTTGGCCAGCCTGGTGTTAGTGGCGCCTGTGGTGATGCCCCGGGGGAAGGGGTGATGGTGGCACCAGTCGTTGCGGAAGAAGAGGAGGAAATGATGGACAAGGTGGTCAGTAGATGCCCCACTTCCAGACTTACGAAACTGCAAATTTATGGAAATAAAAACTAAAATCAGCTGTCACATTGCAAGAGGAAGATAAACCACCGACATGACTGGATTTGGTATTCTCCCTAAGTAAAGCTGACATAGAAGAAATAGAACGTGAGGAACCACCGGGAACCAGTAAGAACATGGCGCAAGGGTTCGACTACCTGTGGAGGTAAAGATGCGATAAAGAGAGAGAGAGAGTGAAGTAATGCAAGAAAAAAAGAGACTATAGGAGAACTTAAACAAGAATAAGAAAGTTTTGTAAATGAAGTACAGTGGGAGAGAGAAATGGGGAAGAAGCATTACATGCCATGAGAAGGTATTCCAGGAGACCACAGATACACACAGATTTGTATCATTGAGGAAGAGAATAATAAAAATAGTGTTTGTCCATGGTATACCGTGTCAAGTTTCCTCCTCAATCAGCATCTTCATAAATTCCTCAAACAGCTCTGACTTAAGAATTTGGAGTGCGTACGCCAGCACCATCAGTCTGATTAATCAGACTGTTGTTCATGCTTTACTTTGTGACCTATTTGATCTCACCTCCAATTTGCATGACCTTGAATTTCTTCGGGTTGAACTATATGGGTCACTTCTTTGACCACATATGTAGTCTGTTGAAGTCTCTTGTAAATCTTTCACTGTCCTCTCTCTTATCATTCTTCACATTAGTTTTACATCATTTGGAAAAAAAAAAGTGGCCCATGGGACTCGATCCTTTCTGGCAGGTAGTTCACGTAGGTTTGGAACAATAGCAGTCTTAGTACTGATCCGTGCAGACCTCTGCTCATTACTTTCTCTTACTTTCTCACATTCTTATGTTTCATTCACTTATGTTTCACCTTGCCTTCTGTCCTTCAGGTGCTACATGACCCGCTGGAGCACTCTGTTTTGTTATCCCTGTTTACTCCTCTAATTTCTGGACTAATCTCTAGTGTGGATCTGTCTCAAATGCTTTACCGCGGTCCAAGAAGATGCAGTGCACCCAGTCCAGGCATTTTTGTTTTATCTCTATAACATGCAATCTGCCCAAGCTTGTCTGTTTTGTTTTATCTCTTCAATGTAGGTCATCCAGCCGTCTCTTGCTTTATCTGTGTAACATGCACTCTGGTAAGCTTTGTCTCTCTTGCTTTATCGCTGTAGCTTCGTCGTAAGACTTAAGCAAACTTGCAGGATTTTTCATCCCTAAATTCGTGCTGGTTTTCAGTAAAAAAAAATCTCTTCGTGCTCCAATATCCTTTTCCTTACTATCTTCTCCGGAACATTATAAGAACATAAAGACCCTAACATCCTTTGCTGATGACGCCAGAATCTTCAAACGGATATAAATCAAGTATTCCAGTGGGCCTCAGACAACAATATGATGTTTAATGAGCACAAGTTTCAATTGCTCCGTTATGGAAGACTTAAAGAAATAAAGACTACTCCTGTAAACCCTTCTGGGGCCTAGTTCCTAACACTTTTGTGTATCCGTATGCTCTTGCACTATCCTCCACAGGAGGGATATGGCGTGCACAACGAACTAGCCACTACGGCGGCAGAATCTGAAAATCTAATCGAATATATATATGTGTGGGGGAGGGGGGTGCGTGCGTGCGTGCGTCCGCTAGAAGTACGTGTGAGTGTCGTATAAGTTATTAAGATTCATATCAAGAGGCAGTGATTATAGTATACCTGTGGGGAGATACATCCATGGTTGTGGCTCTAACCTTCCTGCATCACCTTGATCAAGCTTCAACAAGACAAGAACTGGGACAAGGTCACACTAAGAGGGCACCAGATTTCTCTGTCTGGTGCACTGGACCCTCTGACCTGTGGGGTTCTAGCAAGGGGGATCCTGTGACCTGTGGGGTTCTAGCAAGAGCTGGGGATCCTGTGACCTGTGGGGTTCTGGCAAGTGAGTTGTTGAACACACATACACACACACACACACACACATTTATGACTTACAAGATACAAGAAGTGTTGATGTGCGATAAAAGAAGTGGAAGAAGATAAAAAAGAAGAGGAAGAAAAGTATTAATGAGAAGCTGAAGAGCAGTGTTGTGACCTTGATATCATCAAGTATCACTAAAGACAACCTTAAAAATACTTGCTAGAATTTTATTCTTTTTCCATACCTCCAACTTTTCGTGTTTATGTCGCTCACAACACGAGAAGACCTCGTCAAGCAGGCTTCAAGTTTTCTATGGTTGTGTTCATTATCTAGGGCGAGATTCTAGGAACAACTGGCGAGTGCTGCGCCGCCCTGTGACCAAAGTTGTAGGTTACATTCCCAGCATCCTGGAATGACCCGGATGACTTACAAGACTCTCAGCGGAGTAGTTTCGAAATGTTAAAAAAAAGGAGGTTCCTAATGCGACGGTGTTGGAGAGTGAAAGCCAAGTGTGTAGTTGTGCGTTTGTCAGTTTTATGTGTAAAATATTGTAAAATATTGTAAAATATTGATTCCCGTTTAATCAGGTTAAAAATATTTGAGTATTCTTCTTGTTATTGGTTTCAATATCTGATGGCTGGTGCATCTTTCAACCAGGATAGTTTCCATTAAGGTTAGTTTGCCTGCGGGTAAATTCGTCAGTGTGCTAATTTTTTTTTCCGTTGAACCTTGGATCGTTAGAATCCGTGCGATAACTGGAGAATGCCTCTTCTTATCGGCTTCAAATTTTCAGCCCTGGTGTGTTTCCCAGAAAGCAAGGTTTACGTTATTATTGGGCACCACGAGTTCCAATTATCCCAGTTTGATTAAATAAATGGTGATGTTAATTTACATTCAGTAACTTGAGAATGTCTCGTCTTATAGGCTTCAGAATAAGCCACGGTACGGGTGAGGATCGAACTCACGGCAAGTGAGTCGTTAAACTCCAGGCCAGTGTGTAAGCCAATGGAACAGTTGGCCCAGTGGCTTACATACTGGCTTGCCCGTGTGGCAAATTATTTCCTCTGTCTTGAACAGTGCACACATGTCTACACGCATGTCTACACACGCATGTCTACACACGCATGTGTACATACGCATGTTTACACACGATCACAGGTATATCCCTGATAAGAATCGTTCTTGACCTGGTAATAACAGGTGGTGAGGACACGTTGGTACACTCCGTCAAACCCAGCCAACTCGTACTGTCAAAAATACTCTGATTAAAAACCTTATCCAAAGATTCTTGGTAATCCAGCTTGATTAAGGCCTCAGCCTTGCTTCTCTGACCTGATTATCATAAAAGAAATAAGATCTCTTAAGCATGAAAGATTTCACTGTAATCTATGTAGATCGTTAATTATTTGATGAAATTTTAGAGAAGGAAAAACGCTAACATTATTACGTACTAGGGTACGGCACATAAGGGCGGTGAGTGTTTATTGAAGATCTTGTATGAGGGAACGTCTGAGTGTATGACCCAGCACTCTTCTATAAACAATATTGTAATGCATTACCGTGCAACCAAGTTAACATTCGTTTTGTTTTGTTGGGCCATAAGATCGGTGGCAAAAAAGAACTGGGGTAGGATAGAGCAGCGAGAAAAATTATGGGTAGACAGGAGGAGGGAGGTAGGAAAGGTTGTGGGTTGATAGAAAGAGAGAAAGTGGTCTGGCCACTTAGTGGCCAGACCACTTTAGACAGGTTTCAAGGAAGTGGTTTTAGTCACATATCCAAAGGCCACCTGAAAACGAGTCCAGGGTGGAAGGGTCACTGCCGGTCTCGGACCAGGCCTTTTGGTCGGTACTTTTGACACACTGCAGCACTCGTTGTCTTTTGGCCATTCTTGTTCTTCAAATTTCTGGACTAATCTCTGGTGTTGTACTTTATTAAATGCTTTTTACAGTCCTATAAAATGCAGTCCACCTAACCCTGTCTTTCTTGTAATAATACTGTGACTCTTTCGTAGAGTTACAAGATTTTCTATCCGTAAATCTACGCTAGTTTTCTGCATCGAATCTTCTTTTCGAATATTCTTTGACGAGGCTGGCCCATGGCTGGGCTCTGGGAGTAGAAAGACTCTCGAAACTCATCAAAGGCATATCAAAGGTAAAGGTTTCCTATTGCCAAAATATCCTTTTCCGTACTATCTTCTCCAGAATATTTGACAACATGAATATTAGAAATAATGGTATGTAACTCAGGGTCTCTTTTTTGTTTTCCCCTTTTTTTTTTAAATAGGGACCACTTTTTCCAGTTCTCAGGCAGCGGTCCTTACTGGAGAGATTTGTTGAATATCTTTCTTATTGGGTCTGATAGTCGTTTTGTGCTCTTTCTCTCAGCAGCTACTTGACATAAAAAAAAAGTCATTGATTGGCTGCCCCTGCACTGTGCCCCAGGTCTTGACTCATGGAACTCCATATTTATCAAGAACTGCAAGAACCCACTATCTTGTGCCTTGAATATACTGTGGAGGAGAAGCCTGGACACAAGAATATCCCAGAGTCCTTAAATACCACTGAGAAATCCCCACTCCTTAAAGGCTGCAGTAAAGCAGTCTCAAAAAACCTATAACCCGGTAGTGCTGACATCCCACCTATGATATACCTTTGATGAGTTCTGAGAGTTTTTCTACTCCCAGACCAAGCCAGGCCTGTCTGGTGCTTGCCTGGTCAACCAAGCCTGGCCTGTCTGGTGCTTGCCTGGTCAACCAAGCCAGGCCTGTCTGGTGCTGGTCAACCAAGCCAGGCCTGTCTGGTGCTTGCCTGGTCAACCAAGCCAGGCCTGTCTGGTGCTGGTCAACCAAGCCAGGCCTGTCTGGTGCTTGCCTGGTCAACCAAGCCAGGCCTGTCTGGTGCTGGTCAACCAAGCCAGGCCTGTCTGGTGCTTGCCTGGTCAACCAAGCTCAGTCGCTTGGTTGACCAGGCTGAGTGTACAAAGATTTTGCAGTAACCTTTAATAAGTGTAACTATGATGTTTTAACCTACTAAATGCATACCAAAGTAATACTAACTACAAAAGTGGGCAGTTGGATATTTAATTTTCCAACAGACAGAACCCAAAGTGTGATAGTGAACACAGTGAGATCGGACGCTGCCGTAGTGAAAAATTCTGTGCCCTTTGTCTCTCTCATTCTCACATATGACATAAAGAAGCATAGATCATAACAGACGATACTAGAATCTGAAAGTTGAGTCCATTGAGGACAGATCAGACTTCCATGGCTGATATAAAGTCTTTCAGTGGACCGCCAACAGCAGTGTGCTGCTAAATGATGACAAGTTTCAATTACTCCGTTATGGTAAGACTGAGGAAATGAAGACTGGAACTTCAGAATATACAACAAACTCGAATCGCCCAATAGAGCATAAAACTAATGTGGGAGACCTTGGAGTGATCATGTCACATCTTACCTTCAAGGATCACAGCAGTGCCACTATCATAAGGACAAGGAAAATGATATGCTGGATAACTAGAATCTTCAAAACAAGTGATGTCAGGCACATGATGATACTCTTTAAGTCACTTGTCCTCTCTAGACTGGAGTACTGCTGTACTCTAACAACTCAATTTAAGGCAGGCAAGAAAGAAGACCTGGAGAATGTGCAAAGGACTTTCACTACTCACGTAGAACCAGTCAAGCATCTACATTATTGATAACGGTTGAAGTCCTTCAATATGTACTCCTTGGAATGTAGGCAAAAGAGGTACATTATAATCTTCAGCTGAAAAATTGTTCCCCATAATATTAAGAGGCTTGGCAGATGGTGCAAAATACCCCCAAAGGAAAGCAAGAGTGCAATGACTATATTAGGGAAGAACTCAGTAAGTGTGAAGGGACCATACATAAGGGGAATTACTAACAAACCCCTGGCTGTCTTCAAGAGAGACCTGGACTAGGTCATGAAGTCAATTCCTGATCACCAGGCTGTACTGCTTACGCTGGACTTTACGCAGTTCTGGAGGCTTATTCTGGGACTGGGCCGCGGGGGCGTTGATCTTCGGAACACTCTGTAGGCAGTCAGGGCGGTAGTCATGGTGACATATTTTCTGGTTCCATTGCTTTTGGTATATTCAGCTCACGTAGTTGTCTAATTACTTTGTTGTGATGATACTCTCCCGAACCTTTTGGTCTGTTCTGACTATGATGTCTGCCTGTAATTCTCTACTTTCTTCTGTGAAGACTGTTTATAATATTCCTCTAAGCACTTCACATCTCTGTCATTCTCTGTTAGCTCCTCCTCCTCCTTCCTCAGCCTTATCTTCTTCGCAGTTGTTATTCTTCTTGTGTTGCTGTGAAATAACTTTGATTCTGTTTTGGCATTTGACGCAATATCATTTTCAAACAATCTTTGAGCCTCCCTTCTTATTCTTGCATATTCGTTTCTTGTCCTCCAGCTTTCCTCTCAGGTATCGGCATTTTGATTTACTTATATTTATTCCAAGCCTTCTTGCTACTGTTCCTAATCCCTCTGGATTCTTGATTATACTATGGTGTTTGTTTTTCCTGGTGCTTTCCTTCATGCTTGCTTTGAGTCTCTCATTTGCCTCTTCACTTTGACTGTTAGCTCAATCATTTCTTGTACAGTTCTGCCTTACAGTTCCTTCTCCAATTTACTCAGATTTTTGTTTTATCATAGTCCCTTTTTCTGTAGTCTTATTTTCCCTCCCTGACTCATATTGGTTCCTCGTAATTAATTTCCACTATGTCGTATTCATTTTGTGTGGAAACCAGAGCAAGTCTCTCTGGCTTACTTGAGGGGCTGTGGTTCGAACATTGGACTGCGTGCAGCCAGCAGTAACAACCTAGTTCATCGGGCCTTGCTCCATCAGGAGGCCTGGTCTGAAATTGGGCTGCAGGGGCATTGACCCCACGGAATTATCCTTCAGGTATCCTGCAGGCTCATCTCCCCTCACGCCTGTTGTTGCCTGAACGTGCTAGCTAAGAAAGTCCTTGATTAGCGCGTTCATAAAAATTCCATATTTCTGATCCTCAATGAGTGTTCCAGCTTTCTTAGTCTACATGTTTTTGAAATCTAGTATCGGGAGGCATTTATCTTTGCTGCTTCTTGTTGTCTCTACCACCGTCTCCAGGTTGTGAATCATTGATCTGATGCTCTCATCATATTTCTTCCTAGGTCTTTTTTGTGTGTAGGATTATATATCACTGCTAATACTACTTTCGTTTCTCTGAAATCTCCTGTTTCTGAGTTTCCCAGTTTATGCAATCCCCAGTGGTTTATAACCATCAGTGCTCCTCCTGTGTAACTGACCTTTGCTTTTGTCAGGTATTGTGTAAGTGACCTTGTTGTTGCGTCAGCTTTTGTATAAGTGATCGTGTGCATTGCATCGTGTGTAGTGCAACTAACCTTGTGTGTTGCGTCACTTTTTGCGTAAGTTAGCCTGTGCATTGCATCATGCGTTGTGCAACTGAGCAGGTGCTGTGTAAATGACCTTGTGTGTTGCGCCATAGGCAGTGTCAACGTGACTTGCTTTGCATCAATTGTTGCGTCAATTGTTGCGTCACGCAGACTCACCTGCTCGAGGTTATAACCATCTCATCCCTAAATAATGGAAAGTTTGTCCTGCAATTTTTGTCTTGGCATCAGTGTCAAGGGCAAAGATGATGTGATGGTAGCGCCGTTGGTGCCAATGCTGGCGCTAAGACTAGTGCCAGTCCCGGTGTCAGTATCAGTACTAATACTGGAACCAGTGCCGGTTCTAATGTTGGCAGAGATGCTACCAGTGCTAGTGTTCAAAATGCCTCTCTCCCCTCTTATATATATATATATATATATATATATATATATATATATATATATATATATATATATATATATATATATATATATATATATACCTCCCTTCTCTCCTCTCAAATATATTATTTTATTTTTTCTCAGTATACCTCCTTCCCCTCTCATATACCTTTACTCTCATGCATACTTCCTTTTCATATATATATATATATATATATATATATATATATATATATATATATATATATATATATATATATATATAAATACCTCTCTCCCTCTCATACTTTCTTCTCTTATATATATAACTCTTCCGTCTCTTATACAACCTTCCCCTCTCATATATACCTCTTTCCCCTTTCATATATACCTCCCTCCCCTCTCATATATACCTCCCTCCCCTCTCATATATACCTCCCTCCCCTCTCATATATGCCTTCCCTCTCACGTATACCTCCCTCTCATATATGCCTTTCTCCCCTCTCATATATACCCCTCCACTATCACCCCCCATAACCTTGCTCATGGCCCTATCCTGCCAACATTCCTCTCCCTGTCATATGACCCCTCTCTTCCCTCTCCTTCCTCTTTTTCTCCTCCCTTACTCTTCCTTGCTCTCCCTCCTTTTTTCTCCCCTCCTTCCCCTTTTCTTCCCTCCTCCTCTTCTCTCCCTCTCTTCTCTTCTCCCGTCCTCTCCCTTTTCCCTACTCCCTTCCTCCCCTCCCCTCCTCTCCGCACCTCTCTTCTTCCCTCCCTTTCCTCCCCTCAGTGACACACACTGAGGGGTGCCAGTTCCACATATAGTTTGGCCGGGAGCCCTCTTGTGCCAAGTGTCGGAGTTAAGAGTGGTTGGCACTGTCCTGACACTGCCTGGGCACTGCCCTGACACTGCCTTGGCACTTCCATGACACTGCCTGGGCACTGCCCTGACTGCCATGACACTGCCTTGGCACTTCCATGACACTGCCTGGACACTGCACTGCCCCCTCCACCATCACTCCAGGGAATGATTGTGGAGGGGGAGCCCAAAAAAGTGATAGTGGAGGGGCCCCAAGGAATCATTGTGGTGAAGGGCTCCCCTGGAAGTACTGGTTGTGGGGCCCCCAAGGGAGTGATGGTATGGATGACCCGTAGGGAGTGTTGCTGGTTAGGGATCCTGTTGTGTGATTGTAATAGGTCCCGATGGTGAGGGTGGGGCCCTGACTATCGGGACCCCACCCGTGTTATGGCATGAAGGGGCCCCCAGGTGATGCTAGTGTGGGGACCACCGTGTTTTCGTACATGCAGAACCAGGAACATTTACCTTGAAGGATCACGTTGCTTACACTGCTACAGCACCAGACGACCCTGGCCCATGGCCGGGCTCCAGGAGTAGAAAGACTCGAAACTCGTCAAAGGTATATCAAAGGTATATTAGTGTTTATACCAGCATAGTCTCTGCTCCCTCCTTCACTTCACCACTGCAGGAGAAATAGCAGAGCTGGAACAAATCCAGAGATCGTTTACGGCTCACATTGAGCCATTGAAACATCTAAATTATTGGGAACGCCTTCAAGTCTTGAACATGTACTCATTGGAGCGGAGGAGAGAGATATACATGATAATATATACTTGGAAAGTACTTGAGGGCCTGGTCCCAAATCTGCACACTGCCATAACAACATACTGGAGTGAGAGATGTGGGAGAAATTGTAAAATAAACCCAGTGAGGAGCAGGGGTGCGGTGGGGACAATACGGGAGCACTGTATTAACATCCGGGGTCCCAGACTATTCAACATCTTACCAGAAGATATCCGAAACTCGGCTGGAACCAGTGTAGAAGCCTTCAAGAGGAAACTGGACAAGTATCTTCACCGGGTGCCAGATCAACCAGGCTGTGATGGATATGTGGGGCAGCGGGCCTCCAGCAGCAACAGCCTGGTTGACCAGGCAAGCACCAGACGAGCCTGGCCCATGGCCGGGCTCAGAGAGTAGATACTCTCGAAACTCTTCAAAGGTAAGGTAAAGGTAAGGTATATAAGGTTCTACTATCTGTAAACTCCTTATTACACTTCCACAAATTATATTCTGTTTAAATTATTTTTCTATCTTCCCACTGATTATATTCTATATTTCAATGATCTTTCACACTTCCCACTGGTTAGGTTAGGTGTAACAGTGCGATATGTGAAGCACTTGCGTAACTGCCACCCTCTGAGCGTATGCCACGTGACCTACCTTTCGTTAGGTCACCCCTTCCCCACTAGTGACAGTAGCAGCCGATCTACGGGCTCAGAGAGTAGATACTCTCGAAACTCTTCAAAGGTATATCAAAGGTAAGTTCCCTTACACACTTCCCACTGGTTAGAATCATGATGTTGTGACGGTGGTTCAGGGTGTTCCTTGTTACTGAGTGTTACTGACAAACATAGGGTGTCTTATATGATGCTAAACTGAACTTTTATACACAAACAACTCGCACATACAAGAATGAAACGTATGACGACGTTTCGGTACGACTTTGTCCATTAATTAGTCACAAGCGAAAAGGGAAGGGAGCCAGTGTATATATACGGGAGGGGACGGGACCGGGAGAACGAGAGGAAGGTGCTAGTAAGTAGTAGTAGTAGTAAGTAGTGTAATAGTGGTAGAGGTGGTAATAAGAAGGGAGTGTTCGCGACACAAGAATAATTTATAAATGATTTTGTTTTTGTAAGAAAGCCGTAAAACACAATTGGTATAACACTTGCTGGTATGTGATCATCTCCTGGAGTAGGAAGACTCTCGAAACTCGTCAAAGGTACATCAAGGTATATGGCTGTGGTGTTTACGCTGGACTTCGTGCGGCTAGCACTAACAGTCTGGGTGTTCAGGCCATCCGTTGGGAGGTCTAGTCTGGGAGCGGGCAGTGGGGAACTTGACCCTGGGAGCACTCCAAATTTGCTATTACAGAGGAACAATTTATAACCGTATATGTGTCATCTTAACATGCATGTCCCTGGTGTTCAGGATGAATCATGTCTTGGTTATTGTAATTATATTTGTTTGCCACACATGCAGTCAGCGTTAGTGCGTCTATTATATTTCTGTCTCTCCCTCTACCATAATAGACGTTAAGGAGGTTGATCACTTGCCTCATTGCTTCGTTTGTCTCTCTGTGCATTAATTCCCTTGTTTTTATCATTAACCCTTTTATAGTACTGCATTCCATTTGTTGGCCACACTTACCCTGGCCTCTGTCTTCTTTCATTTTAAATTCTTACTGAGCATAGTGTTACGCCTGGTCAACTTACGCATTATTTTGAGCCGATATCACTTAATATCATATTGCGAACTTCCTTATTAAGTAGCTACAATAAGCAAGTCCGACTGTATAATATTATCTGTGGCCAATGTAAATTACTTAATGGAATCATGTAAATTTATGTACATAGTAAAATGATTTAGGTTAGGTGTAACAGGGAGATATGTGAAGCACTTGCGTAACTGCCACCCTCTGAGCGTATGTCACGTGACCTACCTTTCGTTAAATCACCCCTTCCCCACTACTGACAGTAGCAGCCGATCTACAGCTCAAGGTACATTGGTTGGAAGTCCTCTGTTGTAACAGAGCCGTATTCCCTTAGATCATACTTAAGGTGCTCGTGGGGGACTTATCTGTATATTACGTCCCATGTCAATTGTCTGATATATTCACCGGTGATCTGAGAACCTCCGGGTGATTACTTGTAACTTTATTCGTGTGAGTGGAAATGAAACCTTAAGGTCTTGTATATAGTTCTTTGTAAATAATTGCGCACTCGTAAGATACCAGAGATAAGCTAATATTTTATTATTGATATGTTCTAAGGAACAATATGATATTAAAGGCCATAAATTTTTACTTGTGATTATTGACTCCCTATGAAAAGTAGTTAGAAATTCATTAACTTATTGTACCTCGAAATCCTGTAACTGAAAGAGGATAAGAGGGCAATAATAGTAATGGCTTCCTCGACTAAACCGGATGTTGTCGTCCTTGCTCCAGAAAGATGCATCACATCTCTTGCATATATATCATGTCTGTCATGTCTGATCCCAGTTGTCAATGAATGTAATTCCAAGTTTTTACAGTACCTGTCTAGCCAACAATTGACACCAATTGCCCAAGACGAACGTTCGCTACCCAGTCCCCTTCTGTGTAAAACCCTACACCCGATAAGAATCCGATTCTTTGACCAAATTAAATAAAAAAGCTGCGCTATACCTGGTGAACAAGTTTTCTCTTGTGCCTCTTCCAGTATCACTGCCTCCAGTACTGATACACAAAAGTCTTCCTCCTATTATATGGCATGATGCTGTTGTACCTGTACTAACATTACCATCCATGCCAGCCCCTGGAAAACACTATCTTCCCCTCCTGCCCATGTTAAAGGTGAGTAACATATCTTTACCTTTATTAATGGAGGAGTTGGAATTACCTTTATTCTCAGTGACGACTGGACACTCATCCTGTCGTATCACAAAGCGATTTTCGATTATTAAGCTTACCTCTTTAATTATCCTCAATATTATACTTCTCTCTTTATTTTTTTTACTGCAAACCACTTTCCATTTATGATTGCTGGTATTATTCATTCGTTCGTTAATGCTAACGTGTTTTGCATCGGAAAAAATGGTATGGTGATACCGATAACATGTGAAAGAGACACTTACGTACAGTTAAGGACATTAAAGGAACCGTTTCGCTACGAGTGACTTCATTCCTAATTCAGAGATAACTAAAAAAAACAAGCATATAGAGTGGTAGAAGTCAAGTGGAAAGACGCGAGAGGGTAACAGCAGTAGTACAATTGTCTTTTTTCTACACCGTGTTATATATCGCTTCCTGCAGCACGTTTCGCGCATATTGTAGCACTTATCCCAACGAATTTTCAGTCTCATTCTTATCCCTGAGACACAGGACCTCTGCGTCCAACACCTCAGCCACATTCACAAATATCAGAGCTGAGGAACCGGCAGGCAACCTGTCTCTTGAGCGCTGACCTCAGGTAACTGAAGGAAGAATGAAGAGTACCTGCTGAAGAGTCTTTGTACTCTTACACTTACTGAGGTCTCTCCTGGTGTATTTATCATGCCCATGCTTTGTTATTCAGACCATGTTTGACCCTGAAGACCAGGAATTAATACTGCTGGTTAATAGGCGGGGACCAGGAGCGATGACTTCACATCTGCCATCCTAACTAGCTGAACACACACACACACACATATATACATGCGTACTAATATACATATAGTATGATGTACACTAAGAAAACATGATCCACACGTTATCAGAAGTCATCAGCTAAATCTGAGAGTTAATACAAATAAATAAAAAAAGTCATGGCTACTGATAAGAAGCAAAAACACCACACCAGTAAATATACTGCTATCACCAGGCCTCTGTGTATAGCACCTCGTATGTATGCATGTATGTATATATGTACATATGTATGCTAACCTAGTCATCTAGTTGAAGTTGTCCCCCTGGAAGTACTCTCCTTGGGAGGCTGTACTCTGATCCCAGCGTCTCTGCCACTCCTCCAGACAGTAGATGTGAAGGACTCTAGATGGATATTAGGCATGCCATTGTATAATTATGTACTCTGTATATATTATACATATCTCTGATGGTCATCTGCTGTTCCATGGTCAGCGGGGTAATTATTCCTTATTGTAGCTGTTCTCTATCGTCCTCTCTTCCTTGCTTCGTTAAGTCAGTCTTGTTGGTGCAGGTCTTTGTGACAAGACAACGGTCGCTTGCGGTCCAGGTCGATGTTTAATCTTACGAATCAGGTTTCTACTACAATAATTTATATATATATATTTTTAGGGCGTTGAATTTGCTATCTAAGAGCTCTTATTCTGCCTCGGCTCATTTCCAAGCTCATCCTAACTCACAACAATCGGTTAACACCTGGTACTAATTTAGTGCTAATAATCAGAGGTAACAGGTTTATGGTAGTTCTCTGCAATTCCTCCTACATTAAAACTCTTTCTCCATAGAATACCGAGTGCTCATGGTAGTGGTATTTTGCATTTATTTTTACGTAAGGAATTCCATGAATCTGGTCCTGGTGCTGCGTGAGTGGGTATGTTTTCTATTTCTAATTCATGTTGGTCTTTTAGAATTTCACTAGTTTCATTTTCATGGTCGTATGAACCTCCTGTGGTTAATGGTCCAATTCTACATATAATTCTTAACTTAGAGCAAAAAGGCACAATACTGTGACTGGAACAATACACAAATATCCTGGGCAGCTT
The DNA here is from genome assembly GCA_009830355.1 of Cherax destructor. Taxonomy (NCBI): domain Eukaryota; kingdom Metazoa; phylum Arthropoda; class Malacostraca; order Decapoda; family Parastacidae; genus Cherax; species Cherax destructor. Next base: position 29,419 of record WNWK01000326.1, on the reverse strand, counting down.
TTATTTCTCTTGTGCTTCTTCTGGCTGATAAAAAATTATTATTATAATAATCAAAAGGAAGCGCTAAACCTACCAGGGTCAGTGATACGACAACCTGAGTTTCTGTTGTAACACGTTAATCTCGTATCTTTCACATTTTTAAATAGTTTGGACATTTTTTTTCCCCGTCTGTGACTTATTCTAAGGTCTCTATATTTGATTTTCTTTTAGCTCTCTCCTCAGTATATATTTTACACAAACCTTGTTTGCTTCTGTATTCAGCTTTTCCAAGCCGAATGCAGAAGTGAGGGTTTAGGGTTTAGGGCGCACATGACGGTTTTCCCAGGGTATGTCTGATGGTTTTATGTTTATTTTCTCCCATGAATTATCTGATTGTTCTTATTTACCATAAACTGCCTGATCGTCACGTCCTTGTAGCACATTATTCACCCCAAGATGTCCTCAGCCTATCACCTAGTTTCTCCAACTTCACTAAAGTAATTTTTAATAATAAGTCCTTCCTATCCCCCCTCTCCTTATTTTTCTCATTCCACTTCTATCTTACTCTCTTCTTTCATCTCTCTGAAATGCCACACTGTTGATGCTCATATTGCTACACTCTCAATACTCTGTTTATATTACCAAGAATATATACGTACATATATCCATTTGACATATTATTTTACATCTGAGATGGCATTGGAGGTCGTGTCGAATATGCTTTGGAGCAACAGTCGAGTCTGTCTCAACCTTAAAATCATCTTATAATTTGGTGGGTCCCTCGTGACGTGCCTGACTAATGCATCTGCTCTCCGAGCCGACTGTGTTTCAATAAAAACCAAAAAGTTGGAAGAACAGAAGACGCAATAGAGAGAAGGAGGGGACAGAGAGAGATAGAGTTTCAAACGAGCTTTTGTAGGTAATAGCTCTTAGGCTGTAAATAAAGTTAGGAACCCTAAACTTAACCTTGTAAAACCCTGTTTAAAAGAATGAGAATGAAATGGAGGATGGAGGGGAAGGATGAGCTTCCAGCTCAGACACGGAGCAAATATTGACCTCCTCCTTCACCTGGTGGTGCCCTGTTGCTGAATTTGTGGAGCTTGAGAAGTGCTACGGGTAGACCCGAGCCTCAGAGTGGTAAGTCAGACTCAGTTGCAGCGTCATTGAGATACTATTGTCAGAATGGAGTCATCAACAATGTTGCCAATGTTACTACAAAGAAAATTATCGGTTGGATAACTGGAACTGAGAGCTGAGATAGTGAGCCAGTGATGATACTCTTGAAGTCACTTGTTCTCTCCAGGCTGAAGTACTGTTGTACACTGACCGCCACCCTAAAGGCGGCGAGACTGCTGGAGAGCTTCCACTGCTCGAATGCACTCAGTCAAGCATCTGAACTACTGGGAATGTCTGAAGTCCCTTCACCTGTATTCCTTGGATCGTAGACGAGAAAGATACATAATATTTTACACCTGGAAAATCCTGGAAGGACTTGTCCCAAACCTGAACACCGAAATCAATCCGTACGACAACCTGGAGTTTACCTGGAGGGGGTTTCGGGGGTCAACGCCCCCGCGGCCCGGTCTCAGACCAGGCCTCGTGGTGGATCAGGGTCAGATCAACCAGGCTGTTACTGCTGGCCGCTCGTAAACTGATGTACGAACCACAGTCCGGTTGATCTTGGCAGATGGTGCAAAATACTTTCACTAAAAAGCAGGGGAGCGACCAGTACACTAAAAGAGAGCTCCATGAGTGTCAGAGGTCCTCGACTCTTCAACGCTCTCCCTCTGTGCATAAGGTGAATTAACAACAAACACTTGGCGGTCTTCAAGAGGGTGCTGGACATGTTCCTCAAATCGGTGGCTGACCAGCCGGGCCGTTTGTCGTACGTTAGAATGCATGCGGCCAGTAGTAACAGCCGTGTTGATCAGGCCTCGGTTATCCAGGAGGCGTAGTCTGGGACCGGGCCGCAGGGCTGTTGACTCCCGGAAGCGTCCTTCAGGTAACGGAGTAACTGAAACCTGTCTTCATTGTACATTATATTGTTGTCTGTGGCCCACTTGGAGGTCTACTGTGTCCTCATTGGATGCCACTCTCATACTGATTGTGGCATCGTCTACGAAGGATGGTACGGCGCTGTATATTCTTTTATGCCTCTGATTTTGTTGGTTTTAATTTAAAGGGAGGTGTTGAAAGTTCTTGCACAAGCTTTACTTATTGAGTTATTGCTTAGTGTACTTGTTGGAGTATTTTGCACTGTGTGCTATGCCCCGACACTCGTTTAGAACACTTTTAATGTGAATATTTGTAACTAGGCACACCAGAGATTTTATCAAGTCTCTAAATAAGGTGAATTGATATGGAGAAAGTTCTCTGCATATTCCCCAGTTCTTCATTTGCTGCAGTTGTGATATTAACACTTGTGATCCTTGAAGGTAAGAGCCACTGACAAAGGTCCGTCTCTTGGTTTTCTCTTCTGCTATTGAGAAATATTTAAAGTAAGATAGATTTTTGTAATTTCTGATGAATGTGGAGTTGCATGAACCTTGGCCTGGAGCAGAGTGTATAAGCGTGTTATCACTGTTTCTTTGATATCAAGTGAGTTTTTTTTTTCAGTACTGGAGATGTTGGCAGATTTTACAGTCTCGTAAAGAAATTGTGCTCATTGTGCTAATTTCCATTCCTCCGTTGTATACCGTTATAGATAATGGGTGTAAACTTGCCCATTTTGAAGAGGTTTGTGTAATTAACAAGGTGTCGGTCCCCGATACCATGTGGATGGTGACAACCTTGTGTGGTAAGGGTCGTGACACGATGGATAACATCATGGCGTGTTAATTAGGGAACAATGTATCAACATCCGTGGCCCCAAATTATTCAACATCTTACCGGAAGATATCAGAAACACTGCTGGGACAAGTATAGAAGTCTTCAAGAGGAAACTGAACAAGTATCTTCACCAGGTGCCAGATCATGCAGGCTGTGATGGATATGTGGGGCTGTGAGCCTCCAGCAGCAACAGCCTGGTTGACCAGGCTAGCGCCAGACGAGCCTGGCCGGTCTCCGGAAGTAGAAAGGGTATCGAAACTCATCAAAGGTAAATAAAAAATAAAAGGTTGATAATTGTGGATTTGCAGTGGACAGACATGCAGTTGTAACCAGGAATCATTTATACGAGCCAAGTAAGTTGTAATTAACCCGCAACTGAGATATTTAACCTTATAACAGTTCTTGCCCCCAATTCTTTCTCATTCTAGTATCCGACAAAGAGAGAGACATGAATTATAACTATCATCCTTTGCAGATGATATTACAAATTTTATGAGTTGCGTCGAGTAAAGACACAGCAAATCTCCAAGTCGACATAAACCAAGTCATCCAGTGCACCACAGAAAACAGTATCATTTTCAATGTCGACAAATTTCAGATACTTCACTCTGGAAAACTTGAACAAACAAAAAATTAAATGTGGTATAAAACAGTCACTAGAATGGAAATGTCACTAGAAGTGAAAATGTCGGATTTTTCATGCATGGATCACAATAATGTTATTAATACAACCACGTGAAAAATTATTTGCTGAATAACAAGAACCTTCAGAGCAAGAAATGCCAAGTCACCGATAATTCTGGTCAAGTTACTTGTTCTCTCTTGGCTGGAATGTTGCTGTACACTAACTTCTCCTTCTATTGCTGGGGAAATTACAGATGTTGAGAATGTGAAGATAGCCTTCACTGCCCATGTAAATTCAGTTTAGTTCCTCAATTATGTGGACTTCCTGAAATCATTTGAATATACTTCTTGGAATATTGGGGAGAAAGATACATAATAATTTACACTTAAACAATTCTGGAGGGACTAATTCCAAATCTGTGGAAGAGGCAAAATATCCTCAATGAAAAATAAGGGTTTGAGTCACAGGTGTGCAGGTCATACTAAGAGGTGACTCGGTTAGCAAGGTGACCAGGACTCTTCTTCACACATGAAGGGAATTACTGACCTATCTCTAGCTGTTTGGTCGATCCGGCCAGCAACTGGGATGCCTGCTCTGAGACCTGACTGGTCAGCCAGGCTCTGCTAGAGGCCTGCAGACCTATATAGTCATCACAGCCTGGCTGATCAGGTGGGCCAGACCTGTTTATAGGGCAGTCATGTGTGCGAGGCTAGTCATGTGTGCGAGCTAGTCATGTGTGCGAGGCTAGTTACCTGAATGATACTTGATAATAACGCTAAGCTTGTGATGTTATTTGTGGATGATGTATTGAGAACATGGTCTCTCTCTCTCTCTCTCTCTCTCTCTCTCTCTCTCTCTCTCTCTCTCTCTCTCTCTCTCAACATAGTGTAATAAAGACGAGGTGACTGGGTACATGACTTGCGTCTCCACCTTATGACCCTCAGCCACAGCAGAGAGAGGGAGGGAGAGAGAGAGAGAGAGAGAGAGAGAGAGAGAGAGAGAGAGAGAGAGAGAGAGAGAGAGAGAATGTTTTCAAACATTGTTGAGAAATAGGTGACACTTGCTCAATACTGCACGTTGCCTTGCAACTTTCCTCTCAATTTCTCTTGCAACTTTCGTCAATTCTTTGCACCGTGGGTGGACGACTTCTCAATTTATATCTCTTTGTAAACTTATTGTTACATGCATACCGTTGCAAACTTACCGTTGCAAACTTACCGTTGCAGATTTGGGACTAGTCCTAACAAAGTTTGTAACGGTAAGTTTATAACAGGTATTTTATAAAACTAAATTTGGAAGAATAAGCGTAAGTTTGCAACAGTAAATCTGCAACGGTACGCTTGCAACAGTAAGTTTCGAAAAAATATGTAACAGTAAGTTTGCAACAATAAGTTTGCAATGGTAAGACTGCAACAGTAAGCTTGCAATAGTAAGTCTGCATCTGTAAATTTGCAACATTAAGTTTGTAACAGTAAGTCTGTAATATGTCTGCAACGACATGTTTGCAGCAGTAAGCCTGCAACAGTAAGTTTGCAGCAGTAAGCCTGCAACAGTAAGTTTGCAACAGTAAGTCTACAACGGTATGCATGCAACAGTTTACAACGAGATATAAACTGAAGAGGTCGTCCACCCACGGTGCAAATCTGCGCACGGAAATCACTCCCTATTAAAGCAAAAGACTGGACAGACGGTGCAGCATCCTCCAGTGAAAACCAGGGGCGCTATGAGTACGCTAAGAGACAACACATTAAGTGTCAGTGCCCAAGACTGTTCAACTGCCTGCAAGCATACATAAGGGAGATTACCAATAGACCCCTGGCTGTCTTCAAGGCCCCTGGCCGTCTTCAAGACCCCTGGCCGTCTTCAAGACCCCTGGCTGTCTTCAAGAGGGAGCTGGACAGACAACTAAAGTCAATTCCTGACCAGCCGGGCTGTGGTTCATATGTTGGAGTGCATGCGGCCAGCAGTAACAACCTGGTTAATCAGGCCCTGATCCACTGCGAGGCCTGGTCATGGACCGGACCGCGGGGGCGTTGACTCCCGGAACACCCTCCAGGTATTATAAAGTTACTGTTATAGCAACAGCCTCATTGATCAGGTAGTCCACAAGGAAGCCTGGCTTCAAGCCCAGCTGTGGGGAAGTTGCAGTAATACCCTCGACATTGGATATAAAAATGAATATGAGAGATATGGGATTAAGTGCAAAACAAACCCACTGAAAAGCAGGGGTGCGGTGAGCACAGTAAGGGAACACTGTATCAACATTCGTGGCCCCAGAGCATTCAACGTCTTACCAGAAGATATCAGAAACACTGCTGGGACAAGTGTAGAAGTCTTCGAGAAAATTGGACAAGTGTCTTTAGCAGGTGCCAGATCAACCAGGGTGTGATGGATAGGCAGGTCAGCAAGCCACCAGCAGCAACAGCCTGGTTGACCAGGCAGGCTCGGCCATAGGCTCCGGGAATAGAAAAACTCTCGGAACTTATCAAATGCATGTGACAAGAGAACCTCACAGTCCATTTCCCTTCATGCCATATGTTGGTGACTTGCTACTCTCGTTTCTTCCATCAAGTAATCAATTCTGTATTCCTCCTTTTGTCTTATTTTCCTCTCAGGTTGTCTTACTTCATTAACCCTCAACACCATGAGTGTTCTGTGTCTCATGTCCCTTCTTCCTTCTCGTCTTATAAAATTCCCATCTCCACTTTTACTTCACCAGGATTAAACGCCATTTCTAATTTCTTTTCTTTCCTGACCTGCAGAGCATGTGTTGGTTGCTCGCATCATTTACGGTCTCCATTTCTGTTTATATCTGTCTCTGGTCTATTGATTGATAAGCAGACTTACTTTATTCTCAAGGTCCTTCATTATCTTTACATCTTCCGTGTGTGTGTGTGTGTGTGTGTGTGTGTGTGTGTGTGTGTGTGTGTGTGTGTGTGTGTGTGTGTGTGTGTGTGTGTGTGTGTGTGTGTGTTTCTTGAGAAGAGTAGGCCAGGGAGAGCAGTGGTTTGTGGGTAGTGGAAAATGTCAGTCTAAACCCTAGGCTTGCCTGAGGTAGATTTACAGCGTGCACGGGGGAGGAGTAAGAGGAGTAGGGAGGGAGGGAAGAGAGGGAGAGAGAGAGAGAGAGAGAGAGAGAGAGAGAGAGAGAGAGAGGTGGGGAACAAGGTTAACAACAAAACTCTCACAGAATTATATTAAGAAAAATTTAACATTGCAACACCTTATTTTTTCTTAAGTTGAAGGATACACTGACTGTGTGTGTGTGTGTGTGTGTGTGTGTGTGTGTGTGGTATGTACTCACCTAGTTGAGGTTGCAGGGGTAGATTCACAGCTTCTGGCCCTGCCTCTTCGCTGGTTGCTACTACCTTTGATATACCTTTGAAGAGTTTCGAGAGTATCTACTCTCTGAGCCCGGCCATGGGCCAGGCTCGTCTGGTGCTTGCCTGGTCAACCAGGCTGTTGCTGCTGGAGGCCCGCTGCCCCACATATCCATCACAGCCTGGTTGATCTGGCACCTGGTGAAGATATTTGTCCAGTTTCCTCTTGAAGGCTTCTACACTGGTTCCAGCCGTGTTTCGGATATCTTCTGGTAAGATGTTGAATAGTCTGGGACCCCGGATGTTAATACAGTGCTCCCGTATTGTCCCCACCGCACCCCTGCTCCTCACTGGGTTTATTTTACACTTTCTCCCATATCTCTCACTCCAGTATGTTGTTATGGCAGTGTGCAGATTTGGGACCAGGCCCTCAAGTACTTTCCATGTATATATTATCATGTATCTCTCTCTCCTCCGCTCCAATGAGTACATGTTCAAGACTTGAAGGCGTTCCCAATAATTTAGATGTTTCAATGGCTCAATGTGAGCCGTAAACGATCTCTGGATTTGTTCCAGCTCTTCCTGCTTCCTGCTTCATGAGCTTTATCATGCCTCTTCTTAAAGCTATGTATGGATCCTGCGTCCACTACATCACTTCCCAGACTATTCCACTTCCTGACAACTCTGTGACTGAAGAGATACTTCCTAACATCCTTGTGACTCATTTGAGTCTTCAACTTCCAATTGTGACCCCTTGTTGCTGTGTCCCATCTCTGGAACATCCTGTCTCTGTCCAGCTTGTCAATTCCTCTCAGTATTTTATATGTCGTTATCATATCCCCCTATCTCTCCTGTTCTCCAGTGTCGTCAGGTCGATTTCCCTTAACCTCTCCTCGTAGGACATGTCCCTTAGCTCTGGGACTAGTCTTGTTGCAAACCTTTGCACTTTCTCTAATTTCCTTACATGCTTGGCTAGGTGTGGTTCCAAACTGGTGCTGCATACTCCAATATAGGCGTGACATACACGGTGTACAAGGTCCTGAACGATTCCTTATTGAGATTTCGGAATGCTGTTCTTAGGTCTGCTAGGCGCCCATATGCTGCAGCAGTTATTTGGTTGATGTGGACCTCAGGAGATGTGCCCGGTGTTATACTCACCCCAAAATCCTTTTCCTTGAGTGAGGTTTGTAGTCTCTGGCCCCTAGACTGTACTCCGTATGCGGTCTTCTTTGCCCTTCCCCAATCTTCATGACTTTGCACTTGGTGGGGTTGAACTCCAGGAGACAGTTTCCGGACCAGGCCTGCAGTCTGTCCAGATCCCTTTAGTTCCGCCTGGTCTTTGTTCGATTGAATTCCTCTTATCAACTTTGCATCTGCAAACAGGGACACTTCTGAGTCTATTCCTTCCGTCATGTCGTTCACATAGTCGTTCACAAGCACCAGACGAGCCTGGCCCATGGCCGGGCTCAGAGAGTAGAGAAACTCTCGAAACTCTTCAAAGGTAAACTCTTCAAAGGTATACATATACCAGAAACAGCACCGGTCCTAGGACTGACCCCTGTGGAACCCCACTCGTCACAGGCTCCCACTCTGACACCTCGTCACGTACCATGTTATACCTCCCTGGTCCTCCAGCTTGGGCATTAATCTCGTGTGTGTGTGGGGGGGGGGGGGTCACTGAGTCCACCACACATCAAAATCGTACTCACATTTGGGTAAATTATTTGGGAGAATTCTCTTCACTTACTGAGTACTGGCATGAAGATCATTCAGTGAGGGACAGCGCTTTCGTTGCCCTCACTCATGAAGAGCCTGTCTTTCTTCATGTGTGTACTCTGGCTGCAGAAGTTGTGTAATGTGTATTTACGATTTACTTTAATCCCTGCGTGATGAATATGTGGGTCAGCGGGCCACCAGCAGCAACAGCCTGGTTGGCAAGGCAACCACCAGACAAGCCTGGCCCAAGGCCGGTCTCTGGGAATAAAAAAAAACTCTTGGAACTCATCAAAGATATATCGAAGGTGAGTATTGAAATATCTTTGACTAGTGATGCATCTGTTACAACTCTGGTGTAGTCGATAAGCTTTAAACCTAATGCTCCATCCTCCAACCTCAGTCGCCGTGAGCAATTATTCAGACATGTCAGTGGAACAAGGAGAGGAAGGATATATGTAAACAAGAGGTATGTATCTCAGTGTAAATGCTGAGAAGTGTCTCTCAGGAGTCTCCCTCTCAGTGTATATACACTGATAGTTTACCCTGATAGCTATTTTTAAGCATTAATGTATCCCTGACTGGTGGTGCACAACTGACATGCAGCCATAGTTATCCTTGTGTAGTATATACACCTGAAATGCTGTCACGGTCACGGGTGTGACAGATGTACGTACCCAACCAACTAGCCGAAGCTGCTTATATCCACACCTGAGAGCCAGACTGACAGACTGACACAGACTCTGACAGACAGGCAACGACTCAGACAGATATGCAGACGAAGAGACGACCTAAGAGAGCCATAGAGATAAGCGAAATGCAAATACAGATTAGGTAATAATATAACTGTAGCAATCCTGGGCCTCATCTTGTCTACGACGTCAACGTGTATAAACTGACGTCATAAATTACTCGTAAAGCTTATTGCAAAAACTAGTTTGCAAAATCGCTAACGTCACACCGATTATTAAAAAAATCTTTGAAAGAATACTGGGATGTCTAAATACACAACCCCAACAGTTGCACTTCAAGATGGCGCTGCCTGTATGCTGTTGAATAGCTGTCGCAGCTGCCCTCCACGTCATACAGTAACAGCCTGGTTGACCAGGCAAACACCAGACAAGCCTGACCGCAGGTTAGGCTGCGGGAGTAGGAAAACTCTCGAAATATGTCACAGGTATATGAGAAGCGTATATCTTCCCTTTACCTTCCCCCGTATGACTCCTACAGCTTTAGCACTTCCCTAGGGCATGTATTACTACTACTACTACTACTACTACTACTACTACTACTACTACTACTACTACTACTACTACTAATAATAATAATATGGCACCGGTAATAATAATAAAATAATCATATTAATTACACAAGAGACAAAAAAAATGAGTTTAGATGTTCTGCCTCACACAACATTCTGCCTCACACAACATTCTGCCTCACACAACATTCTGCCTCATACAACATTCTGCCTCACACAACATTCTGCCTCACACAACATTCTGCCTCACACAACGTTCTGCCTCACACAACGTTCTGCCTCACACAACGTTCTGCCTCACACAACATTCTGCCTCACAACATTCTGCCTCACACAACATTCTGCCTCACACAACATTCTGCCTCACACAACATTCTGCCTCACACAACATTCTGCCTCACACAACATTCTGCCTCACACAACATTCTGCCTCACACAACATTCTGCCTCACACAACATTCTGCCTCACACAACATTCTGCCTCACACAACATTCTGCCTCACACACATTCTGCCTCACACACATTCTGCCTCACACAACATTCTGCCTCACACAACATTCTGCCTCACACAACATTCTGCCTCACACAACATTCTGCCTCACACAACGTTCTGCCTCACACAACGTTCTGCCTCACACAACGTTCTGCCTCACACAACGTTCTGCCTCACACAACATTCTGCCTCACACAACATTCTGCCTCACACAACATTCTGCCTCACACAACATTCTGTCTCACACAACATTCTGCCTCACACAACATTCTGCCTCACACAACATTCTGCCTCACACAACATTCTGTCTCACACAACATTCTGCCTCACACAAGCGCTGGACAACTACAACGTAGCTTTTTAACACAGTGAAACACAAGCAAAATACTGATGAAATACACAGAGACTTAGCGACGGCCCTTGGTAAGTGTCATGGTGAAAAGGCACACAGAAAAACGTCCAGTTTTATTAACTGGAAACGCAGTAAGATGACTCTTCAACTTCTTAACGAACTTCTCCCAGAGAGAGTAACAGTTAACGAAGTTAACTGAGAAAAGCTTTATTCCTCAGGAGACAGTCTTCATCTCGATACCCTTTGTCACTGTCATTCTCACATTGACAGATATAAATCACGTCATCTTTTCAGGCGATGCTAGAATTTGTATGAGGGCGGCTGTCGCTGAGGACACAACACATCTCCAAGCTGATATAAACCATGATTAACCGTAGATTTCCTTGGCTTTAATGACATGCCTTACCGACAGGTTGATGAATAAGATACACATGCAATAACTGGGCATCTTTATTGACAAGACGTTTTGCCTGCACAGGCTTTTTCAGTCTAATACAGAGGAGATTTTTATAATTGAGACTGGAAGAGTGGGGAGGTAATTTTTAGCTGTTAATTCTTTCAGTCTTTTTCTGAATGTGTTCAGTCCCTGTGCCTTGATTAATCTAAAGAAGAGGCACGGGGATGGAGATTTATATACTGGAGCCAGAAAAGTGCAGCAGTTGAAGACATTGTCACAGGTGGGTGAAGCTCACTAATAGAAGTAGGTCATGCTTACTAGAGGTTTGCAAACCTTTATGTCTGCTTAAAATTTTGATGTCCCCATTTGATGCCACTCATACAGATTCTAGTATTGTCTGCAAGGAATGATGCTGTGCAATGATTAATGTCTCTGTGTCAATATGAAAACGAGAAAGAGAGTAGAAGCAAGTACTGTGTCTTGGGGAAGCCGAGTTTTTCCTTGAGGCAACAAAAAATTTCACTCTGTTTACTATTACTCTTTAGGTTTCATTTACTATGAAGATAAATATCCATCTTTTCATTTTTCAGGTTATTCCTTTTTCAAACATTTTATTCACTATTGCAACATGATCGCATTTCTCGAAGGTTTTTGCAAAATGTGCGTTGTGTACGATACTTTTGTTGTTTGTCTTCCACGGCATCGTAACCCGTGGTTGTGCACTCTTGCTACTTAAAACTCTTTCAAAAAATTGGTAATGCGGGACATGAGCACTTTGCATTTTGCGAATTCTTTACTGCTATTTTTGTGGAGGCAATACTAATGGTTTTTAATGAGTGTGGGATCACTATTGTGTCTAGACTCTTTCATAGAATATTTAATGTACAAGATTGTGGTTTCTTGCAATTCTTGACGAATATGGAGATCCACGTGTCTGGGCCAGGAGCAGTGTGTTTGGGGATGCTATCAGTGGCTTCGAAGTCGAGTGAGGCGATTGTTGTTTCAGAATTCAGGGAGATGTCGGCAGAGTTTTGAATCTTATCCATAAAAAAATTTTTACTCATTTTTAGTTATTAATGGTTCAGTGAACACGAGTCGTTTTGTGAATTCCGTACTTCACTTATTTTTTGTTCACATGGCGCAAACTTCCTTTAAGAAGTCCCTGTGATTATTCATGTTTGCTTGTACAGGGAGCAACACCCTCCCCTCCCTCTCTGTAACTTACTTCAGTGTTACCCTTGATGGTACGTGTCTCGAGCACATTTCTAGAGCCCTTGAGCTCACCCTCTGCAGATACTGGCTCGCATCCACGTTACTCATTCTGTCTTTCCCAGCATATTTCAGCAAAGTCATGATGTTTTTAATCCCAGTTAGTGTTTTTATTGTTGAAAGAAAATTTGTTAAATGCACACTCATAAGTAATTGTGCTTTGCTGCTCAAGACAGAGCCGGATTAAGCTTTTGTAGGCCCCTGGGCTACATGTACTGTGAGGCCCTTAGTGATGTTTTTAAAAGAAAAAAATAATCACAACAGTCAACAGTTCATTACATACATGATGTAATAGCACACTATAATTATAAACTTACAACAGTAACTGTGAACACTTTTCACTTAATGTCTGGAGGCCCGTCAGCTTGGGAAGGCCCCTGAGCAGCAGCCCCTAAAGCCCATGTCTTAATCTGGCCCCCCTGGATTAAGACTGTGATATCTCTTCAAATCCGAGTTCTGTCAGGGAAAGTTCACGTGATGAATGTTTCCATGGGAGTTGATCTCCAACCAGAAGATATGTAGGGGCGTGAAGACCTTTATAAGTTCAGGGAAAATTGCTAAGGAAAAGACTTGGTGTGGAGCCTTTGTTGAGCACAGAGGTGGAGCTCTGTGTGAGGGTTCAGTGGCCAGACTATGTCGGGGAGATAGCTGAGGCACCGTGTTGAGGCACCGTGTTGAGGTACCGTGCTGAGGCACCGTGTGAAGTCTTGGGACCTGGTGGTAGTAGTATGGCTGGTATTCTAGCAGTGACTATAATGTAAATGAATATTCTATTTCGTCAGCTAATTTTATTCCCGTCTCAATTGTCTTGTATCTTCCCCGGTTATCTTAGTATCAGATCCCTTCCTCCCTGACCAAGTATATTGTTGCAATAAGTACTAATACATTGTAAGTGTGAAATAATGTACTCAATTTCTCCATTGTTAATTTGCTGTTTTGTTTAAGCCTGATTTGTGTGTATCTAGGTAAGTGGGATTGAATAATGCCCCCAAGAGCTTGTAGTGAGATGGTGTCTTGACTGTCTCAACTCATTACTTATCGTATTGACGGTGAGAAAGATCGACCTTTCTCACCCGTAATATGACAAGAGCAGTGTGTATGCAGGTCTGAACCTCATTTAGGTTGTGGTCTGAATTTTCTGTGTTTGAGATTGTTAAAGTTTGTATCCTCGTCCCTAATAGTAACCACCATGAATAGTGATCGATCCTTCCAGTAAAGAGCATTATGAATACTGAGTGTAACTCGGAATTATTAAGTGGAGTTTAAGTGTTACTAAGTGGCTCTCAGGAGGTGAGGAGAGATCTTGCACCCTCCTGTCTCACTTGTATAACAATGGTAAGCGTGGTGGTGGTGAGGAAGAAGTCAAGATAGAGGCTATATACAAAACGCAAGATCACCAAGTAGAACGAAAGGAACTTGTGAAAGATCTGGGTGTAATAATGTCAACTGATCTCTCTTTTAAAGAACACAATAGGGTAAACATCTCGAAAGCCAGGAAAATGAATAGGTGGATACTGAGAACTTTCAAAACAGAAAATAGAGCCAGCGGTGACACATTACTGCAGACAGTTACTCTGAACAATACTTTAAGCTCTCGCTTGGAGTATTGTTCAGTGTTGACAGCTCCTATCAGGCTAGGAGAGATATCAGAGTTAAAACAGATGCAGAGATCATTTACAACCCGCATAAAACGAATCAGAGTCCTAAATATGTACTCTCTGGAGCGAAGAAGAGAGAGATACATGATAATATATACATGGAAGGTGCTTGAGGATCTGGTCCCAAATCTGCACACTGCCATAACAACATACTGGGGTGAGAAATGTTAATACTCTGAGTGTGTCCAATTATTTTCCTGACCAGCACATCAACTCATCGTGTCACCCACTCACTCACACACACACACACACACACACACACACACACACACACTTGATGAATGTTAAGAGGTCCCCGACTCTTCAATGCTCTCCCTCCGTGCATATAAGGGAAATTACCAACAAACTTCTGAGTATCTTGAAGAGGGAACTGATAACGTCCTCAAATTAGTACCTGACAGCCTGGCTGCGGGTCGTACGTTCGACTGCGTGCTACCAGCAGTAACAGCCTGGTTGATCACGCCATGATCCACCAAAAATCTTTCTCTGGGACCGGACTGCGAGGGGCCATTGACCCCTGTAAACACCCTTCAGGTAACCACTTCCTCCTCGTCGTCCTCCTACTCCTCTTCCTTCTTATCATCTACCTCATTATTATTCTCGTTGGCCAGCTGACCACCAACAGCAACAGTCTTGTTGAACAGACAATTAACGGGGGAAGCCAGGAACCAGCAGAGCCGGGGAGCTAGATTAGAAAACTCTGGAGAGCTGTCACAGGAATATCACAGGTTACAAGTGTGGGTGTCTTGGTGTGAGTGGCACTAGTGTGTGTGTGTGTAAGTGTGTGTGTGTGGGTGTCACTAGTGTGTCAGGCACAGTGTAGGGCCACCTATTGCGGTGCCAGAAGTAAAGAGAATGCTTGGGGAGGGGGTAAGGGGGCAAGGGGGAGGTGCTGGTTATTGTGGGGCACTGCCAAGTTGAACTGAAGGAGGGTGGTAGTTGTGGTGTACAACCAATGTGGTGGTGGTAGTTGTGGTGTACAACCAATGTGGTGGTGGTAGTTGTGGTGTACAACCAATGTGGTGTGGTAGTTGTGGTTACAACCAATGTGGTGGTGGTAGTTGTGGTGTACAACCAATGTGGTGGTGGTAGTTGTGGTGTACAACCAATGTGGTGGTGGTAGTTGTGGTGTACAACCAATGTGGTGGTGGTAGTTGTGGTGTACAACCAATGTGGTGGTGGTAGTTGTGGTGTACAACCAAGGGTGGTGGTAGTTGTGGTGTACAACCAATGTGTGGGGTTGTACAACCAATGTGGTGGTGGTAGTTGTGGTGTACAACCAATGTGGTGGTGGTAGTTGTGGTGTACAACCAATGTGGTGGTGGTAGTTGTGGTGTAACAATGTGGTGGTGGTAGTTGTGGTACAACCAATGTGGTGGTGGTAGTTGTGGTGTACAACAATGTGGTGGTGGTAGTTGTGGTGTACAACCAAGTGGTGGTGGTAGTGTGGTGAAACCAATGGGTGGTGGTAGTTGTGTGCAACCAATGTGGTGGTGGTAGTTGTGGTGTACAACAAGTGGTGGTGGTGTTGTGGTGTACAACCAATGTGGTGGTGGTAGTTGTGGTGTACAACCAATGTGGTGGTGGTAGTTTGGTGTACAACCAATGTGGTGGTGGTAGTTGTGGTGACACCAATGTGGTGTGTAGATGTGGTGTACAACCAATGTGGGGGTGGTAGTTGTGGTGTACAACCAATGTGGGGGTGGTAGTTGTGGTGTACAAGCAGTGTTGGGGTGGTAGTTGTGGTGTACAATTAGTCTGGGTATGGTAGTACATAAGAACATAAGAAAGAAGGAACACTGCAGCAGGCCTACTGGCCCATGCGAGGCAGGTCCAATTCTCCCACCGGCTTAAGCCAATGCCCCGACCCAGCCAGGTCAGGTTACATCCACTTAAGGAAGGAGCACGGCATCTGACCTAGTAGCACAAACTAGTCAGGTCCAACTCACACCCACCCGCACCCACTCATATATTTATCTAGCCTATTTTTAAAACTACACAACGTTTTAGCCTCTATAACTGTACTCGGGAGTTTGTTCCACTCATCGACAACTCTATTACCAAACCAATGCTTTCCTATATCCTTCCTGAATCTGAATTTATCCAACTTAAAGCCATTGCTGCGTGTCCTGTCAATACTAGATATTTTTAGCACGCTATTTACATCACCTTTATTTATTCCTGTTTTCCATTTATATACCTCAATCATATCCCCCCTAATTCTACGTCTTTCTAGAGAGTGCAGATTCAGGGCCCTCAGTCTATCCTCATAGGCAAGATTTCTGATACATGGGATCAACTTAGTCATCCTCCTTTGTACGTTTTCCAGAGCATTTATATCCATTCTGTAATACGGTGACCAAAACTGTGCAGCATAATCTAGATGAGGCCTAATCAAGGATATATAGAGTTGAAGAACAACCTGAGGACTCCTATTATTTATGCTTCTTGATATGAAGCCAAGGATTCTGTTCGCTTTATTGCGAACACTTATGCACTGCTGTCTTGGTTTTAGATTACTGCTAACCAGAACTCCTAAATCCTTTTCGCAATCAGTAGTATTAAGATCTACATTATTTAGTTTATATGTAACATGGTTATTGTCCTGTCCAATATTTAGAACTTTGCATTTATCTATATTAAACTGCATCTGCCACTTCTCCGACCACTGCATTAGTCTATTCAAATCTTCCTGGAGTGCTCTAATGTCCTCATTTGAATGAATTGGACGGCCTATTTTGGTGTCATCGGCAAACTTGCTTATGTCGCTATTTATTCCCTCATCTATGTCGTTTATGTAGATTGTGAACAACAAGAGGCCCAATACTGACCCCTATAGTACAGGGTACATGAGCTGTTCAGAGACTATTGAAAATTGTATACTTTTGATATTCCTTTGGAAACTCTAGAGTTTTCCTACTTATGCAGCCCGGCCCTTGGCCAGGCTTGTCTGGTGCTTACCTCGTCATTTAATGTCCCACTTGCAGTCAAAAAGACTGGAGCATAACCGACTAACTGTAACCATCAATTTAATACAGTTATATCACGACTTTCATTTGTTTATATACGAAATTATATTTTTCAGGTAAGGATGACTACTCCGGGGAGCAGTTAAGTCAACTCAGTGATTTGATGGTGGTGGGAGAAAGGTAAGTACTGTGTGGTTGTATGTGTACTTGTGCTTACAGAGGTCAGATCATAGCTCCAGGTCCCGGTCGACATTGCTGATTCTTTTCTTCCTCACTCTTGAAACTATGCATGAAGTTGTACATGACCACTTCCTCGCCTAGTTCATTTCCCTGAGTGACCGTCCTTCATGGCGTCCAGGCCGCCCATGCCAGTCTTAAGCTGCCATTATTGCTTGCGATCCTTCTCACACTTCCGTCTTCTAGTAGCAGCTGGTACATAATGGCTCTGGTCTTCTTTTTTCCAGAGTTTTTACTGAGAACCGCTATAGTCTCTCTCTTCGTTGGTTATCTTCTTTATGAGTTTGATCATGCGTGGGTTCTATGTTGGTGCTCTAAACTACTTTGGGTACATAACTTTGTTAGATTCCTAAGAACAATTCTTAGAGTTGCTAGGTTTAAATGTGTTACCTTTGAAGAGTTTCGAGAGTATCTACTCTGAGCCCGGCCATGGGCTTAAGTTATTGTTTATATGTGATTTCAGTGATATGTGCGGTGTGATGCTTACTCCCAGATCCTTTTCCTTTATATGTTGTCTGTAATGTTGCACCACGAACACTGCACTCTGTCTTTCTCCCTCCAATATTCTTATTACATTGCAATTGTCAGAATTGTTGTCATTCACAAATGTATTCACATACCCATCCGTTGTGGAGCCTCTGTCTTCAGTGGTCCGCCGTCTCATTAACTTAATATCTACAAACAGGAACACATTTGCAGGCCAAATGCACGAATCAGAAAAAAAAAGAAGGAACCAATTACTGATCCTTCGATATTCCACTTGTCACATTCTACCAGTTTGAAGCTTACTCTCTTAGCATTTCCCTCTACCTTCTCTTTCTTGAGCTTTCCTGTACTCACTTAAAGACTTTTTCTTATGCACCTGTTTTTTTTTCTTGTAATTTTTAGGTCATCCTCTGGCAGGGTACAATATATGTTCTTGAAGTTCCTATAAGCGGTCCTTGTGTTAGCTAGTTTTGCATATTCCGCTGAAGTTTATATACACTTCTTAGGAGTTGCTTGGAGCAATCATCCTGGAGCATGCTGCTCCAGGACCCGCAAATGCTGCTCCATGACCCGCAAATGCTGCTCCAGGACCCGCAAATGCTGCTCCAAAACCCGCAAATGCTGCTCCAGGACCCGCAAATGCTGCTCCAGGACCCGCAAATGCTTCTCCAGGACCCGCAAATGCTGCTTCAGGACCCGCAAATGCTGCTCCAGGACCCGCAAATGCTGCTCCAGGACCCGCAAATTATACCCCGAAAAATTTACCATATTTCAGTAAATGAGGGACATTCTTATGATTCTAAGTGTCCAGTGGTTAGGATTATATTTGAGTTGTTTTTCAAGAGCTAGATTACGCCGTCGCAGCGGCTATTATATTGTGCAGCTGCTCCCTCCCTGCTAGTATACTGTGCAGCTGCTCCCTCCCTGCTAGTATACTGTGCAGCTGCTCCCTCCCTGCTAGTATACTGTGCAGCTGCTCCTCCCTGCTAGTATACTGTGCAGCTGCTCCTCCCTGCTAGTATACTGTGCAGCTGCTCCTCCCTGCTAGTATACTGTGCAGCTGCTCCTCCCTGCTAGTATACTGTGCAGCTGCTCCCTCCCTGCTAGTATACTTGCAGTGCCCTCCTGCTAGTATACTGTGCAGCTGCTCCCTCCCTGCTAGTATACTGTGCAGCTGCTCCCTCCCTGCTAGTATACTGTGCAGCTGCTCCCTTCCTGCTAGTATACTGTGCAGCTGCTCCCTCCCTGCTAGTATACTGTGCAGCTGCTCCCTCCCTGCTAGTATACTGTGCAGCTGCTCCCTCCCTGCTAGTATACTGTGCAGCTGCTCCCTCCCTGCTAGTATACTGTGCAGCTGCTCCCTCCCTGCTAGTATACTGTGCAGCTGCTCCCTCCCTGCTAGTATACTGTGCAACTGCTTCGTTTCACTTAACACACTCCCAACCCCCCCTTTTTATTTTTTTAAATCCAAGCCTCGGAGTCACACTGTCACCCTCAGTCTCTACGGTGATATCATGTCTGATCCAGCTGTTTGTTTCTGGTCCTCCGTGTTTTTGCTTCTGATCCTCCTTGTTTTTGCTTCTGATAATCCTTATTTTTGTTTCTGATCCTCCTTATTTTTTTCTGATCCTCCTTGTTTATGTTTCTGATCCTCCTTGTTTTTGTTTTTGATCTTCCTTATTTTTGCTTTGATCCTCCTTGTTTTTATTTCTGAGCCTCCTTGTTTTTGCTTCTAATCCTTCTTGTTTTTGCTTCTGATCCTCCTTGTTTTTGTTTCTGATCCTCCTTTTTTTTTTTTTTTTTACTTCTGATCCTCCCTGTTGTTCCAGGTCCTGTCATGCAATTTATTATTTGTATTACAGTCTCGCATGATAATTTTGTTTTTGTTGAATTCGCTTCTTGCATCTGTCATCATCTCGTCCTACCTCGGTCGTCTTGTATTCACCGATTTGTGCTTGCGGTGTCGAGTCCTGGCTCCTGGCCCTGGTTGGGGTGAGGACTGTGAAATGTTGTCATTATAGATCTCCACCTCACGCTTGTTGGTTCCTCGTGGACTTGTGGTCTCCACTGCTGAGGTTCTTCATTACATCACGTCTCCTCATGTCTGTAATCAGTATTGTTGTCGTAATCAATATTGTGTATCAGTTATCTCTGCTTCCTCCTCCTCTTCCCACCTATCTTCTCTTCCTCCTCCTCTTCCCCTATCTCCTCTTCCTCCTCCACAGTGTCACCACTCACATCAGAGCCAGCCAGCAGTGTCCCTCGTGTTGGAAGTGGTATTGACCACTCACAATGCAGATAATGACGTCATGCTGTTTCAGCACTCTGATTGGCTACCTAAGCCATCACTGACAAGATTGATAACTGCAGATAACCACCATATTAGCCTTCAGCTTCCCCCAACTCTCTCCCTCGATCCTCTGAAGCTACTCTATTCTTTTTCATTCCCTACCCTACCTTTTCCCCCCACCTTTCTGATGATCCTCTCTTTTCGCCACCCTCTTTCACTCTCCATCCCCTTTCATCTTCCTTTTTTTTTATATCCTTTACCCTCTCTTCCCCTTCTCCCTCTTATCTGGTGCACTAAAGGAAACTCTGCTAGAGAAATGGAGAACATGGAGCACAAACTGGTGCATCGTATAGAGTCCAGGAGAGACAGAGGGAGCAAAGAGCCATAAATGAAATTAGATGACTTCCCAAATACTACTCTTACGCAAAAAACAGGGAAAACCTTCATCCTGTATAGTGCCTTTAATTAACGAAGATGGAATATACACTGATAGCAATAGGTGAGTAATATACTGAAGTCACAGTAGGAGTCTCTTCAGTGACCTAACAGTCGAAACGATTTTTTTCATGAATATGACTCAAAACACCTCTGACCTTCCCACAATTTCTGAAGTAGCCCTCTTCCCCACTTGATTTTGGAGACGCCATCGACAGCATGCCCATGCATTCTTCTCCACGCCCAGACTCATGGAATCCCATGTTCATCAAAAGTGGTAAGAAACCATTATCTTGGGCCTTTAGTATTCCATGGAGAAGAAGCTGGACACAAGGGTCATCACACAGTCATTAAATAATACTGATATTGCCCCCCATTCACAAAGGCGGTTGTAAAGCAGTGCAAAAAATTACAGACCAATAGTGCTAACTTCACACATTATCAAAATCTTTGAATCGGTCCTAAGAAACAAGACTGCCAGTCATGTAGAATCACAACAATTATGCAATCCCGAACAGCATGTGTTTGAGCAGGTCGCTCTTACCCTTCACGGTATAGTATTGGATGCACAGGAAGACAAGCAAAGTGCTGATGTAGTGTTCACTAATTTCGCGAAAGCTTTTGACAAGTGCGACACCAGAAGCTCCAGGAAAGTACCCTCCATTGAAGACACAGTGAATCTTCAAAAACAGCCGTTTTTAACAGGAGAGGGGGGGGGGGCTCGCCCTTTTAGAGGCCTGAGTAATTTCCAGGGATGACAAACCCCTTTTCATTGGGGATATGTTGGAACTTCTGCCAAGCCTCGGGATTTCGTAGGGAGCTATTTCTGTGTGCAGATATGAAACCTATCCTAGTATTTTCCTAGTATTTTCGCCTGTGTTCCAAGGCGAGTAGGTCAAGGAATTCAGACATTTCCAGTAATTTAGGTGTTTGACTGAACTTATTCAGCGAAGGGTCTCTGTACATTCTCTACGTCTGCAATTTTTCCCACCTTGAAAAGGACTTTTAATACACAGTTACTAAACCACTATGACAGAATTACGGAGGCGTTGGAAGGAAATCAAAATGTAGAATTTGGCGTGCACGGATATTACAAAGACGTTTGACAAATGCGATCATGGGGAGATTGTACATAAAATAAGGTCATTAGGTATAATGGGGAAAGTAGGCAAAAGGAATTTTCAGCTTTCTGACGGATAGAGCACAAAAAGTGGCTTGTAAACAGAAGAAAATCAAGGACTAGCAAAATAAAAAAAAGCTCACTTCCCCAAGGCACGTTCCTGGCGCTTTTACTGTTAATTATCCTCATAGTAGACATAGATAAAAACACTCGCCACGGTCTCGTATCTTCATTTTCGGGTGATATCGGAATAAGCATGAAAAATCACCTCTGTAGAAGATGGAAAAAAATTGCATAAAGATAAAAGAAAAATCTTCAATTGAATAGTAGAAAATAACAGTGACAAATTCCTAATGCTTACAATAGATATGGAAATAATGAAGTACTCGAAAGGGACATTATATACAAATGCAAGAGGATTGCTGAATGGAACATTTAAAATACCTGGGAATAATAATGTCAGCTGGCTTTTCATTCGAAGAGCACAATAGGACAAATGACACAACAGCCAGGAAAATGGTATGCTGGATAATGAGAATAACACCTATGGTGACATTATTCAAATCGCTCATGTTCTCTTATGTTGCTTGGTGTTGACAGCTCCGTTCAGAGCAGGAGAGATGCCACAACTGGAACATATTCAAGAAGATTCACTGCCGACCCTATAAAGCATTTGAATTACTGGAAAAGCCTCAATGTTCTAAACATATACTCGCTGGAGTGAAGGATAGAGATACGTCATAATATATACATGGAAGGTGCTTGAGGGCCTGGTCCCAAGTCTGCACACTGCTAAAACAACATACTGGAGTGAGAACAGGGGCGCCGTCGGTACAATAAGATAACATTGTATTAACATACGTGGTCCCAGACTCTTAAGTGCTTCCCAGAAGATATCAGAAACACTTCCGTAACAAGTGTAGAGGTTTTCAAGGATTAACCAGGCTGTGATGGATATGTGGGTCAGTGGGCCGTCAGCAGCAACAGTCTGGTTGACCAGGCAAGCACCAGACAAGCCTGGCCTAGGGCAGGGCTGCGAGAGTAGAAAAACTCGAAACCCATCAAAGGTATACCAAAGGTATACCTTTGAACATAACTGGGAAGGTTATAAGCGCCTCAGGACTCCCCAGATACCAAAGGTATACCTTTGCACCATAGTTGGAATTATATCCTATAACAGTTCTGACAAGTTTAAGTCTTTACATTGTAAATTAACTTTATTCAGAGCCGTTAGCGTTCATGGGGCAGTGATGATCTCAAACTGAGATCATCACTGCGGCATTGGTTTAGCGCTTTTTTTTTGTTATAATAATAAATCACTGCGACAACGTTTCTCCTGGAGAGCGAAACGTTGTTGCAATAAAATGTCACATTAGTTGCACATGTGCCCTTGTACCTAACAATAAGTGAACATAACTGGGAAGGTTATAAGCGCTTCAGGACTCCCCAGATACTCAAATTATTTCAAGCCTCTCTTCCTGCTGCGGTGCCTCGTGGCCTGGTGGCTAAAGCTCTCGCTTCACACGGCGAGGGTCTGGGTTCGATTCCTGGCGAGGGTAGAAACATTGGGCGTGTTTCCTTACACCGGTTGTCTGTTCCCCATTAGTAAAATGGGTTCCTTGGTGTTAGTCGACTGGTGTGGGTCGCATCCTGAAACAAAATTGATCTAATTTGCCCGAAATGCTGAGCATAACAAGGGGCTTTCTATATAGTAGCATGTCATTGATGTCAGCTAGGCCTGTATATTTTGTTCTTGTAGAAATAAATATATTATTTTTTATTATATTATAAAGTAACAATAACTGAGCTGTGAAAGTAACAATAACTGAGCTGTGAAAGTAACAATAACTGAGCTGTGACAGTAGCATTAACTGAGCTGTGACAGTAACAATAACTGAGCTGTGACAGTAACATTAACTGAGCTGTGACAGTAACAATAACTGAGCTGTGACAGTAACAATAACTGAGCTGTGACAGTAACAATAACTGAGCTGTGACAGTAACAATAACTGAGCTGTGACAGTAACAATAACTGAGCTTCTTCAACGCACTTCCCTCACCACAGCATAGAAGGGTATTACTATTATTATTAACATTAAAAAAAAAATAATATCATTTATGGTATCCCGTATATAACTTAACTTCCTTTCGTTTTAGCTGCTCATTAGTTTTAAAAAAGTGTATTGTAACCGCAAAATCGTCATTAAATTCCTGGACAGTCTGAGGTTCATGATCCCTGTGCGAGTTGGAGATCTTAATAAACTTACTAGTATTTTGCCCTTGAGCAACCACTAGATTTTTTTTGTTTAGTCTTTCTGCAAGCAAGGTTACATTTGCTGTTATGGGTGAGTGGGTAGACATCAGATGATCAACAATGTCAGATTAATGCGTTGTATGTAACTATAAAGCCTATGTACTTATCAAGATGTGAGTTGGCTGATATTTACCAATAATCTGGACATAAATCATATGCTTCTATGAGTGAGATTAACCTTCTTCCATTAGTATTTGTGGCAGGGTCGGCCACGTTTTTGTGTCTAGCATTTAAGTCGCCAATTGGCACAGTGGAATCAGAATTAATGCAATTAGGTAGATCTGTATGGTGGAGGAGGTTGGAAATTGCATCAGTATTAAGTATATTCTGTACAGAGTTGCCGGTGTGCATCCTAGTGCCATGAAACTGGAATTGATCAAGTTTTACAGGGAGAAGAGGTACATGAGACAGTGATTCCTTAACATAGATGGCACACGTATATATTCTTCTGGTGTTACATCATCTGTAAGCTGTCATGTTACGTGGGATTTTACCAGTTGGTGTTAAAGTTTCTTGCAAGCAAACAGTGTCATAAGTCCTCGGTCCCAACCTTGTAATGAAGGTCATTTTATTGTTTTATCCAGAGATACAATGTTCCAGCTAAGTATCTTAACTTCACTATAATTGTTTATGGTATTACTGTAGCAGTACTCCAAACTTGAGAGAACAAGTGGCCTCAAGAGTATCGTCATTGGCTTAGAATCCCTTGTTTTGAAGGTTCCAGTTATCCAGCCTATCATTTTTCTTGCAGTAATGATAGTGACACTGTTGTGATCCATGATAAAGAATACAAAGGCACCGTGACTGGAATACACAGATAACCTAAACATGGTCATAGGTTTCTTTCTCCCATGTTCGGGTTATTTGTGTAGTGACCTATGATTGTGAAATGTGACGTGATCACCCCAGTCTCTCTCATTAGTCTTTTGCTCTAAGACTAATTGAGTTCGTTTTATACTACGTTCCAGTTTTTATTTCCTCAAATTTTCCATAACAGAATAACAAACTTCTTATTAAACATCATATTGTTGTCAGTTACCCACTGGGAGACTTTTGTTTATATCAGCTTAGAGGTTTGCTGTGTCCTCAATGGATGCTACTCTCAAACAGATTCTAGTGTCGTCTGCAAAGGATGATACTGTGCTTTGATTTATGCCTCTTTTGTATCCGATAGGAGAATCAACAAGAGGATAGGGGCAAGTACTTTGCCCTGGGGAACAGAAATTTTCACTATGTCAGCCTGTGATTCCACTCTGTTCATTATTACACTTTAGGTTCTATTCGTTAGAAAATTAAATATCCATCTGCCCACTTTTCCCAGTTATTCCCTCTGCATGCATTTTGTGGGCTATTGCACCATGATTACGCTTGTTAAAGGTTGCAAAGTCAGTGTAAACTACATCTGTATTTTGCTTGTCTTCCACTGAATCCGTGATCATGTTGTAGTTGGAGGCAGGAGCTGCTATGGGTTGTGCAGTTGTCGAGATTCAATGTGTTTAACAATCTTGCTGGGACGTCAGCGTTATCGGTGTATAGCATTTTATGATTGCTTTACTGCCACCTTTGTGGAGTGGGGCTGTCGTTGGTTTTAAAGGACTGCGGGGTGATTCCTGTGTCCAGGCTTCTTTTCCATTGAATATTCAAGGCACAAGACAGTGCAGTTCTTGATGAATATGGAGTTGCATGAGTCAGGGTCTGAGGTAGAGTGCAGGGGCATGCAGTCGATGGCTTTTACAAAGACAAGTGGGGTAAGAGTTATGTCAAACATAATGGAGATATCGGCAGAGTTTTGAATCTCATTCATGAAAAAACTCATTTGGATTGTCAATCTTTAGACTGATTAATGGCTTACTGAACACAGAGTCATATTGGAACTTCAGTATTTCAATCATTTTCTTGATGTCAGTGTAGGTTACATCTTTCTGCAAGGGTTCAACACTGGATGTGGTTTTTGCCCTAATTTTGCATATGAGAAGTATTTAGTATTTCTTTCAATTCATATATGACTTTTTTGTGTTTGTTTCCTTTGTCTCTCTTGGAATTTGTATGATTCCTTCAGTTTAATTTCAGTGTTTTCCAGTTTCCTTGTTAGTGTTTATTTTCGCTGCTCAGAAAGTCTCCAGCCAGTGAGAAGTTCTGTAATTCTCCGTCTTCGTCTGTAGAGGGAGCGCCTCTCTCTTTCTAACCTGCATCTGTTTTTCTTAATGGCACCTGTATGGAGCATACTTCTAGTGCCAGTGAACTAATGCTCTCCACATTCTGGTTCAGATCTATTTCGGTATTTTTTTCTTCCCAGCATATTTCGGCAAGGTCATTATTTATTTGTTCCCAGTTAGTTTTTATTGTTGAAATTGAATTTGTTGAATACACCCTCGTGATGGCTAGTATTTTGCTGCCGAGGATTTGTATGTATGGAGGCTTGAGCCTCGATTAGGCTGTGGTCTGAATTAGTTGTTTTTGACACCATTATATTCCGTACCGGGTTTGGGTAGAGTAAGGGTAGGGTACCTTTACCTTTGATATACCTTCGATGAGTTTCGAGAGTCTCTCTACTCCCGGAGCCCGGCCGTGGGCCAGGCTCATCTGGTGGGTAGGGTAAGGTATGGAAGGGTTGGGTAGGATAGGGAAAGTTGAGTATGGTACGATAGGGTATGTTAGGGTTGGGAAAAGTAGGGTAGGGTAAGGTAGGATAGTTTAGGGTATAGTAGGGTAGGGTAGAGAAAGGTAGGGCAGGATAGGATAGGGTAAGGTATGGAAGGATATGGTATGGTAGGTTAAGGTGTAGTGTAGGGTACGGAATGGTAGGGTAGTTAGGTTCTAGTTTAGATAGCGTAAGCTTACAACATGTATATTCAATTTCAAATTAGAAACTACGATATGTCTTGTTTATGTGTAACAAACAATACGATGTGTTTGTGTGTAACTGTTTACGAGAGTGTATTATTTTCCCTTAAGTGTACGTATTATTATGTGCTGAAGCGTGTGTGTGTGTGTTTATATGCATGTATGTGTGTATAACTGAGCGTATTTATGTGTGCTTGCAAGTGTATTACTGTTCACATCATGCATGCTTGCTTGTGTGTTTCCCAGAGTGTTGCCTGAGCGTGTCACTGTGTGGGGTGTTGCCTGAGCGTGTCACTGTGTGGTGGTGTTGCCTGAGCGTGTCACTGTGTGGTGGTGTTGCTTGAGTGTCATTATGCAGTGGTGTGCGTTAACCTTTGTGTGCTAGTGTGTGCACGCATTCATGTGCGTACATGCCAGCTACCTTATTGCATTACTCTGCATCTGTGCATGCGTGTGTGAGTGTGCACTTGTTTTTCTTTATCTCTAATCCTACCGTAGTTCGTCCCACGTCCCACAGTCCAGGCCACGAGGTAGGGAGGGGATATAGTCGTGTAGCTGGCACAATCTTTGGCAGAGCTGATATAGTTTTAAACTCAAAACCATTTACTGCATACGACTACTTGGGTAGACTAATTGTCTATCAATAGTGCATACCAGAGAACTATCACTTCCCGTATACATTCCCTCAAATATCTGAACTTCTGGGAACGTTTGAAGTCCCTGAACTGTACGCCTTGGAAGGAAGGCGAGAAAGGTACTTTATAAGTTACACCTGGAATATCCTAGAGGGCCTAGTCCTATGCATATGCACTCTATATGAAAGCAAGAGATTTGGCAGACGGTGTAAAGTACCTCTAATCAAAAGCAGGGGTGTGACGAGTACGCTAAGAAAGAACTCCACGAGTGTCAGAGGCCCCTGACTCTTCAGTGCCCTTTCTTTGTACATAAAGGGAATTGTCAACAAACCTCTGGTTGTCAAAAGGGAAACTTCATAAGTTTCCCATGTCAGTTCCTGACCAGCCGGGCTGTGGTTCATACAATGGACTGCGTGGGACCATGACTTTGACCCGACACCACTTCCACGAGCTCTCCTAGGGCGGGGAAAGTGCTAGAGCCAGAGCTTGCTACCACCTGTGGCTCAGAAGACTGCCATTCCCACGAGACCCCCCTGGGGCGGGGATGATGGCAGACCAGAGGCCTAGCTTCTCCCTACGAGCCCCATGAGGGCGGGGACTGGGGCTAGGCCTGGGGACAGTTGCTCCCGGAAGATGAGGAGGTACTTGTCCCTCCTCCCATGGGAGACATAGGTCTCAGACACTTCTAAGCCAGGGAGCCAAGGCCAGGTCACCATCTGGAACAGACCCGGGCCGGGAGAGTACCGGCGAATCAAGAAGAAGGAGAAGAAGAGGCTGTTCGATCAAGCGTTGATCCAGCAGGAGGCCTGGTCTTGGACCGGGCCGCGGGGGCTTTAACCTCCCGAAAACATCCTTTAGGTAGTGTTGAGGATTGTGTTCCGGATGATGGTTGTAGCAGCATTGATTGTTGGTGTTAATGTATGCAGGTGTCAGATCAACCAGGCTGTGATGGATATGCGGGGCAGCAGGCCACCAGCAGCAACAGCTTGATTGACCAGGCAAGCACCAGACGAGCCTGGCCCAAGGCCGGGCTGCGGGAGTAGGAAAACTCTCCGAACTCATCAAAGGTATATCAGAGGTATATACTAGTGTTGATTGTTTTAGGGATGACTGCGGTAGTGTCGAGGATTTTGGTCGTGTTAATATGATTGTGGTAGTAATGATTGTATTAGAGTTAATAATTCTGGTAGTGATGATGATTGTGGTTTTGTTAATAGTTGAGGTAGTGGTGGTGATGATTGATGATAAGTGTGTAAGAGGAGACTCATCACTGGTCACTGTCATGGTATTGATGAGTACACAACAGTAGTAGTGGCAGTATGTTAAATGTTTCGCACTCTGGCAGGACTGCTGGTATCACTTGGATGTAGAGGCCGTGACCTCTAGATCATCACTATTATTATTATTATTATTATTATTATTATTATTATTATTATTATTATATCGTGGTACGATAATGGTGATGGCGATTGTGACAGAAGCGAAGAGTGTGGTACAATTGTGCTGGTGGTGATTGTTTTAATATTGATGATTGTGGCAGTGATGATCCTGATGTGTTAATAATTGTAACATGTTGAGTGTGTGTGTGTGTGTGTGTCATCTGAAGAGTGAGGAACAGCTGAGTGAACACACTTTGTGTCGTCCTCCAGAGTACCATCTCCGTGAAGCAGAGGGTCCAAATACTAAATGTGGCCTTTGCCCGGATTTTTCCAAATGAGGAAAAGCAACCTGACAACACTGGAGGACAGGAGGGACAGTGTGGGGGGGGGACATGATAACAACATATAAAATACTGAGAGGAATTGACAAGGTGGACAGGAACAGAATGTTTCAGAGATGTGACACAGAAACAAAAAGTCACAACTGGAAGTTGAAAATTCAAATGAGTCACAGGGATGTTAGGAAGTATTTCTTCAGCCATGAAGTTGTCAGGAAGTGGAACAATCTGGAGAGTGATGCAGTGGAGGCAGGATCCATACATAGCTTTAAGCTCATGGAGCAGGGAGAGAGTGGACCTAGTAGCGACCAACGAAGATGCGGGGCCAAGAGCTATGAATCGACCTCTGCAACCACAATTAGGCGAGTACAACTAGGTGAGTACACCTAATAGTTAAACACTAAATATATTCACCTGAAGGTCGAAGATAAAAAGCGACCTTGGTAAGTCAGGAAATTTGACCATCCTCAGCTCC